>CM071580.1:25489396-25767321 GCA_036426205.1 Ascaphus truei
CAAAGATGTGCTGCAGTGTCCAAAACGCTGATCCGGTGAAGGACTGCAAACTCCACAACACACGTGGTATCATGCAGGGAGATAAAGAGAAAGATCATAGAGTGACACTGCAGACTATAATAAAATTAACTCATACAACAGGACTACATGACAAACAACACTAACAAACAAGGCTGACACTATAACAGAGATTTATTTAGACAATACTAAAAACAAGAGAGCTTGGAGCGGGTCTAGGATCCAGTGTGGTAAAACGGAATCCTATTACAGCAATCCAGAAGGGTTCAAGCGGGTGTATAACGGTGTGTTCTTTATTCAGCTTATCCTCGGCGCGTGGTGGCTGCTGTAATGGCGCCGGCAGTTCCTCCGGTTATTACCTGGCTCAGCTCCTGCAGGCCAAACCTCGCGAGATTCCCGTCAACGTGACGTCCTTCGCTAGGTGGGAGCACTCGCCCCCGCCGACTCATTTCAGTTTTGGACTTTGAGGCGCCGGTCTGTATTGTTATTACAGCATATCACTGAGTACTTGGACATGTGAACATCAGTGCTATCTTGCAGCATAATTGCAGTTTGGTTTCAAATGTAGAAAACTGGTGGATAAAGAAAGGGGTTAGTTATCTGTGCAATTGCTCTGAAGGAATGTTATCCTTTTCTTTTACAACACATAAAGGCCCTGCTGATCAAAACTTGTTCTTGTCAGACAGCAATATAGTTTTGCTCACAATGCTATTTAGCCATCTGTAGTGTGGGAGATATAATGCTTCCCAGATGAATATCCATCTGCTGTGCAATGGATCTCAGATGATTATTCATCTGCTGCAGGTCATGTCGTCTTTATTCTGTGACCTGCCTGAATACAGCAGTATTTCCAGTGATGGGATTTACTGCTGACGATTTGCTCATCAGATGATAAACAGTGATATACAGCAATATTAGTGTCAGTGTCTTTGTATTCCCTCAGTTACAGTAACATATTACAAGGTGATGCAGAGAAAATGTCATATTGTAACTACAGGCATACCCCGCATTAACGTACGCAATGGGACCGGAGCATGTATGTAACACAGGCATACCCCGCATTAACGTACGCAATGGGACCGGAGCATGTATGTAACTATGTAACACAGGCATACCCCGCATTAACGTACGCAATGGGACCGGAGCATGTATGTAAAGCGAAAATGTACTTAAAGTGAAGCACTCCCTTTTCCCCACTTATCGATGCATGTACTGTACTGCAATCATTATATACGTGTATAACTGATGTAAATAACGCATTTGTAACAGGCTCTATAGTCTCCCCACTTGCGCACAGCTTCGGTGCAAGTAGGGAGCCGGTATTGCTGTTCAGGATGTGCTGACAGGCGCATGCGCGAGCTGCGTTTGCCTATTGGGCGATATGTACTTACTCGCAAGTGTACTTAAAGTGAGTGTCCTTAAACCGGGGTATGCCTGTATACAGCGAAACTCACAGTTAAAGTCATGACAGTAAAATAATGCAATAGTAGGGCTACAAAAATAAGTAGTTTCCCACTGGAATAGAAATACTGGATCTACCTATTGTGAATTATTATGTAACACCACACTGATTGGGTCTGCTAGTCTAGCCCCAGAAGCCAGTTCATTGGAATGACTGTGTCGCGACTTTTCCTCACCACTCACTGGCTAATGATATTACACAGTAGTGCAGGGCCTAAAAGGTCCCTGAATCCCCCCTCCCCCCCCCCCCCCCCAAAAGATGGAGATCTTTTTAAAAGACCCAGGTTTTCTACAACATCCCTTTTTATATATACAGTATATTTTCCTTATTAGTAGCATTTTCTACCACTGCTGCTGCACAGACCAATTCAAAAGGGAAGAGTTTAAATCCAGCTCAAGGTCAAATTGTACATAAACTGTTGAGCAGTAAAGTTCTAAAAGGTTTCCTGCTGTTTCCGCTCAGCGTGGCTCCCTTGCACCACGAGGAGTATCTTCTATACACGTTGGACACTATTGAAGGCTTAGTTAAGTCTCCATACTGTAACATACTATTTTCCTTCTTGGAGTTTTAAGAAAACACAATTTCTTTAAAACCATGACTTGACTGTTTTTAATTTGTGGCCAATAAATGATACTGGGATTGATACACTTCATACATCGACCTTGGCCCCCTGCAGACACACTTACCAGAACACTTTCCTTCTGTCTCTGTACATTCTCCCCACTTACCAATTAGATTGTCAGCTCTTCGGGGCAGGGACTCCCTTTCCTAATGTTACTTTGATGTCTGGAGCGCTTATTCCCATTATGTGTGATATTATGAGCCGTGTATCACTGCTGTGACGCGCTGTGTACATTAATGGTGTCATATAAAGAAAGATATACATACAGACATTTAGGCAAGGAAGGGTGGGTAGCTGGAATTTAGAAGAGAGATGCCCCTATTTCTTACAGTACCATGAAGAATGATTTGATATAGACTTGCCACATTGTTTCACAGCATTCACAGCAGGCTATGACTTCTTACAATGATAATATCACATTTGATGATACAAATGCATTCTGCAAATACTGTATGTGCTTCTAGTGGTAAAAAAAAGGCATTTAGTGATTACAATTTTTACTTAATTGAGGTTTCTAACATTACACAGAGAAGCATCAGCAGTGGGCAAACTAAACGCTACAGGCAATGCAATATTTATATCAATACAGTACAACATCCAGAATCAAATATTTTTCTCTTAAATGGGTTTTTAAATTCTTCAAAATATCTCTGATATTGCAGTAAGGTACGTGTAAGTTGGGTTATCGTTATACAGTATCTTTCATAGGATCTGAGCCAATAACTAAACGCATTAATAATAAATACACAGCATTTATCAAGCTCAACATTTTTAATGCACAGTTTTAATAAATATGTCTTAGCAGAATACCATTATGAATACCAGAATCGCCAAGTAAAAAGACAGTTATTGGTTTATGAGCAGATTTATATATATAAAAAAAATATGTTTTTAAGTAATATTTAACTAGTAAATTATGTAATATATTTGTAATTTAGTGCAATATCTAATGAACAGCACTTTAATGTCATGTGCCAGTTACCAGGTACTGTACGTGCATGAAAAGAATGGCATACAGTGGTCCCATTAACAAAGAAATATGCAATATGTTTTCCATGACTCAAATACAGATAACAGATACAAGTAGGAAATCCTATTCTGAATCAATAAGAAAACTGGGAGGGATTATTCCTACTCTGACTGCACATATACATCGTAGGATGTTGCTACTAAGACAGACATTAATATTTCACATTTCACTGTTTAACCCTTTGCTTTCCCCATAGTAGTAACGTCATGTCCCTATAGAGCTTGTTTTGTCGGGGAGATCACGTCAGGAGTGCAGGGAAATACAAGAGGACTCCTCCCTCTTCCGTGTCCGGGCTAAGGGATGCTGTAATCATGTGACCACTCTGAGGAGCCGTTGACCCCTCAGTGCCCCAAGTGTTAAATCCAATATCCTCCCACAATGCTCATCTGCGGTTTGCAGACTTTTCGGGGACCACCCAATGACGTACAGAAGTGTGAAACGCACATCGGGTTGGCTTGGGGGGGAATAGAGTATCGGAAGAGAGCCTTTGACTGCAGCCGGAATGAATTCTCACTGTATCCTTACCGCAATCGAAGCAAATTTTCATTTCAGCCAGAGATGAAGGATCCTCGTTATTGTGAGATGGGCAATCTTGAGCTAATATTGCCCAATCTTTTTTTTTTTTTTTTGCACTTTAGGATGTTTTAATTGCCTATTTGTACACAGTTTATGTGATGGAAATGAAGTGCTGTAATAGTAAGGCTTAGAAGGAGCTTATGTTTAATTGATATATTTTACACACTATAAAGGTTCGTATATTCCTTTTGTGGTTTGCAAACCCAAATACCCGGGCATGTGCGCTGGATATTAGTTTGCATGTCTGCACTACGTTTACATATGATATTATACCTGTGTATGTAATAGGCTGCTTGTTCCGACTCAGTTGCTGCCCACTTTTATCTGTTTCTGAGCCAAGTCTCTGTGTGTAATTTATTACAGTATATTGCTAATTACGAGTGCAATAATTGGGGGTCTCTGTTTCTATAGTGTGGGAATGTTGTGTTTATTTAGCTCCCATGCACCCGGTATTGGGGGCTCTATACCAGAAACGTGTGTCAATATTCTAATGGACAATGGGGGAGGTGATACATTAAACAGTAATAGTGCAGATGTGGGCACGATCGCACGGCAACACTGACTAAATTGGGATTTGTTGTGTGATAGTGGCCAGATCGGCACTATTACAGTTGAATAAATAACCCCCAAGGCCTATAATGGATATGAAATTGTGCAACAACTTAGCATAAACATTTGCTACAATAAAACATTGGTGATTTATCAGTGCCATTTACTACAGTATCTTCAGAAAATAAACAGAGATTCTAAAACAACACATGTTATCAATTAATGTTTGCTATTCATGTATCAAAGCCAGAGTGAAAATGGTTGTTTCCTACGTTGGAACGGTCTCAGAATTTCTGCAAGACTAATACAGCTGCTGTGTTGTGACAATTTCATTTACTTGCAGTCTCTTGACAAAAGAGGTAAAGGCTAATGTCAGTTAAAAATAATTCCCTTTTGACTGGAATAAAGCACTTTTTATGTTCAGTTTTAGCTAGGGGCCCTCTGGCTGTGAATCTATTTGAGACAAAGTTAGCTGCTACTTATATAATTGTTCAGAACGATACAATTGTAACACTGGCTAGTCATATTCCCTATAGAAGATGTTGCAGATAAACTGGAAAAGACACATTCAAAAACAATATTGATCAAATTGCAGGCGCAGCGAGCTGTGAACCCGATCTATTTTCCTGCAGGTTTTTGTTACTGATTGACCGTGCAGCCATTAGTGTAAATGTGCTTTTCCTAATGGTTTAGCAGAATTGACTTTTGAATGACAATGTACTTCCCCCAGGCTCACGCTATCCCATAAGTGCACCGGGAGATGTCATTTTAGTGGACCTCACTGAGCCGAGGTCATATTATATCCCTGAAACTACAAAGTTACTTATATATCTCTTCTTGCACAAAGTCATAGCAAATCAATTACTTTAGCTAGCATTACATTTTTTTAAAACCATAGACTTTTTTCAACATCTGTGCTTCAGTTCGGAAAAAATGTGGCCAATCTAAGGTTTCCGTGGCAAAATAAAACAGATTTACACAATGTTTGGTTTTAACCAGAGAATACAACATACACATTTTTACGGGTAACTTTTTTAGTGCTTTGCTGATGTCTTCAACAGTGAAGGGGTTAACTTGGTAATGGTTTCCTTGAATACAACATACATCACAGCAAATAACAATATGGGCATCACATGCTTCCCAAAGGAATTTATGTAATGCTTCTTATTTAACACAGAACTTGTCTCAACACTCACCAATTTTCTTTGAGTATTATTGATGATTAGTTAGTCTCACTGGTTTTTATAATAGACTCTAATGGGAGTTTGTGTGTGCTAATACCCGATTGGCACTATCGCACCTCAACCTCTACAGTGCCGGGGGACTATACTTCCACCGACGTTGCACATCCAGCCTTCCTTTGACGGTCCTTCAGGGCCCTCCCCTTTGTTGGCTACCATCCCTGTGGTTAGGCCCCTTCCGCGGATCTCCAGCAGGCCCATGCAAGGGCCGCCGGTAAGCCCACCTATTGCGGTGCTTCTGTGCACCATGCTCCGTGCCTCCAAGACCCATTACCCTCTTATACCCCCCTCCAGGCCCTATTACCATCTTATCCCCCCTTCAGGCCTATTAAACTCGTACACCCCCCCACCCCCATCCCTAGGCCCATCACCCTGTTTTACCTCTCTCTAGGCCCATTACCCTCTTATACTCTCCATCCAGCCCCATTAAGTCATTATACCCCCACTCCAGGCCCATTACCTCATAATTCCCTACCAGGCCCATAAACCCTTTATACCCCCCAGTATTATTAGCCTCTTATACTGCCCTAAACGCCCATCACCCTCTTATGCCCCCCTCTAGCCTTCAGGCCCATTAACCCATGATACATTCCCTTCAGGCGCATTACCCCCTTATATCCCCTACAGATCTATTACCTCCTTATATCTCAACTTCAGGCCTATTAACCCCTTATTATATGCTTCTAGGCACATTATTAGCCCATTATACCACCCCCAGACCCACTACCCTCTTATACCCCCTCCATGCTCATCACCCTCTTATATCCCTCGCTAAGCCCATTATCCCCTTATATCCCTCCCCCTCCCAGGCCCATCCCCTCATTGTACCCCCATACTTCCTTGTGCTTCCTCTACTCAGGCCACCATACCCATCCTTCCAATGCCCGCTCCTCCCATGCCCATAACTCCTCCCCCCATGTCCATACCTCAGTATAGCCATACAGCTTTCCTGGCCCGATCAGTCAAGGGGCCTAGCCCCCTATCTGGTGGATTTTTCATGTTTGGTCTGCCTCCGCTCTGGTGACTGCCACCTCTGTAGGCCTGCCCTCCTTCTGTGGGCCCCCAGCAGGCTCAACTGAGGGTCGGAGGTAAGCCCACCCACGCTGCACTTCTGTGCACCATGCTCCCTGCCTCCCTGGCCCATTACCCCTTGTACGCCCCCTCTAGGCATATTACCCTCTTATACCCCATCTCCAGGCCTATTACCCTCATATATCCCAATTCTTCCGTCTACTCCCTCTTCGAATGCCCCCTCCTGCCTTGCCCCCATTCCCATGCCTTCCCGATGTCCATATCTCCCTAAATCCCCTCCTCTGATGTTCACACCTCCTTATAAAACGTCCCCCGATGCCCCTACAGATGCCCAAAGCAAGACGTACTGCGATGATCACAGCCTGGACAGATTAATGCTGCATGGGGTCTGATCCAGAAGCATGAATCTCCACCGCACTATCGCAGCAGACACTGACCCCAGTGCCTTAGCAATTTGATTCTATGGTCACGGTGCTGGGAACAGTATATCTGGCTACATCTGTACCGCCTTAAACCCCCTCCCACCTCCCCCAGTCCAATAATGTCTTTTACACCCAACCCACCCCTGGGGGCGGGGGGGCCTGAGTCGTCCCAAAGACATATTCCTACGAGAAATTCCCCAATATGCCTTCACTGCCCGTCCACTAAGTGGAAGGGGTTAACAGCATGCGGATGAGCCACTTCAAAGACTGGAGCTCACCAGTCCCTCCCCCCTGCAGACCCTCCCCCCTGCCGTGAGGCTCAGTACTGTGCTATGCTGCCGTGAGGCTCAGTACTGTGCTATGCTGCGCTGCCGTGAGGCTCAGTACTGTGCTATGCTGCCGTGAGGCTCAGTAGTGTGCTATGCTGCCGTGAGGCTCAGTACTGTGCTATGCTGCCGTGAGAACCAGTATTGTGCTATGCCGCCGTGAGGCCCAGTACTGTGCTATGCTGCCGTGAGGCCCAGTACTGTGCTATGCTGCTGTTTAATTTCCTAAAGAATCTATGGGACATAACACCCGAGTCGCCCCAAAGGGTGTCGCCGCTGGCTGCTGTTTGGTAATGTTACAGATACTCTATTGCATTCTGATACTCACCAGCCCTCTCATCCCCTGTACCCAATGCCAACTTACCCTGCCTATAGATTGTAAGCTCCTTGAGGCAGGACCTCTTCTCACACAATGTTAGTCCTGTCTGTAAATGTTACATATGCCCACAATCAGATGCCTGACTGTCCATGAAATGTCTGCAAACGGAATGTATAACCTCTGTTCATTTACTGCAAACATTTATTATTATAACTCTGTCTTTTCCTGTCGTATGTGTAACAAAATAAGTGCATTTAATTGTAATTGCTGTCACCCTGACTGCACAGTATTGCGGTGCCCCTTACGTGGAGGTCTGTATTTACCGAACTTCATAAATTTGATGATGATGAAGACAAATAGTGTCAAGCAGAAGAACAATTGTGTCATGAAAACTGTATGCAAATATGTTTTTTACCAGCTATATTATTTGTATAGATAATTCTAATAAAATACTATATGATGAGAACCGCAGATTTTAAGTCCTACTAACGGTCTTCCTATTTCAAACCACTTTGCACTTATTTTCTCCCACTTTAATGAAAAGCCCCATACACTTTAGGGGAGTCTCACTGCTAGAAGTTGGTGCTTTTCCATTAAAATTGCATTTTGTTAGCTGACAATCCTCACATTGAATTGATGTGGTACCTTGTTACCTCAGTTAAATACAAACCTCTTTGTAAGACCAATGGAACAAGCATTGCCTTCCCTTAACGCTCACTTTAATTTCCCTGTTTTTTACGTTGCTTGCACATTTTTAGGAACTCCGTACATAAATCCGGCCCATATAACAATATATTAATAATACACTTTTAAGGAATGACAATATGTCAATTTGTATGGAATGGTCTTTCCTTATTTATAAGGCGGCTGTTTTTATGGGGGGAAAACATAATTGTTAAAGCGAAAAAGGCCTGCATGGCATGCTAACAAAAGAAGGAATGTTTGAATATTTAATGTATGAATGTAAGGATTGCTGTTCTCTGTGTATTACTGTGCCAAAGTAATACATTTTAGATAGGTGTTTTGTTCCATGCAGTACAGTGCCATTTGGGAGAATGATAGCTGCCATCAAAAGACAATGAACTATAAAGATAGTAGAACATCCTGTTGTTTTTGAAGCGTCTGCGTGAGTTATAGAACTGCAAAAAGCCCCAAAATAAAGATACTTGACGCTACAGACCTGCCAATCCATAAAAAAACATGTGCCTTATCCATAGTGCTGCTATAAATGTCTTAGATATAGCAAAGCAGAAGCACACCTAGAGCTCAGTATAAAAAGACACCAGAAATTGGGTCTTCTTGTCTCACGCAGACACAAAGTGGCCCAAAGAGCCAGTTGTATCCTTTTTGGCTTGGAGCTACTTTGTACCAAGATCCCAAATTGTCGAAGTGATTTGTGACCCTTATAGCACAGCCGTGTAGGGTCATAATTATAATAGCTAAACGATCAGAATAATGTATTCAGTAAGGGCAGATAAAATAATCTGTTTTACGCTAATATAGGAAGGGCATTTATCAATTTGTAGCTACTCGAGTCCCTTTGTGACCCATAGCAGTAAGCCCCTTTAACAAATGTCTTTAATTAAACACATGTACAGTAATGAAAGTGCTCAGGCTTTAATGCCACTCTTGAGCTATTTCAAACCTTAAGCGTTTCATATATTTTCTCAGATATGAAAACAGCCACAAAAAAACACTGGGTAATCAGATAAGTGAGGGAGACAAGGCAAAATGTATGTTTACTGTTATTATTTCACTTTAGATTTAAAAAAAAAAAAAACTACTTTTAATGGCAACTGTAGCATATGTGAGAATTTCTTTTATTAACAATGATGTGGTCAATTAAAGCTCATTAGACTTGACTCATTTGAAGGTAGTTTGTGTAATTGAAAGGTAGAATAACTCATCTTTAGTTTCTAATCCTCAGTTGCAAGAGCAAGAATCCACTGAAGTCTACGAGATCAGTAACAGATTTCATTGAGATCAGAAGAATTTAGTTATGTGTGTTAGTCCAGAAAATACAAATCCCACGTATTGTATTGTATGTCTTTATTTATATAGCGCCATTAATGTACATAGCGCTTCACAGTAGTAATACACGTGGTAATCAAATAAATAACAGATAATATAAATAACAGATCATGGGAATAAGTGCTTTAGACATAAAAGTAACATTAAGGAAGAGGAGTCCCTGCCCCGAGGAGCTTACAATCTAATTGGTAGGAAGGGAGAACGTACAGAGACAGTAGGAGGGAGTTCTGGTAAGTGCGTCTGCAGGGGGCCAAGCTTTATGTATCGTGTTCAGAATATCCACAGTGCTATTCATATGCTTCTTAAAGCAAGTGTGTCTTAAGGTGGGTCTTAAAGGTGGATAGAGAGGGTGCTAGTCGGGTACTGAGGGGAAGGGCATTCCAGAGGTGTGGGGCAGTCAGTGAAAAAGGTTTAAGGCGGGAGAGGGCTTTAGATACAAAGGGGGTAGAAAGAAGACATCCTTGAGCAGAACGCAAGAGTCGGGATGGTGCATAGCGAGAAATTAGGGCTGAGATGTAAGGAGGGGCAGAAGAGTGTAGAGCTTTAAAAGTGAGGAGAAGAATGGAGTGTGAGATGCGGGATTTGATCGGAAGCCAGGAGAGGGATTTCTTGAGGGGAGATGCTGAGACAGATCTAGGAAAGAGTAGGGTGATTCTGGCAGCAACATTTAGGATTTATTGTAGGGGAGACAGGTAAGAGGTGAGAGGCAGGAAGGCCGGACAGCAGGAGGTTACAGTAATCAAGACGGGAGAGAATGAGGGCCTGAGTCAGAGTTTTAGCAGTCGAGCAACAGAGGAAAGGGCGTATCTTTGTTATATACGTGTGAGCACATTCACATCCCAGACATGTCGGCAGCCCTGCCCTTCCCCATTACCTCCTAGCACAGAGTGCTTCCACTGCAGCCAGGGAGTCTGGGTAATAACATGCAAATGAACACTCACAGTGTCACCTTTACTTCATGTCCATTATAACATGGGACCCCTATAAGCATATACCTTATCACACAGCTTTTCAGCACAGCCGGGGGTACAGAGCCAGTAACCCTACTTCCAGACAGCTTTTTGACCTTTTGGTTCTCATCAGTGTGAGGTCCAAAACCCCCACTCACTGATTTGTATTCTTAGAGCATGACATCAACTGTATGTCATATGTCATAATGATGTCACAGACATGGTTTACTGGTTTATATTACATACTGTACAGGACAAGCTATAAGAAAAGCTGTGATCATTTCCAATAATAATGTATGGTTGGATCGTCAGAATGGAAACACATCCTAAACCTATATCATATAAGTAGAAGACAAAATCAGAGACTTTTAACATTTGGCTTTGAACTTATGAATTTAATAGAAATAGCCGTGTTACTCCAGTTGCGATAGTGCAAAGCTAACGAGTACTTCAGTATTAGGTGATTAAAAAAAAATATTTGGACTATTTTATTTGGACTAACAATTGATATTATCAGACGAGCTTTCAAGGGCTCTAGGCTCTTCCCCCCGCTCAAGCAGTAAGTATGGCTGACCTAAGGAAGAGCGTAGGACTATGGAAAGCTTGTCTGATAATATCAATTGTTAGTCCAAATAAAATAGTCAGAATAAAAAAAAGGTATCACCTAATACTGAAGTACTCGTTTACTCTGCACTTCGAATTAAAAAATTCCAGCGTTTCATAGGTTAAAAACGTGACCCCCCCCCCCCTCTCTATAATAGGAAAGGAAAACAAAATGCTGAGGCTGAAAAGGAGCCCATGCTTATCTGGAGAACTCATAATGCCATAATGTCTGTTAATGTTCTCAGACAAAGGCCCATGTACACATCAGTGCTAGTCCAGAAGACACTTCATGGCCCATTCACTTAAACTGCAGATACTTTGTGTCCATGATGAAAGTATACTAAGTAAACAGGTCCAATGATATGCATTAGGGATTATACTAACACAGGAGAAGAGGCAGAGATATCATTTAGGCTATTCTGGCCTTTTGTTCCATGTGCTTTACAACCTTTTAATAAGTGAAGCCCTGTATCTACTGATATGGAAGAACCAAGGTGAATAATATCTGTCTGACAGAATTCAGCCACCATTTATGACTACAGTATGTCCCAAACAAGGAACACCCCTGGCTTTTCCACTGGTTGATAAATAATAGTTATTCATCAAGTCTTTTGAGTAATCAGAGTCATTTGGGTTTGTAAGGAACAGCAATAAATTACCAAGTGGGTTGACAGACAGAACGGACTTGCAAAGGGTTGTTTTTTTAAAATGTAAGCCATGTGTATATGGATGCACTTGTAAAACAAATGCATTATTTGTAGACACAACACATGTATTATTTTTTTTTTGTTTCAATTTTTTTATTGAGTTTTTACAAGGTTGAAAATATACATCAGCGCCTTCCATAAACATTTAACATTTAACAATACTAAGTCGCATTGCGACGTGTACGCAATCATTGGTAGTCGGACGACGTTGGAACCTCTAGTACTACTCTTGTGGTCTTTGTTTTTGGGTGATCAGCGGTTTTTTTTATAACTGGGTTTGATTCTGCTTTAGCATATTATGGTTGCTATAATTAGGATTTATGATTTCTTGGAATTATAATATAATACTGTCACATTTATGCAGTAAAGCCTAATATCAACCAATTTATAGAGAAACTATCACTGAATATCTTATTAAATGTAGACTTCCTAGTGTTCCTACTTTACAAGTGTAGCCCTTTTTCTGACCCTCCCAAAGGAACTACTGGTCACTGTACAACACCTGCGGCTCCAGGAGATCTGAGCCTCCGCTAGCTGGGAGCCTGGGGTAACACTTACACATTTCCTTAGCGCAGCGCCTCCACTTACCCAGGATCCCCGTGATGTGAGATTCCCCTGGGCAAGAAACATACAACACCTTATGATAACCAATACCTTTTACTTAAGAACATACACACATATATCAACAATAGAATAACAGGTGTCCCTCTACAGAGGAGACACTAATAACCAAGGCGTCTCACCAAACGCTTCCCCCAACACCGAGTGATCCCACCCAGTGTCCATAGGATCTCCACCCAATGTCCTGCACTCTTCAGAGAGAGGATATGGGTGACTGCGCAGTCACTATTAAGCTAAGGGCCCATTGGTGCACTTGTGGATGTAATAGTACCTGCCGAGCACTCCAGTACTCGGATCAGCAACTGCTTCACAAAGGATCCGTCGCTCGGTGATTCCGTCTGATCCCAAACGGGTTCTTTGCACGAGGACCGCCAAGGGCGATCTCACCCTGGATATAGTCTCTGTGGGCCCCGACTTGAGCCCGAACCTCTTCACAGGAACCGCAGCGTCCGCTGTGTCCCTATCTATCACTGGCACTACGTGACCCGGTCCCTAACCTAGGGCCTGTCCCTGTAGCACCACAAACTGGGGAGTGAGGACCTATCTGAGACCTAAGGGGCTAATAGCCTGTTCCGCTCCCCTAACTCTTCCCAGTCCTGACTCTAGCTAATACTAACAGCGCCTGCAGCAAACACACTGCACACACACAGTCAACCTGCAGCAACAACACACAGCACACGCTGCACACACTGTGCCTACTTGTCAGCGCTCACAGCACTACCAGCCGTGACACTGACAAGCCTGCACCCTCACACACCTAAGGGCAGAGTCCCTAACCTAGGGGCTGTCCCTCAGTACCACTTGCTCCTTGCACCCTTCCTTCCCCTTCCTGCTCCCAGCTCCAACTGCTCCACCAAAGCCCGCGAAATGTATCTATATCTCCTCCAGGGAATCCTTGGCCCTCATTGGCCACTATCAGGCACCTGGTGCCTGCCTCGCTAGGCCCTATGGGAATTGTAGTCCCGTGGGACCTGTCTAGGCATTGGGGCCGCGTGCGCACTTGCCCTGCGCAAAGCGAGAACACCTAATGGCCGCCGCAACCTTTTCCTCTGCCTCCCTACCCTCGCGCAACTTCTCCCTGGCTCTAGTGTACCTGCTGCGCTTGCGCGATCCCGCGCACGCTCGCTCAACACTTCATGGCGGCCCCCGCTAGCCGGGTACGCCGCCGGAGCTCCAGGGATGCCGAGCGCTCCCTGCACTTGCCCCCACCCTCGCGAAGTGCCGGCGGGTCCGTCGCTGCCTCCGGCGGCCCCTGCGACCACTCGGCACTCGCGGAGGGGGGTCAGTGAGTGCAAAATAACCCCGGGGCTACACAAGAATAGGTTGTAATTTTATTAGTACTGTCTTCGCTTCCTCGCTGTACTGAATTTGATTCTGTGCAATATATTGGTACTTTATAAATAAATAATAATATTCTACTTTGTTAAAATGAGACATGTTTTGGGCAAGGGGGCGCTTTTATACTATTGTTTTACAGATATATAAAGAGAATATAAATGACTACAAATATGTACCATAAGCTCTAGATTGCTTGGTTTATGAAGCAAAACAAAACTAAGCTAGAAGCAAAAGTCAAGTGAATAGCGTGAAATTAAGTTTGTGTTTGTCAAGCTCAGAACTCTAATGATTTCCTGCCACTTTTCCTAAGAAACTGCCTAACAATGCAAGCAAAGCTAATACAAATGTTTAAATCCCAGCCCAAACCCTACAAACAGAATAAAGAGTCATCTATTGAACACGTGACATGTTTTTAATAATGTTATCACACTGCTGTCAGAAAACGTACAAGTCCAGCAATGGCCTGGATCAGAATCTGGCGGAATGGGACAATACACCACGGCCCTTTTTCCACCGTTATTTCGTTGCCGGAATATTAGGGTTGGGGGATGAGGTTAGGGGTTAAGATTTTTTCTAGGATGGAATTTCTATGCAGAATATTAGGGGTTAAGGTTAGGGTTTCTTTAAGGGCCCCCATGAATGGCCCCCCAGCTCAGATCTGGCAGTACTGGGCAGCGGCGGAAATCAGGGAAAGGGCGGCAGTGGCGAAATGTACTGGAGAAGAACTGTCAAGATGGTGAAGTGTCCAGCAGGGTACCTTACCGCGGCAACTTTACATCAGCAGAACGTCTGAGGCTAAATTTCCCGGACCAGGGGTGCTCAACTCCAGTCCTCAAGCCCCTAACAGGTCAGGTTTTCAGCATATCCCAGCTTCAGCACAGATGGCTCAATCATACTCATTTGAAGACCGAGCCTCTAATTGAACCACCTGTGCTGAAGCAGAATATATCCTGAAAACCCGCTGTTGCAGGGAGGGGGGGAGGGGCTTGAGGACTGTAATTGAGCACCCCTATCCTAGACTGAGGATCTGTTTCATCCACTTGAACCTGATGAAGGGGTCTCCCCGATACGTTGTATTTTTCTCTTCTCATTAAAATCCTCAAAATGTCCCCGTGACCCCAGTAATCCTTTGCAGACAATCCACCTTGAAAATAAAAATGTCAAAAGTGTGCAAAATGCCCTTTGTGCTCCTCACCTGTGTGGTAAATTATGTACAAGCAAAAACGAGCAAAATAAAATTAAAAGAATATTAATAGCAGTCGTGTCAACTCTGACGGATTTCCTTGCAGTCTTCTGGTTTGGGGGTCAGCCTCACTGTTTAACATGAGCGGTTTGAGAGACGACAAGTCTCCATGATTAAGACATACAAAAATCCATACTCTTCCATTATTGTGCCATGTCTGGCCCCCAACCCCCAAATCCCAGCGATTTTAGTTCTTGGAGGTTGACATCTCTGTTATAAAGGTTAAATGATCTGCAGAATTGGTGCAACGTCTTAATTATCAAGGGAGACATATTGACATCACTTTCTTCCCCCAGCTACACATCTGGAAGATAAATATTTCCCATTGAGCGTACTTTTTTGATGGGCTTTAGTTAAAGCTCGCATAAAAAAAATATTAATGACATAAAACGTCAGTATAAAAGCTTTTCATGGTATAGTCCTTTCGTTCTCTGTATTTCATTTGAATGTCTGAATATCTAGGAACACTAGGTTATGATGACTTTGAAGATGTCAACTATTTAGAGACTGCCTGTCTCAGAGAAAGAGCTTTCTGGATTGCAAAGCGGTCCTACGAAGAATTCTGCTGATGTCATCGATTTTAAGAGAACGCAGATAAAGTGGTTTATGAACCACAGCAAATCCCTCTGATTGAATTACAGTCCTCATATTCCATTCACTAGCATTTATTGTTACCTGACTGTCACAGAGATAAAAATGAATATTAGAAAGCTTAAAGTACATAAAAATGTATTGAGGTTTCCTAAACTGCTACATGTAAGGAGTCATTTTCAGGCAACGGAGTCTAGAATAAAAAAAAGTTATTAAAATGTTATGTGTTCCAAAGACATATAATATATCATGTACTTATTCATGCACAAATAGATATTAAAACTAGATATACTAAACTGGTAGCACAATATAAAATATCAGGAAGTTATGTGGGGAAGACACAGGACTTTGTCAGCTCACCAACTCAGAGGGGGTACTCTACTAAGGTGGACGGCAGGAGTGACCAACGCCAGTCTGAAAGGGCAGGGGCGGAACCCCCATAAGGCTGAGAGGCTATAGCCCAGAGCAGCAATTTTTGGGGGAGCAGCAATTTGTTTGTGGGTGTGTGTCTTACCATTTCCATAGCAGGCACCCTCCAGTAACGTCGCGTGGTCAGATGATGCTGCGTTGCCATGAAAACGTGGTGTCACATGCCACGTGATGTCTATTGCCATGACAAAGTGGCGTCATGCGACACAGTGACATCACGCAGCATCGTGAAGTCAGGATGTCATACACTGAGGAGGAGGGCTGGCCCAAGCCCACAGGCGGGAACAAGTTAAATCTGCCACTGCTCAAGGGCCTGTGTATGTGAAGTGACTAACCAAAAGTGGCGCTCATATACATTTATATAACAGTGATATAATCAATACAATAGTGATAATAATGATACTTATACAAACACAATGGTCGATTGCAGCTGTAACCTGGTGTAGGATTGCTTCTTCAATCCTCATGGAAAATGGAGAATGGATCATCAGGAAGCGCATACCATGTGGGAACATAAGAAAGAAAAGTGCTTTTTGTGCAATATTGTGCAAACAGTGTTGTGGAAAGTTGCTAGCACAGAATGTGTACACAGGATACTCACAAACGTGAGGTGGAGTATAAGCACATAAAGGTATCTTTATGGACTGGCTTCAGTCTCTGGTGCAAGGTGATGCCACAGCAGACAGATTCCCAGATGACCTTAGGGTAGGAAGACACTGGACATAGCGTAGACTGTAGGGCATTTAATAAAAAAGGTAGACAAAATCCAATCTACTCACATATTGATAGGTTAAAAACAGCATTTAGATCGCAATGATCTCAGCAATTCGCGCTCTTTTGCTTCCACCGGATGGGGCCTCACTCTTAGGTCTCCCTCCTTCCTTTCTGTGCGGGTCACGGATGCGTTCCGGCGACCGGAAGTGACGTCATCCGTATCCGAAGGTTCCGGTGGGTAGAGGCAACGTCACTCTACGCGTTTCACCTTTCTTGGTTTCATCCTGATTTTCCAGTAACGTCGCGTGGTCAGATGATGCTGCGTTGCCATGAAAACGTGGTGTCACATGCCACGTGACGTCTATTGCCATGACAAAGTGGCGTCATGCGACACAGTGACATCACGCAGCATCGTGAAGTCAGGATGTCATACACTGAGGAGGAGGGCTGCCCCAAGCCTACAGGCGGCAACAAGTTAAATCTGCCACTGCTCAAGGGCCACCAACAGGTCAGGCTTTAAGGATGTCCCTGTTTCAGCGCAGGAGGCTAATTTCTTGACTGAGTCACGTGCGGAAGCAGGGATATCTTTAAAACCTGTCCTGTTGGTGGCCCTTGAGGACTGGAGTTGGACGCCACCAGTCTACCGGTTGCAATACTGGGGTAACGTGTCGGATTTATCAGAGGAATCTCATTAAAGACTGGGTTTTTTTCCCAGCCAGAAAGCTTTAGTGAATAGCCCCCATGTGTAACCAGTGTGTAAGATCTAAACGTGCGCATGAAAACAAAGAGAACGCGAGAAATAATACAGATATAGGCAATCTCAACGCGTCCCACAGGCTGTACAAACAAAGCAGAAAGAAGCCCCTTGTTGCATTCACTCATAACCTCCGGAGCTGTGATGTTTAAAACGTAACCGTAAATTTCTATCGATTCAAAAAAAGGGATTCTGACATGAGACTCCTCAAACAATATGGATTATAAACGAGATGATCGCCCGAGAGTTCAGTACCTTCTTTTATGGGAGTAAGAATGTGATTACACAGACCCCCCCATGTTTCCATGGGGGGTGGGGGGGAGAAATGTGTCTATTATTCATTAGATTCCAATATCATGCCTAGACCAAATGAGCAAGTTCTCCTGGTTGAGAGCAGGCAGAAATCGCTATTCTACTTCAGCTGTGCATCTGTTTCTCTTAGTTTTACAGATATAGGTACACATGAGACGTATACAGTATGTCTATTTTCTGGCTTATACTGTATATTATAGCAATAATAGTCCTGCCTGTATGTTGCTACACGGTAAGCGTCTGTTATACAGTATGAGGCTATTGCAGAAATACTTCACAGGGAAGTCGCTACATTAATTGCCATTAGTTTGATGCGGGGTAAATGGATTCAGTTCCGTTCAGCATGGTTGTGCTGCTTACTGCAGGGGAGCGCAAACCTTTTGTGCTGCGCCCCCCGTCTCCCCTGCTGCATCTCCCGCACCCCCCTCCCTACCTTAGAGCTGTGTCAAATGACGCTGCGGGGTCATGTGACGTCACGTGACCCGCGGCATGTCGCGTCACAGAGCAGCTGAATCTGGGTAAGTAAAGTGTTGCAGAGGCCTCAAGCGATCCCCCGGCATTTAATTTAAATGCCATGGGGAAGAATGCGGGACCTCTGCGACCGCCCACGCCCCGCCAGCAAAATCTCCCGCCCCCCAGTTTGCGCACTGCTGGCTTAGAGAAACAGTCACATACTCTCAATAGAAAATGTGTTGCAGAAACCAGCAGTTAGAACTGAAAACAGCTACTAGTTAAAGCGCTGTTTGTCTCCTTCTTATTACATATAAAACTCTGAATTCCACTTACTGGAGTGTTTGTTCTATGAAAACAGACTTTCTGCTGATATAGGAATAAGTAAGTACGTCTGTTGCAGATAATACCTTTTTTGTTTTGACTAGAGGAATAAACTTCCAAGACACGCTGTGTATGGTCATATTCATTTCAGAAATGCACGCAGAACGGGTATATACTGCAGATGATTTGAGCTGCAATGAGTAAGAAAATAAAGGTTAAGATGGAGATGTAATAGATATAGATACTTTGGCTCACCCTGTAAAAGTAAGTGATGTTGCATACAGTAAGCCAGTGATTCCTGCCATTCTGGATACAGTTTTGCCATTAGATTGATGCTTTTAGATGCATTTTCGATGTGCATTCCTCTGTATCATTGTTGTGAGGTGCACTGCACTTATTTTTCTTCACTGACATTAATGACCGATACTTGGATTGTCGATAGGAGGAAGTTGGGAAGAGTTACACCAGAGCATATGGACTATACCTACTAAGTGGGGCGAAGCCATAAGCTACTTTACTTGTGTGGGCCCAAATTTGCCTTTCAGGTTAGCACTGTTAGTAAATACTGGTCCGATATGCCGTCTGCTACAGTCAAAAGAAAAAAAAAAAGAAACTATCACTGAAGCACAAACTGTACCTTGCAGCTCAAATGACAAGATAAATATAACGGCCACGTTACAAGGTAACAGAAACATTCCGGATGGAATCATCAAACCCGTCTGCTCAGAACGAGGGTGAGAAGTAAAGAGAAGCCGCGTGTTATCTGGAGGCTGTCCAGTGGCTGGCTCTCTAGGTGGCTTCATTGTGATATGTGGTGCTGCACATGCAATTTGCTTCTGTGACCCTTTGCTGATTTTGTATTCTGCCAGTGTTATGATTTGCTTAATAATCTGTTAGATGTTCATACTGCCACAGATATTTTATGCGTACAGTGATGGATGGCTCAGGAAGTTAAAGGCTGCAGTGCTAAAACATGGAGGAATTTTCCTAGTAGATCGGACTGCCTTTCACATCTTAAATGCCAATATTACTACCCTGTTACACGCAGGAGCACTTGGAAACCAATCCGTAAACGTGAAGGCGTGTGCCTAGTAAAGTCCCACATCTCAAGACAAATAACCAGCAGTAGGGTTGTCACGGGCGACCAGGACTATCACACCAGCGATCAATTCTTCAGACAGGACAACAGAGTTGATAAAATTTAATTTATTGGACAATAATATATCCACAACTGTTACAGACATACAACACATACTCCCAACTTGGGGAACTGGGGATACCCTGCAGATCTAAGTGCAGGGGCCTCCGTGAGGAGATTGTCCCTGTTCTTTTCCCACCGCATCCAACAGGAACTGGACTTGCACCTTATGCCTGGAACCAGCACAGCAATAGCTTCAGGTTGTGTTCTGCAACATCTTCACTCTCAACTAGGGCAACATAATACATAGTTATACAGACACATAATACAAATGTATTACTGACAGGTGTAAAGTCCGCCGCTAAGCCCCGCTCCTCGGGCGTGTCAGGTGGCAGGGATGCTGGACCACACACGGCTGGAGCTGCGTGCGCACGTAGTGGCAGCGGCGCAGAGGTGCGACCCTGGCGGGGACGCAACACGCCCACGCTGTCACGTGACGTCATCAGGCGGCGCCGCACACCTCCCATGCGCACATCACTGAACCAGCAATCAGCTGATCACCGGAATCCACACACCTGATGCAGATTCCCTACTTCTCTCTCTGTGCTCTGCCATTGGAGGAATTCCCTCACACCCTTTTCCTTGATTGGCTCCTTGCCCTTCTTATACTGGGCTTTCCCACTTCCTCATTGCTGAGCATAAAATTCTGTTTATGCGTTGTGCTCGCTGCTGTTCATTTGTTCCTGTTCTGTTTGTGCCTTGACCCTAGCTTTTTTGGACCAGTCCTGTCTCCAGTCCTGAACTTTGGCATCACTGCGGATTCCTACTATATCCAACACTTTGACCCCTGCTACGTACCTCGACCATTCTACCCTCTCTGCTCCTGGACCTCAGCTTACGGACAACTACCACTCTCATCTCTCTAACACTGAACCACGGCAAGTATCTTGACTATCCGGACCTCTCCAACCCTGACCCGGCTACACCACTTGGATTACGCACTCCCTATACATCCCCACCTCAGCCCCGCAGTCTTAGGGCCTCATGCAGTAAGCCCCGATACAAAATTTTCGGCACGAATTGCGAAAATGTTTTTTTTGGGCGATTTGCCCTCGCAGTATTCAGTAAGGGCCGAATCCTTCCGATCCCTGCTGAAGCACTGCGAAAGCAAAGCTGCCGATGAGCTGTGGCGATACAGCCTGGCTCCCGATAAGGCTCCCGATAAGCCTTTGGTGCCGATAGATGTTTGCAGCTGAGAGAGACAAGCCGCTCTCTCAGCGCAAACTTCGGCACCAAAAAAAGTATTTAAAAACAACTTTTATTTATACTGTACATGTGCAGGGGGTCTTCGGAGCTGAACCGCGTTGGTTTGAGGTCCGGGGACCCCCTGCCCCCCGAGATACAGGCCCCTTTATGGGGTGCCGGTATCCCTCGGCGTTTAAAGGTCCCGATCACGTGACCGCGACCTGTAAACAAACCAGAGGGATACCGGCACCCCATAAAGGGGCCTGTATCTCGGGGGGCAGGGGGTCCCCGGACCTCAAACCAACGCTGTTCTGCTCCGGAGACCCTCTGCACATGTACAGTATAAATAAAACACACACACATCAATAAAGACTCGTTCCTTACCTTGGCGGCTATGTGCAACAGTAATGAAGCAGCATGAATGTCTTTTTAATTATACTGTACAGTGAGCAGGGGGTCCCCTGAGCTGAACCGCATTGCTTTGTGGAGCAGGGACCCCCTGCTTCCCGAGTTACAGGCCCCGGTATGTGTCATCGGGTGGCAGTGTCGCCGCCATGTTTATAGCGTCCCCGCAATAAACATGGCGTCCACACTGTAACCGATGGCCCAAACCGGGGCCTGTAACTCGGGAGGCAGGGGGTCTCTGAGCCACAAATAAATGCGCTTCAGCTCAGGGGGCCTCCTGCTTCCGCACAATATTATTAAAATACATTAATGCTGCTTCATTACCATAGCGGATAGCCGCTAAGGCAATGAAGGGGTTAACGCATAGTAGCATGTTTATTGGGGACAAATGCCCCCAATAAACATAGCATCAATACACAACATACAGTATAGTAATGGGCAGAATGACTATTATCCACAAATGGATAATAGTGCAGTTGTCCATTTACAATACATACACAACAATAAAGACTTTAAATACATATAGCACTCACCCATGTCCCACTGCCACGATGAAGGCCATCCTCATCTTCATCCTGCCCATGCCCCATCCGCTTCTGCAAAACAAACACAAGAATTACAACATCCAAATTAATGTCCCCTAACCCCTTAATCACCATAGCGGTTATTAACCGCTACAGTTATTAAGGGGTTAAGCCACCATCACCCACATACCCTCCCCCACAAAGCCCCCCAACCACCCTCACCCAATACCCACAGGGGAGTCCTACCAAATACCCTTGGGCCTAATACCCCCTCCCCCAGCACATACAGTACAATAATGTGCCAAATAACTATTATCCACATAGGGATAATACATTATTTGGCCATTATTAAACACATTCAATAACGTTAAAATGTAAAGAAAATTGTACTAACCTCATCAATAAGAAGTCTCCGTCGCCAGCATCATCCTTGGGGTCCGTTGCCAACATTAGAAATAGCCACAACATTTCAATATCATTAACATAACACTGAACCCCTTAATCACCTTATCGGGTACTAACCTGAAAGGTAATTAAGGGGTGAAGCCATCCTGCAATGCCTACAACAGTTATGCATAACATCCTCAGTGAAATAAAAACCAATTGCCTAACCAAATTCCATTTAATCATTCAATCTGTAGGCTCACATGCCTCATAAAACATTGCATTTACAGTGTATACATGTAGCATAACATGTAAACTGCATGTACACGCTGCAAATCAATGTTAACAATACAATAATGCCACTCAAATCGCCATACATCACAAGAAGTATATTATTTAATACAATAAACTCACCATCAATGAATTACCACACATCAATTACATCCCTAAACAATTAAAATACCATCCATACCAATTACACAATGAACTAAAGCTATCCTAACAGAGAACAACTTCAAAACATAGTCAAAAGTACACCAACAATTACAATATAATAAAGCAAGGCTTTCCATATCCTACTGTACGGCCTGGAAGCCCAAAACTTACATCTGTCTAAAAATACAATACATTTAGCACACATCAATGCATAGCCACAATGATTAACAATACAGAATTAGAAGCTTTAACAACACTATCATTTCTTACCCTGTATATATATCTGTACACATACATACAGACATACATACAGTGGGAAGAAATGATATGCATTGTAAAAAATGAAAACATGAAAAAGCAACACAAAAAACAGTTACATTAAGTACATTTCTTTATTTAACTTACCATTACTTGCCCCCACCGACTCCCGTTGATCAGCTTACTCACGAACCAATCCACGACACCATCCACGACACCATCCAGGAACAAATCCACGACACCATCCAGGAACAAATCCACGAACCAAACCAGGAACCAATCCAAGAACAAGTGCAGGAACCAATCCAGGAAGCAAGCCACGAAGAAATCCAAGAAACAATCCACGACACGATCCAGGAACAGGAACCCATAAAAGAAAAGAAAGAAACAAACAAATTAAACATTAAATAAAAACATGACAATCAAGGGTTGTACTAGTTTTATTCTTAGTGAATTCTGTATTACAATACCTTGTTCCGGGGTCTTCTTTAGTCCGGTGCCACGCCCTGGTCTTCAACTTCAGGAGGAGGTACGTCCTCCTCGGCATCTGCCTTCAAAATGAGACGACATAGGCTTTTATAGGCTACGACGTCACATTTGTCGTCATATGGTTCTCACGGCCCTGATTGGGCCGTGAAAACCATGTGTTTTGGCCGATGTAAAAAAATTGATGACGTCACTTAAGCAATGCCAGCAGCCAATCAGAATGGCTTTGCTGCTATTGCCTTAAGAAAAACGTCATGAAATGACACATGGCGGACTCACCATGGTAAGCACAATCAGAGGTGGGAATCATCCTACCTCTGATTGGTTCAATACCATGTGAGCCGGCCATGTGTCATTCATGACGTTTTTCTTAAAGGCAATAGCAGCAAAGCCATTCTGATTGGGTGTGCTGGCATTGCCTTTAAGTGACGTCATCAATTTTTTTACACCTGGCAAAACACCTGGTTTTCAGGCCCAATCAGGGCCGTGGAACCATATGGACGACAAATGTGACGTCATAGGCCTATAAAAGCCTATGTCGTCTCATTTTGAAGGCAGATGCCGAGGAGGACGGGACCTCCTCCTGAAGATTGAAGACAGGGCGGTGGCACCGGACTCAAAAAGACCCGGAACAAGGTATGTAATACAGATCACTAAGAATAAAACTAGTACAACCCTTGATGTCATGTTTATATTTTAATGTTTAATTTGTTATTTTTTTTCTTTTATGGGTTCCTGTTCCTGGATCGGTCGTGGATTGTTTCTTGGATTTCTTCGTGGCTTGCTTCCTGGATGGTTCCTGCACTTGTTCTTGGATTGGTCCTGGTTTGTTGTGGTTTGTTCCGGATGGTGTCGTGGATTTGTTCTGGATGGTGGCGGAGGTGTGTGGTGTCGTGGATTGGTGTGAGTAAGTAAGCTGATCAACGGGAGTCGGTGGGGGCAAGTAATGGTAGTTAAATAAAGAAATGTAATTAATGTAACTGTTTTTTGTGTGCTTTTTTCATGTTTCATTTTTTACAATGCATATTTCATTCTTCCCACTGATGTATGTCTGTATGTATGTGTACAGTATATATACAGGGTAAGAAATGATAGTGTGTTTAAAGCTTCTAATTCTGTATTGTTAATCATTGTGGCTATGCATTGATGTGTGCTAAATGTATTGTATTTTTAGACAGATGTAAGTTTTGGGCTTCCAGGCCGTACAGTAGGATATGGAAAGCCTTGCTTTTATATTGTAATGTTGGTGTATTTGACTTGTTTGAAGTTGTTCTCTGTTAGGATAGCTTAGTTCATTGTGTAATTGGTATGGATGGTATTTAATGTTTTTAGGGTGTAATGATGTGTGGTAATTCATTGATGGTGAGTTTATTGTATTAAATAATATCTTCTTGTGATGTATGGCGATTTGAGTGGCATTATTGTATTGTTAACATTGATTTGCAGCGTGTACATGCAGTTTACATGTTATGCTACATGTATACACGTAAATGCAATGTTTTATGAGGCATGTGAGCCTACAGATGAATGATAAATGGAATTTGTTAGGCAATTGGTTTTATTTCATGGGGATGTATGCATAACTGTTGTAGGCATTGCAGGATGGCTTCACCCTTAATTACCTTTCAGGTAGTACCCGATAAGGTGATTAAGGGGTTCAGTGTTATGTTAATGATATTGAAATGTTGTGGCTATTTCTAATGTGGCAACGGACCCCAAGGATGATGCTGGCGACGGGAGACTTCTTATGATGAGGTTAGTACAATTTTCTTTACATTTTAACGTTATGAATGGGTTTAATAATGGCCAAATAATGTATATCCCTATGTGGATAATAGTTATTGGCACATTATTGTACTGTATGTGCTGGGGGAGGGGGGGTATTAGGCCCAAGGGTATTTGGTAGGACTCCCCTGTGGGTATTGGGTGAGGGTGGGTTGGGGGCTTTGTGGGGGAGGGTATGTGGGTTGATGGTGGCTTAACCCTTAATAACTGTAGCGGTTAATAACCGCTATGGTGATTAAGGGGTTAGGGGACATTAATTTGGATGTTGTAATTCTTGTGTTGTTTTGCAGAAGAGGATGGGGCATGGGCAGGATGAAGATGAGGATGGCCTTCATCGTGGCAGTGGGACATGGGTGAGTGCTATATGTTATTAAAGTCTTTATTGTTGTTGTATGTATTGTAATGGACAATGCATATTATCCATTGTGGGATATAGTCATTCTGCCCATTACTATATGTTAGTTTAGGGGGGATAGGTGTTGGTTGGGATTACTAATAATATAGGAGATATATAATAATATATATATAATAGATAATATATATAGATTAATATATATATATATATATATATATATATATTATATATATTATTTAATTATTATGTAATTCGGTTTGGGGCTGGGGTGTGTTTTTTATTATTGTGGGTATGTGGGGTGTGTGAAGGGGGCTTAGCCCCAACCGTGGTTGTTTAGAGGCTTGCGGGTGGTAGGGGGAGGCCTTAACCCCTTCAGGCCGTAGCGGTATTAACTGCTACGGTCGTGAGGGGTTAAGTGCCCCCGCAACCCCCCCGCAAGTCCTAAATCACAACCAGGGGCCAAATACCCCTCACCCATCCGCCTACCACAATAACGCTGGCACGGTGGTGGTTAACCCCTTCATTGCCTGTTAGCGGTTAGCCGCTAAGGTAAATGAAAGGCTTTTAAATGCCTTTTTCCTGCCTCGGATGCATGCCGGGGGGCTCCGGTGCGGGTATCAGCTCCGGAGACCCCCGGCATCAATCACAGGCAGGAAAAAGGGCTGATTTTTCCTAAGTGTCGCCCTTGCCGATGCTTCTCCTTCAGCAAGTTGCCAACTTTAGTTGGCGGGCTGGATTGGCCATAAAATCTCCAATCTGGCCTGCCGATCAGCACCAAAAAGCTGATCGGGGCTTACTGAATTCAGGCGGGAAAAAAAAGTCCCGATAAGTGGCTTATCGGCAGCCGGGTGGCGAAATTTTTTTTTTTCGGAAGAAAAGTTTCCGATAATTCCCACTTATCGGGGCTTACTGAATCAGGAGGGCAAAAAACGGCTATAAAATGCCGAAAAAGCCTTATCGGGGCTTACTGCATGAGGCCCTTAGTCCTGTTTGTGGTGAGCACAGCATGACAACAGGTAGGGGTAATGGCAGGCTTGACCTTTATTAAAAGCAGTCACATCTACCCTACCGCCCAAGGGTGACCAGATTTGCAAAAGTAGAAAGCGGGACACATTAAAAAAATGATTTACAAAACAAATGATATCACTTAAAACAAAATATTTTAATGATATTTGTCTACTAGCGTCCCCATGTTCAGATGTAGCAAGACTCTGTGCCACAACTTTCCCTGCTCCAGTGTGGCTACAGGTTTCGCGGCCCTGAAGACAGTAAGTGGCCCAGGAGGATTAATGCTTCTGAACGGGCACCCAGCAGTGTTAATATACTGATACTAGCCGTTTAGATGAGCAGCTCAGCCGCCTGCAGTCGTGTCTCCGTCTGGGTCTGTGTCCCTGCAGCACTGAAGGTAAGAGATGCAGGGATGTATAGTAATACCTTACCCCTGGATGAGCTAGATGCCATTATATGGGATTGTGCACCAAGAGGGGGATTTTCATAATTTCTTTCTGGACTGTACGTCTTGCTACATCTGTATTATAAGGACAGTACGTCTTGCTACATCTGTATGCTGTATTATAAGGACAGTACGTCTTGCTATCTGTATTATAAGGACAGTACATCTTGCTACATCTGTATTATAAGGACAGTACATCTTGCTACATCTGTATTATAAGGACAGTACGTCTTGCTACATCTGTATGCTGTATTATAGGCTAAAGCAGTAAAATTCCGGGCATTACTGAAATCCCTGCCCTCTGATAGGTGAGTTGGTAGGGTGCCAAAAATTCCAGGCATTACTGAATAAATAATGCCCGGAATTTTTGGCACCCTGCCAACTCACCTTTCAGAGATGCAGGGAGAGGGCGGCATCTCTGTTCCTCTCCTCACACAGCACATGCAGGCTCTCTCACTCTCCCCCCCTCCTATTTCTGTCAGAAGTTGGCGGGTCCAAAATAGTAACTTTGTTACTTGCAACAAAGCAATATTTCTCCCACCACTTGCATAGCCTTTGCTAAGGTCATTTTTATCTGTTTTTTTTAGTTTGTAGATAAAATCACTGTCCCCCCACTTCTCTTCCCATTCTCCCCTTCACCCACCTCTCCCCCTCCCCTCTTCTCCCCCTCTCTTCTCCCCCTGGCTGGGTTAAAGTCCCCCGGCTTCGCCTCAGGCCTTATTGGTCAGTAATGCCCTGTTCTTCGGGGATTATTACATAATTATAAGGACAGTACATCTTGCTACATCTGTATGCTGTATTAGGCTATGGTCCCGCTGCCTCAGACCACGCGCCCGCACTGCAGACAGGCGGCGCATGGAGAGGCACTTGACCGCTATCTGCGATCTGTAGGGAGCAGGAGCTGGGGCGGGGGGCGTGGTCAAAACGGATCGGGTGAGCACGGCAATGACGTCGGGGAGCGGGGCCATCATTGTGTCAGGGGGTTCCCTCCCCCGCCTCCCCGCTCCCCGAAGCCTCCCTGAGGAGAGAGTCTGTGGGAGGGAGCAGGGGGGCTCCCTTGGTGCTGGTGCTGCAGCTGCTTTCCCCTCCTCCTGAAGCCCTCCCCTCCTCCCGAAGTCCTCCTCTTCTCCCGAAGCCCTCCTCACCTCCTCCTCTCTGACGCCCTCCCCTCCTCCTCTCTGAAGCCCTCCTCTCCTCATTGGCTCAAAGCCACACCACGTGACGCGTCGCCGCTTGGGATTACAATTCCCTTGCATCCCCTGGCGGCTGACGCGTCACAGTGTGTAGTGAGCCGTGCAGGGAGGAGGGACTGGGACCTGCTCGGGAGAACACCATCACATGGCGAGTAGCGTGCACGTGGCTGCGTGCACCGCCAGACGCAGCGGGACCAAAGCCTTATAAGGACAGCAAGCTACATCTGTATTATAGGACAGTACGTCTTGCTACATCTGTATTATAGGACTGTACGTCTTGCTACATCTGTATTATAGGACTGTACGTCTTGCTACATCTGTATTATAAGGACTGTACATCTTGCTACATCTGTATTATAGGACAGTACGTCTTGCTACATCTGTATTATAAGGACTGTACGTCTTGCTACATCTGTATTATAGGACAGTACGTCTTGCTACATCTGTATTATAGGACAGTACGTCTTGCTACATCTGTATGCTGTATTATTGATTTATTTCAGTTTCCTAACATACAGTAACACAAACTTTCAAGTATCCAAATGACTATTTGCTTTATATTAATAAATCATTTAATTAGAGTTTCCCAATATATTTAAAATGTTTACTCGGTTATATGATCGATCCTGTAAAAACATGCAGTGTTTACTTTTACAGTTTTAAGAGTTTTAAGCGAGTCCAAAAAGGGAACAAGTTAAAAACCATGGACATTTGAACGATTTTCAGAAACTTGTCTGGACACCGGAACGTTTAATGTAAATTTGGGACGTGTGGGCTCCCTATTATTATAATAACAGTACACTG
Organism: Ascaphus truei; assembly: GCA_036426205.1. Lineage (NCBI taxonomy): Eukaryota > Metazoa > Chordata > Amphibia > Anura > Ascaphidae > Ascaphus > Ascaphus truei. The sequence goes on from CM071580.1 coordinate 25,518,526, forward strand.
TCTGCTGGTTAGGGTGACCATAGGTTTTCCACTCTCCTCAACCCAGCTACCATTAAGAGGTATTGTTTAGACTGTATACAGAACAAATAGATAGCAGTGATACTCTGACCACATATAATGTCCAGTTGGATAATCCATTAGTCTTCAATAAAGCCACACCGACAGTGTAAGCAGGATTATAGCAAGCATGCAGGATAGTCTCTATCCAAGCAGCAACACAGGAACACTCCGCCAGGGAAGATATGTTTGGCGCCGTTGGTACACACAACCGGGTTCCCCTTGCGAGCGTCACGTGGTTCGCTATGGTAGTATACTGTATACAATACTTCTTAACGGTAGTCGGGTTGAGGAGAGTCCATGTTTGCACAAATTCTAAGTACAGTATATGCGATACGTGTATAATCCATTCACTGTTTATTTAGAAGATTTGTGGTTTGAAGTTGATTTGCTTTGTCTCACATTGGGTGATATTTGTAGCATTTACATACTCTACCTGCCAAGACACCTCACATGTGTGAAAAAGAACAGATTGGGCTTGTTTCTTATAATACTCATTTGTTCGATACCAACAAACCAGTAAATAGGACTGGAAAAAAAACCGGAATCAATCATCATATGATATAATATATTCTGTGTAGTAAACAGCCCTTTCCACCAAACGTTTGATTACTGCGGTAGAACCTGGCTATAAAATAATTTAATGTAAACTAACCTTGGACAAGGTCTCAGAAAAAGTGTTTATAACAACAGAACAGTCCGTATCTGTTATCAGCATATTGCCAGTTACATCTTCATTTAGATTAATTACATTTCATTTCTTTAGGCACCATTTACATGCAATTTTCTACGTTGGATTTACATAAATGTATTCTGAGTTATTTTAAAGACATCACAACAAAGGCAGAGTTTCTGTTGTGTAGGATTCCTATTGCAAGCCTTTCATCTTGCAACGGTCTCACCGATTTCTGGTGGCTGGTTACAGTCAAATTAGGAGCAATACTTAGCTCAATAAAACTGTGCCAATTACTCAGCTGTAATGCAATTGTTGTTTTTTTTTCTAGCAATCAAAAAGAATTTGTAGTAAACTTTGCCATTTATGCACTAAACCCAATTTTATCAACAATGAGAAACTCACCAAGATCACTGTGTTAATCATTTTTAGGCATGATTTCACTGTTGTCCACAGAGTGCTGTATGAAAAACAGACATTCTATTGACTAGCATGGAATAAATTGCACCAAATTCACCGTTGGCAAAATTCTGGGAAATAGGGCTGGGGAACCAGTACAGTTCCATAAATTCCAGTAATGTCCTCAATGGCTTTGAAAAAGGCATTCTGTCTCAAGACATGTTGCTGAAAAGGACTATAAGTGCTCAGGCAAAATATAATTGGTTCACAGAAACCAGAAAATACTTGAACAAAATGAAAGGAGATAAAACAGGGAAAATCCATTTAGGGCCAGATCTTTCTGTATTGTGTAAATATAATGCATTATTCAGAGACGGTCCTCCATACCCCATCTCTCAAGCTTAACATACAACACACCTTGCAACAATTTTTGTATACACATTAAGGGCTCGTGAGATAAACCCCCTCCAGTACCAACGCCCGATGGGCAAAATATTGTGTTCTGGGCTAATGTTATAAAATTGATTTCAAGATTATTCTTTGCGCATTTAGAAGTTCAGGAACAAAATTGCAATTATACAAGTGTCACCTCTAGATATATGTAGACTTCCTAAAGTGTGGTTGGGTAACCATTTTGGGGTACAAAGTGCTGTTGCTTTCACTTTTCATTCTCATCACACATTTTATTGTAAAAATGTTTCCTGCTTTGAATAAATATTGATGGAAAATATTTTTGCAGGAGCTCTTAAAAACGACCAACTTTGTGATATGCTAAGAATCCCTTATTACTTTAGCTAAAACAGTTTCACAACTGCTACAACAAGCTGTTCTTCCTAGCACCTAAATAGCCCCCAATGAAAGCAATATACATTCTGTGATGTACTACTGTGCTTTTCATAGTTAAGACTCTTCTACAGTAGATTATATACATCCCAAATTAAGAAACAACGATTAAAAATGCTGTTACATGCTTTCCATTTATTGCGCCTTTTAAATTACTCTAACAACCATTTCTTCAAAACATAAGTAATTGGACAAAATGGATAAAAAATTCAATTCAAGAGCAAACAGCTACACTTACAAAGCAGAAGCAGATTGATTTAAATTCATGTGAGGGGTTTAACTTACAAATTATTTCTGAGTTAGTCTGACTAGGAAAATACATAGAGGGCAGATTGGCTCTTTATTTTCTGAGATCCTGCAAGTAGATATGGCAAACTTCCCGGCAGGATTAGCATACCATGTCATCAAGTTTAAAAAGTAGCTTACACTTGATCTCTAGACAAGCTTCATCATCACACCGCTTTGTTCAAGCTGAAAGCATGACATGTCAATTCTGTTAAACTTGGCTGCCTGCTGAAAACAAGTTCTCTTTTTGTGTTTTTGTTTCTGCAGGCTTGATCTACATTGTGCTATAATATTCTGTGACATTCCACAGTAACACAGACTGTGGAAATAGTATATACTTTTTACACCCACCAGGTTTCACAACACAATTTATTTTATGTTATCCAGAGGGAAACAAAACCCTGCATGTGTAACCCTGGACAAGCTTTCTTTTTTTACATTGCCTTTTCGGATGACCTACATGTATGCCTATCGCTATTTTAATAAGATCCACTACGGATATGACACGGAAGGCTTTTCTCAGACATGACAGAGACTGACTGTAAACTAACACTACATCTAAAACATTTTGTTCTCTTTTGTCTGCAATCAATACTATTTATACCCTTACTGTAATGGATGACCACGAGTTAGACACACGAGGTCATATTGAGTAAGTTGTGCTATGCCATAAGATACCCAAGTTAGCTTCTGGCACTGGAAGAAACCATATGGAAGCTTCTGGAGTTATAAGTATACATGGGAAGGATGCTGATCCAGGGATTAATCCGATTGCCAATTCTTGGAGCCAGGAAGGAATTTATTTTTCCCCTTAATGGGGTTTTTTGTTTGCCTTCCTCTGGATCAATGAGTAAGTATAGATAAAGAATAAAGAATCTGTTGTCTAAGTTTAGCATAGGTTGAACTTGATGGACGTACGTTTTTTTTTCAACCTCATTACTATGTAACTATGTAACTATGTAACTATGTAACTATGTAACTATAACATGATGTGATCAGAACCCAGATATGGGAACCGGAAGTAGAGGGAACTCAGTTTGGATCAGGTTGTCAGCTCCAATCTGCCACAAAAATTACCCAGCATTTGCCAATGACATACCTAGAACACCAATTGGGCACAGAAAAGGCTAAGGGAATAAAACAATTATATTTAAAAAAAATCATATTCCTGAAGCCCCTTAAAGAGACAATCGTAGCGGGTGATTTGTTTTTCTAATTTTTTTTAAACATAGGAATGAAGCAGGGGGTCTTCGGAGCTGAACCCAATTAATTTCAGCTCTGGTGACCCCCTGCTTCCAGAGATACTTACATCCGTAGGTTGTGCTGGTAGCCACTCCGCTCGGCTAGCAGGGTTCACGTTATGGCGGCGTTTCGAAGCTCCCACGCCCTGCGAGCCAATAGGAAGCCGTGATGTCATCAGGTTTGGCTTCCTATTGGCTCACGTGACTTGGGAGCTTTAAACTTTGCCCATACATAGGCCTCCGAAGGGGGTGCCTATATCGCGGGAAGCAGGAAGTCCCTGGAGCAGAAATGAATGGGGTTCAGCTCCGGAGACCTCCTGCTTCCATCCAAGTTAGAAATCGGTCATTATTAAAAAAAAAAAAAAAGCATGAATTGCTATTCTAAAAGCACAATTCCCTCTCCGATGATTATTTTTATATTTGGCAGATTTGCACACGGCCTAAACGGCTCTTTTTTATCCAAAGTAATTGTCAAACTGGGCTAGAACCACATGGCGGTGGTTAGTGAAATACTTCTGGATTACAGACTATTCCCAGTGCCCGATGTATTGCAAGGTGACCCCTCTGGAAGGTGCGCAGGGGCGGTCATGATATATTTGAAATAATCAGCTGTTCTTTAAAATAAAATCTGAGAAGGTATGTTATATTTTGCTGCAAAATACAACGTGCAAATCAAATTTCTATATAGTAATATTCTGCACATGTAAACAATATATACATTATATAACTGCACTGTACATCATAATGCATTAGTAAATCATAACTTTAAAGTTTAGGTTGTTGTTCTATACAGGCAAAATTGAGCTGTTTGAGTCGTTTTCAGACGAAAATGCCTTTTTAAATCTATAGCGAATTTTGGCCGAATATATCCTGAATGACCGTTTTGCTATAAAGTAAAGTATATGCTGCAGAATATGGACTTTAGACTATTAAATTCTGGAGATTCTGATACATGTTCAGATGAATGTGGTAAGCCACTCTGCCCTTCCTGCCTTTCCCGAAAACATCAAAAGAATAAATCCCATTCTTATGGAACATGACATGCAAAACATTGTATCTTACAAATGATGCGATCTGATACAATTAAAGAAGAAGTACCAAGGACAAAAGATCAATAAATGAGCCGAAGCAATTTAAAATAAAACAGCTAATTGCAGATGCATTTTCAAGTACATTGACTAAGCAGCTGTCAATATCAGTGGTTTCTGCAAGAGATATTATACAAAGCAAGTGCTAGCTCTTAAAGGAGAAACTAGTAGCTGTGTTACTTTATCATGTAAGAGGGATTTAAATACAAGACATCTATACTGCCCTACTGTAACTCTGGGACTTCTCAATGCTTTCCTCAGTGAACCTCTGCCATACCAGGTTTTACAAATAACCAATGCATTAACCAAGGTGAGATTGTACTTAGTTCACAAATGAATGGGTACCAGTCGGCTTTACCCAAAACTTGACCTGTCTAGAGGATTCACGGATGATAGGGTTGGAACACTGGTGTTTTCTGGAGCAAAATCGCTGCTTTCTCATCAGTGGAATCTCAGCTTCAGGAGGTATTCGCCAGTGAAGTGCCTGTACAAAAACAGGTAACTGGCCATGACAGTCAATGAGAGAAGGGGGATGCTAAACATCACAGTGATGCTCCCTTTGTCTCACCTGGCAGGTACCAGGCTGCCATTTGGTTTTCTCTTTGCACAGGGATACTGGTAGCACATTTCCCCACATTACAGATTACAATCACAAAAACGATTCAAAGTAATACACCCCATGATCTTCCCATCGTTCCCCATTTTCCCCATGATCTTCCCATCGTTCCCCATTTTCCCCAGCGTCCCCCATGATCTTCCCATCATTCCCCATTTTCCCCAGCGTACCCCATGATCTTCCCATCGCTCCCCATTTTCCCCAGCGTGCCCCATCATCTTCCTATCATTCCCCATTTTCCCCAGCGTCCCCCATGATCTTCCCATCATTCCCCATTTTCCCCAGCATCCCCCATCATCTTCCCATCGTTCCCCATTTTCCCCAGTGCCCTTCATGATCTTCCCATCGCTCCCCATTTTCCCCACCGTCCCCCATGATCTTCCCATCGTTCCCCATTTTCTCCAGCATCCCCCATGATCTTACCATCTTTCCCTATTTCCCCTAGCGTCCCCATCATCTTCACATCGTTGCCCATTTTCCCCAGTGTCCCCCATGATCTTCCCATCGTTTCCCATTTTCTCCAGCATCCCCCATCATCTTCCTATTGTTCCCCATTTTCCCCAGCATCTCCCATGACCTTCCCATCATTCCCCATTTTCCCCAGCGCCCTTCATGATCTTCCCATCATTCCCCATTTTCCCCTGCATCTCCCATGATCTTCCAATCATTCCCCATTTTCTCCAGCATCCCCCATGATCTTCCCATCGTTCCCCATTTTCCTCATGATCTTCCTATCGTTCCCCATTTTCCCCAGCGTCCCCCATGTTGTTCCCATCATTCCCCATTTCCCCCAGTGTACCCCATGATCTTCCCATCATTCCCCATTTTCCCCAGCATCCCCCATGATCTTCCCATCATTCCCCATTTTCTCCAGCGTCCCCCATCATCTTCCCATTGTTCCCCATTTTCCCCAGCATCTCCCATGATCTTCCCATCATTCCCCATTTTCTCCAGCGCCCTTCATGATCTTCCCATCGTTCCCCATTTTCCCCTGCGTCTCCCATGATCTTCCAATCATTCCCCATTTTCTCCAGCATCCCCCATGATCTTCCCATTGTTCCCCATTTTCCCCAGCATCCCCCATCATCTTCCCATCAATCCCCATTTTCCCCAGTGTCCCCCATGATCATCCCATCGTTCCCCATTTTCCCCAGCGTCCCCCATGATCTTCCCATCGTTCCCCATTTTCCCCAGCATCCCCCATGATCTTCCCATCGTTCCCCATTTTCCCCAGTGTCCCCCATGATCTTCCCATTGTTCCCCATTTTATCCAGCATCCCCCATGATCTTCCCATCGTTCCCCATTTCCCCTAGCGTCCCCCATCATCTTCCCATCATTACCCATTTTCCCCAGCATCCCTATGATCTTCCCATCGTTCCCCATTTTCCCCAGCATCCCCCATTATCTTCCCATTGTTCCCCATTTTCCCCAGCATCCCCCATGATAATCCCATTGTTCCCCATTTTCCCCAGCATCCCCCATGATCTTCCCATCGTTCCCCATTTTCCCCAGCGTCCCCCATGATCTTCCCATCGTTCCCCATTTTCTCCAGAATCCCCCATGATCTTCCCATCGTTCCCCATTTTCCCCTGCGTCCCCCATGATCTTCCCATTTTATCCAGCATCCCCCATGATCTTCCCAACGTTCCCCATTTCCCCTAGCGTCCCCCATCATCTTCACATCGTTCCCCATTTTCCCCAGCGTCCCCCATCATCTTCCCATTGTTCTCCATTTTCCCCAGCATCTCCCATGATCATCCCATTGTTCCCCATTTTCCCCAGCATCCCCCATGATCTTCCCATCGTTCCCCATTTTCCCCAGCGCCCTTCATGATCTACCCATCGTTCCCCATTTTCCCCTGCGTCTCCCATGATCTTCCAATCATTCCCCATTTTCTCCAGCATCCCCCATGATCTTCCCATCGTTCCCCATTTCCCCCAGCATCCCTCATCATCTTCCCATCGTTCTCCATTATCCCCAGCGTTCCCCATGATCTCCCCATCATTCCCCATTTTCCCAAGCGCCCTTCATGATCTTCCCATCGTTCCCCATTTTCCCCAGCATCCCCCATGATCTTCCCATCGTTCCCCATTTTCCCCAGCGTCCCCCATGATCTTCCCATCGTTCCCCATTTTCACCAGCATCCCCCATGATCTTCCCATCATTCCCCATTTTTCCCAGCATCCCCCATGATCATGCATATCTTTTTTATAGGCATTTCAGTTATAACTATGAATGCCCTGTATTTTCTCCAGCAACTAAATAACATCCAAATTATTCCTAATGGTATTTTCTAAATGCGGACAAGTACATGCACAACCTTGACAACAGCTTACATATTGTATCACACGAATAGGGAGAATAAAGAAATATTCTATATTAAGCCACAATCCTTAGATACAAAATCGATAAAGTTTGCATTTTTAAAGGGCATCCCCCATGATCTTCCCATCGTTCCTCATTTTCCCCTGCGTCCCCTGTGATCTTCCCATCGTTCCCCATTTTCCCCAGCGTCCCCAATGATCTTCCCATCGTTCCCCATTTTCCCCAGCATTCCCAATGATCTTCCCATCGTTCCCCATTTTCCCCAGCATTATGTGCCTAATCTCAACCTATCAGATATTTTTTTTAAGTGCTGCTCCTAAGCAAATACCACTCAGGGCTATAAAAAAATGGGATTTGATATTTAATGGTAGATTTTATTATTAATATGTTGAACATCATTGTGTGCTGCTCAGCTTACTAGAGTAATTCAGGACCAAAGGTCCAAAAAGTTTACAATGTAAATAGTGAGAGTTGGGGAGGAGAGGGGATTTTCTCCGCAGTAGATCACATTTACTAAACAGTGCTAAGTGCACTTTAAGCAGATTCTGTTTTAGCATTGACAGTCTCATACCCTTAAGGGAGTCTCACTGATAAATATGAGCCCTTTTTCATTAAAATGTCTAAAACATTAAAATCTCACTGATTCTAGTCTGTGGAAGATGACATTTCTACTTTAAGGCCTATTCAATTGATTTCAAACATGCGCTAAGGTTCAGTACATGTCGGTCAGTGTGAGGGACAGAGAAAAGGTCAATGCAAATTGCCGCAGACTTCATGATTGGCCTAAGCCCACTACGCCTGCATACCATGTTTGCAAACTCAATAAAAGAGCCTGACAAATGCAAAGTGCACAAGCAGCCATTAAAAAACTGAATGAAAACACCTACTGTTGGGTGAGGTCCTGAACAGCTACAATGACCACCTTGATGTCCACCCTTCCCTGCCCAGCCCCTGGGTGCTTCACTGAGGCAATTTATGTAGCTTGCAACTTGCCCATGAGACTGACTAGGCCCGGGCGTACATCTGGCACCCAGAGCCCACTCTTATTCTGGTTTGGGCAAGTGTACACTAAGATTACTGGAGCATCCCCATCAAGGCTGGGCAAGTAGTTCCACCACCAGGAGGTCTCACCACACCCAAGCTGTGACCTCAAATTACCTTAGGGCCTGTAGCGTCTCCAGCAATGTGGTGGTAAATATGTCCAATCCTTTTTCTGATAAATGAATCTTGTCCTTCCTGTAAAAGCTGTTGCATTGAACATCTATTCTTATGTGCCTTATCACTCTTTCCCATACAAAAGGATGAACCTGCTAAAGGCACTGCTCACTCTCCTCCAAGCTCTCTCAATAACAATCCAGCTGTTAGAATAATGCCAACATCTTCTTTGTATGATTTTTGAAGAAATTATGGTTGTACCCTGTCAAAAGACCCCTGGCACATTCTGCATGGATCCTGAGAATTAGGTTCAATGATTTACCTCTGCCCAAATGATTGCTGTTGAGGTGCAGTAGCACTACATTGGGCTTCTCATAAATCGTCCTTCACATAATCAGCCTCCACTGCGGCCAATGTTGGCAGAGGTCATCCCAAGACATACACTCTGTCCCAGTTATTGTACAATCATTTTTTTCATGTGGGAGTTGTATTGGCAGACTCTATGGTCTGCCACTGATCCTTTTACCGGTCTAGTAAATGTATGTATGGTCGCAGCTTACTGTATAATACAAGATATAAGATAAAACAAAAACAGACATGCCCAGCGCAACATCAAAAGTGACACAACATATAGCACAATACTTCAGTGCTAATCTGCTCAAGAGTAAGGGTCATTTAGTTAAACCCTTTGGCAAAGGCATTATAAGCCTGCAGCCAACATCAAGGCGTGACCAAATTTGCAGGTCCTAGCACTACCTGGTAAAATATATGTTATTCCACAATGTATTATATTGTTTGTACCCCAGGGGATGGGGGGAAGATAATAGGGATGTCATATCCCAATGTACCTGAATCCCTCAATCCCCCCTCCACTGCCAGAATTGAACCAAAATGTTGCGTTTTTATATACCAAGTTTACGATGCATATAGTGCTCCTATTTTGCCTGTGTAGGTTCACCCACGCTCCCTTTTGACCTGTGCATTTTGCACACTATTGAATCGCCGGCTCTGTACTTCTATGATGTTGCTATCAGCTTCCCATTTCTGAAAGCCCCGAAGAAAGCTATCGCGAGAGTGGCTTTGTATAACTGCACTTCCCACTCATGCCTGCGAGCTTCCAGTGGAGCCTGCAGGGTGACTAGCCCTATATTGCATTATAAAGCTGGATGGCACAGAATTTCCATAGGATTCAATTACAATAATAATGCAGAATATCGCAGAATATTCAGCCATGACGCGCCTGCAGGTGCAATAACCTCTGCTACATCTGTATATAGCCAACAGTTTTGACATTTAAAGAGATTAAAATGTGATTTTAATGTGATGTGTAGATGGAACTTTGTGGCGTGCCCTATTCTATTTTATTCCTGGTTAACAGATGGACAACAGATGTCAAGAAAATTTATGGAAATGATGCATATCTTTTTTATAGGCATTTCAGTTATAACCATGAATGCCCTGTATTTTCTCCAGCAACTAAATAACATCCACATTATTCCTAATGGTATTTTCTAAATGCGGACAAGTACATGCACAACCTTGACAACAGCTTACATATTGTATCACACGGATAGGGAGAATAAAGAAATGCTGTATATTAAGATATAAGCATTTATAGGGAGATCTGAATATGCCATCATTTAAAAAGAATAAAAGCATAAACCCTCACACAGAAAAGGATCATGATAGTGAGTTGATTTATGTAATAATCAAGTCCGATGGTCAATTCCATGGGTAGTGCTATTTACCTATTAGTTTGGGTCATTTACCAAAGTCTCCCTTTTGCAAAACTGGTGCAAATAAAAGCATCACATTCATCACATACAGAATTCTATTATTTTCTATGTAAAGCATTCAATTGCAGTTCTACTACAAAATATAGAAAGTCACAAAATCAGTGTAATAGAATCAAATCTAGCCTTCAAACTGTGGGTTTCTTCAAACATGCAGATATGTCCATACAAAAAAATCAATGTATTTTCCCTATGGATCTTCATGAAATGAGTATGGATTGAAAAAAAATCTGTAAAATCCACATGGACTTCTCCATATTCCCCAATCTCTCCTGACGTAAATGGAAAATATGATCATTATTTGCTGGTAGGAAGGCAAATTGACTTTTAGGGTCATTTGACAATTTTTGTGCTGTCTTAGTGCTTAGCAATGGCCAGGTCAAAACAAGACTGAAAATGTGCAGTTATCACAAAGTGAATGTCAATTATTTTTACAATTTTAAGAAACAAAATGAAGACAACTTGCTAATTTTTATCAACTGGCTCATATATTCAGACTATCCTTAATTTACTGCAAAGATAAAGAAGGTATTAGTACTCTGAGTTTGTAAAGCAAAAAAGCATTTATATTCCCTACCTCGCAGTATCACTACGTGATGACCACTGATTGTAGACACCCCCCAAACATGGACGAATGATTCACAAAAAGGACAAAATGCAAAAGTGATTTGCACAAATGAGAATTTTATATAATAGAATAAATTTAGAGCATATGATAGAAACATATCATGTATTTTTGTTATTTAATAAGTGTTTTAGTTTTGATCATTTTGAAACAAGATGAAACTCCCATATTTACAAGAAAAAGGCAATTTGGTTGATTTAATTAATAGTACTTAGTACTTAATAGTATTTAGGATTAATAGGGGGTTTGACATGGCACAAACCGCCTGATTAGTTAACTTTTCGGTCCAATCCCTGGACCTTTATCAAGACATCTTGACAGTCAAATGTGACCCATATAAATACCCGCTGTGGGAAAACCTCCGGGCACCAAAGTTCATCGTATCAGTGAAAAAGTGACAGTGAGAGAACATTTCTACCATATCTTATTTCCCATTTCCACTCAGCATCCATTGCTACCAGATATCCCTCCTACACACACTGTATATATAATGACCAGATATCCCTCCTACACACACTGTATATACTTTATAATGACCAGATATCCCTCCTACACACACTGTATATATAATGACCAGATATACTACATAGGCAAAACAGACAGCACTCTACGGAACCGAATGAATCAGCATAAACCGACCATCCATAAAGCAATAGAACGTAAGGAAAGTCAGATTCCAGGTGCCACACATTGCCTTGAACAAGACCATCAGCTTTCACCATAATGGCTATTGACCAGATTAAGAGTACATTGAAAGGATGCAATATCCCCAACCTGCTCCTGCAATGTGAAGCCAGATGGATTTTGGAACTCGACACTGTATCACCAAGAGGTCTAAATGAGGATCTATCACTGTCTAGCTTCCTATAATATTCTTTATCAAACTTGTCTGGTACTTTGAAGTATAATTAGTGACTATCCTTATGGTATTCTGTTTAAACTATATTTTGCTCCCCCTCCTTCTACCTGGGTTTAAAATGTGAACAGAGTTTACATATGAGGAAATAGGACTACGGCTCATCCTCCCTACTTCTGACTAAGATCAGTATCTGAAGTGCCTGTGTATATTTGTCTCATATATCTCTCTCATACCTGTCACATTTCTTTCATATTTATATTACTCATTGACCCTGGGTAGAGGCGAGACTCAGGTGTTATTATAACCCAAGAAATATACATAGGCACCAGTTAAAATGTTATGGTATTGCATACTTCAACATGTACATTGGCGCTTAGCGTTAATCTCATGAGTCCCTATACCATTTTGGATATGAACAGTTCAATGTCCCTGTGTCTAACTCTTCAGCGTTACAGTGTCCTTATATGTACCAAATTATGGAGAACTCTAATTTTTTGAGCCCCTTCTCCATTTACGAAGCTCCCATACCTAGGGTTTTGAAGTAAAAGTGTCTCTATTCCCCCTACGTTCACTTAGCTACTGTATGGAGAACGGTAAGTCAATTCTCATTTAGGATTTATATTACCCTCATGTGGACGATACGCAAGATTTGCTTCGGGACTCAATCTACGAGGTTGACCTCAAGAGATTTATTATCTGAGGTCGACCTGACACAATTAACCCATTGCGCTCCAATGGACAAATTCTCTTATCACCCCGGTGAGGGTACCTTCAACAGAGGCTAAATAAAAACTGGCACAGATTTCTTGTTCTTATTACTGTATATCTACAAGACCACACTGCAAGTAAAACTTCTATTGCCAGTGGATTTAGAGATTTGGTTCTAATTTAGGTTGAGAAGTTTGCTAAATCCATAAAAGAGCAGAATGTGATTGTCCTTCACCTATTTTTCTAGTATGTTTCCTGAATGTTTTTTTCATTATGATTAGCTGCTGTGTACCTAGCAGCAGAACCCCCATGTTATGGCTCATCAAGCACCTCTATTAATCTGTCCGTGTCTGTTTTAGAGTCTCACATCCCCGAGAACTCAGGAAACCTATTATGGCCGGAGACGACATCCATTCATCACTGCTTTTTACTTCACTAGTCGATTAGTGGAATAACATTCACAGACAAAAGAATACAGTGTAGCTGTTTAGTTACATACTGAACTTCTGGTTTTAACCAACCTATGCAAAGTTATGTTTCACTTAGGAAACCTGAAGGTTTATCTTGAAATTATACGTTGATGAAAAATATGAAATAGTTTGCTGCTTCCCCTCCAGCAACCCTTATACGAATGACATTTTGGTTTACTAAACACTCCCTGCATCACATAATGAGGGTAGTTTGGACTAGTATATACATTGCATTTCAGAAATGCAAAGGTGTCTGGTAAACTTTCCAGAATATATTTTTTAATTCACTAAAAAGGCAAAGTGTTTGGCAAATGTATTTTAGTTTACAACAAAAGACAGGAAAGCCCAAAGCTACATCCAATTTGACAAAAATACACAGTGAAATACTTATATATTCTCTTGAAAAAGGGTCATTTAGTTAAACCCTTTGGCCAAAGCGTTATAAGCCTGCAGCCAACATCATGGCATGACCAGTGAGCATATGTGTATATTATGTGGTGGGTTTGGGGGTTTATTGAGCCTGCTGGGAATTTGTGTGTGTATTTTAGTTTGGCAGAAAAACTTTGACGTTCGTAAGACAAATATTGCATATTTCTAATAAAAATATTAACATGTTAATGTTAACCTATAGTGGAACAGATCTGGTGAAAGTCGTCAACTTTGATGCGAGATATGGGCGTCTTTATGCCGGCACATCTTGCTAACCGTGAAGGACTTAAATTCGCCACATTTGCAAACTTGGAGAACGTTTCCCCTGTTTCTTTATTTCATTTTGTCGGTGTGTAGTGTGGCCTATTGGCTAGGAAAAGTCACACAGTAATACAAGACACCCCCAAAATTTGGCACATAAGAGGTACACTTTACTTTCTTTCTCAGTGTGGGATAGAGGAGCTTCCAAACAAGTGGCCCCTCCGACGGAGGCACAATAACACGGGCAATTTACTGTATACAAAGGTCATATTACCAATAAAATGTGTGTATTTATGGATTATTTGTGTACACAGACGTACCAAGCCTCCTCGCGGTCACGGCACGGAAGGATTAAAGCTGAAGAGGAGTGCTATTTGGAAGCATGGACCCCCCGCAGCTCGATCGCAGCAGATATTGTCTGCAACGCTACTTTTGCTTGTTCATCTATGGCGCCACAGACAGTAAGTCTTGCTACACCTATACTTATTTATACATACACACCATAGATGTGATAAAAAACAAGAAAGACGGTGCAAAACAGCGCTATAAATGGTCATAAAAAAACCCCTAGTGGGAACACGTGAAAGATAAAATATAACAACACTGGCAGCCGGACAAATACTGACAGTACAGTCAGTCAAAAAGCATAAGAAAAAAGAAAAATGTCGGCGCCAAAAATAATTCTCAATTGTAAGAAGTCCAAACCATGTGATGGGATGTCCAATTGTAGTCCTTAGATGAACAAAGGGTGTGCAAACGGACTGTTGATTCTCACCAAGAGACAGTGCAATATGTGAAAAAAGAAAAGAAACAGATCATCCCTTGAAGAAGTGCGCGCATGCGCACGAAACGCGTTGGGAAGACTTTCATTGTTTTAGAAGTGAAGTTTTGGTTCGTGGAGGAGGACGCATAATAGCTGTTTGAGCCGTGGGGGACGAGAAACGTGTGAGGACACAGGTATCGGGAGGAACGCAGGGCGTGACGTCATATCCACCCGGAAGTCCCGCAGTTCCTGTAACTCGCGTGGCTCTATCCAACATCCACCTCACGTGGGGACGCCAGTGAGAGAGCTCCGGTCTCCATCTTCAAACTACCAAGTGTGACTCCAGTCCTACTGCTATCAAATATCTTACATCTTGTGAGTAGGGTTACGATTTTACCCCCCCCCCCCCTGGATTGGTGTTTGCTAGCTATCCTCCAGTACCCTGCATTAGTTGTTAATAAATAGCTTTTTATTTTAATTTTTAGCCTGGCTTGTGTTGCCGTTAGTCTGTCATGTGTGTTCTGTGTTGTTAGTGTGTATATGTTTTTAAGCCTGCATTGACTGGCATACTGCACCATAATCTGTTTCTTTTCTTTTTTCACATATTGCACTGTCTCTTGGTGAGAATCAACAGTCCGTTTGCACACTATTTGTTCATCTAAGGACTACAATTGGACATCCCATCACATGGTTTGGACTTCTTACCATAGATGTGATGTTACATCTTCCATACCCAGCTGATCATTAGCAGATAAGTCATCAACCTCCCAGCTGCTTTAATTAGCTGAAGCGTTAACCACTGGCAGGGACAATAGATGCAGCTGAATTGAATAGCTACATGACATAAATAGGTGCATTTGGAGGATACGTAACACAATTCCCAAACAATAAATAAAGTGCCTATTTGATTGTTATGGCAGCGTATCAGAGACAAGGGTTACTGTCAGTGGCGGATTTCCCTTTAGGCCTGATAGGCCCGGCCTAGGGCGAGAAAATTGTGGGGTAGCCAAGTTTCCTTTTTTCCCATATACAGAGACCCCACTGATTGCCGGGGGAGAGTGTGGGGCCTCTGTACAGTTCTTCTTTTCTCCTTCATTCTGTGCTCCTCCATCAGCATAAAATGACGCTGCAACGTCACATGGCGTCCCGTTGGCATGGCAATGTGTCGTCAAACAAAGTAACGAGATGCCATGTGACATCCGGTTGTCATGACAATGTGACACCATGTGACGTTGCAGTGTATTTTGAAGCTGAAGGAGGAGGAGGGTGGCACAAAGGAGAAGCGCAGCGCCAGGTAAAGTCCTGAGGGCGGCGGCTTTCTAAATCCGGCACTGGCCCCTGTTTTATACAGGTTCAGAGGGAGATTCAAAGTAAGAATTACAAATAAGACAAGGCCACAGCAAGAAAGAGGTTTGATGGGATGCATTAAAAAAAGCAGAAGGAGGTAGAAAAAATGAGCCGGCAGGGGCCTATAAAGAAACAGTTATGGTGCACTAAAGTGAAGAAAATAGAAGCTTGTTAAAGATATAGCAACATTAGCCACCCTTCCAGCAGGGAGCCCGAGATGGAACTGAGATTTGTTTAATGGATCAAAGGTTCCAGATAAACTAACGAGGAAATGTCAGGGGCAGATCTCTTATCGTTTGTGTGCATTAATAACAGCAGTGCTGCCGTTAACACCTGGATAGTTCACTTGGTTGAGGCCTTGAACTATGAAGCCTAAGGGCCTCTCTTCACGCCCGAATGCCCCAAACACGCTGAGATGCCAGAAGCTTCTAAGACCTTAAGTTTAGGTCAGACTAGTTGTCCTGAAGGCTCAATGCTACAGGTTTAGAGAATGATATGCGAGAGCTTTCCAAAGGTAAGACAATAAACCGCTTGCTGTCGTTCTTCCTTTAGTCCTAGAAACAGTTTTGCCAGTGACAAGAATTTCCGGAATGAGAGGTGATTTGTCAGTGGTCATTGAATAAAACGGAATTACAGCTCTAATAATAGCAAACCATTTAAAATAAAATTAGGCTACTGTCTGGATGGATAATTAGAATTGTTCATCTTGTAAAAGAAAACAGTTAAATTGAATTAGGGCACTTTACCCATACGTCATTTGTTTTAGTACTGTGTGTGGGTTTTGTGTGTTGTTAACACATACTGTACAGGATGAGATGTTTTGGGAATCTGATCCCCTTTTAAAAATATCCCTTGTGAGCACATTCACACGTCTCAGACAGGCCTGCCACCCTGCTTTCCCCCATTACCATACAGTGCTTCCTCTGCAGCCAGGGATTCTGGGAAATGACATGCAAATGGGACCACAGTGTCACCATTTTAACATGGATCCTATAAGCTTCTGCCTGCCACATTACACAGCTTGTAAGCAGAGACTTTCTAAAGGCACAATCCAGACCGTTTTTGCTTTAAACATTTTTTTAACACAGGATTGAAGCAGGGGGTCTTTGGAGTTGAACTCCATAATTTTCAGCTCTGTGAGCCCCCCGCTTCGGGAGATACTTACCTCCAAAGGGGGTGCCGGTATCTCCTGCAGTTGTCAGCTTCCTCGATTCGTGGGCCAATAGGAACCCGCGCCTGATGATGTCACGGCCCTGGAACTTTGAAAAGCGGCCATAATGTGAGTCCTGGAGGGGTTACTTGCGCCCCCTATGTAGGTAATAACCTCCAGAATAAGGGGGTCACCAGAGATAAAATTAATGTGGTTCAGTTAAATTAAAAAACGTTTAGCGAAAACAAAGGGGGCGGTGGGGTGCGCTGAGTGAGAAAGGATCAGATGGGTGTATTTACAGTATGTGTATATATATATATATATATATACAGACACACACATATGTACAGGCATACCCCGCTTTAAGTACACTCACTTTAAGTACACTCGCGAGTAAGTACATATTGCCCAATAGGCAAACGGCAGCTCACGCATGCGCCTGTCAGCACGTCCTGAACAGCAATACCGGCTCCCTACCTGTATCGAAGCTGTGCACAAGCGGGGAGACTATAGAGCCTGTTACAAATGCGTTACTTACATCAGTTATGCACGTATATGATGATTGCTGTACAGTACATGCATCGATAAGTGGGAAAAAGGTAGTGCTTCACTTTAAGTACATTATCGCTTTACATACATGCTCCGGTCCCATTGCTTACGTTAATGCGGGGTATGCCTGTATTGGGACAGAGTCACTGTCTATGTAAGCCAGAGAGAGGTGCAGTGTGTGGATTTGCCAGCATGCAGGAGGTTAAACTCCTCTGTAGAAGCTAGCTGCAGGTACAGATAATTAAGAAGACAACTCCAGACTAAAAAGGGATTGAAAAAGGCAGTCAGTGAGCTGTCAGCTGAGAGAGACTTTCCCCCAGGAAGGACACGGGTTGGAACGGTTTCCCAGGCCTGCTGGACCTGCTGGGTCCCACACCCAGGAGCAGAATCACGTCGAGAGCGAACAAGCCTGCTGGATGCAGCCTGGTCTTCAAGCCCTGCTGTGGAACCAAAGCTGTGTTGCAGTATCCAGAAGGGACTGCCTGGCTTTCTTGGGATTGAGTTCCCTAACCACAGATAAGGGTTTGACATTATAAATGTCAATGCATGAGTTTATTGTTTAAAACTGGGAATTGGGCTTAGCTAGCCCGCGATTTAGTCAGACATTGTTGGTGTAGTTGTCTCCCAAAGGGGAGTAGGTTTTTATTTTTATGATTTTGGTTTGCCTTCTAGGGACCATGTGCCTATTTGTCTTGATGTGGAAAATAAACCACTGAAGGTTAAAGCCTAAAAAACATAGCGTTTGGACTTACTGACAGGGCTGTCGACAGGGGGGGACAGAAGGTACACTTGTCCTTGGCTGGGAGTCCGGATGGCCAGCCAGCACTGCAAGTTGGGCCCGACCTCTGGCCAGGCCCTCGTGCCGGTCGCGTGCGGGCGCCTACTCTCCATCAGCTGCCTGCAGGCCTCTTCTTCTGTCTGTCCCCCTGCCGAGCTTCCAAAGCTGGCGGCGCACAACGTGCCTCTGATATCAATGCGCCAGAAGTAAGCTTGGTCTAGCTTCCGACGCACGCTGGCATGGGAGGCCCAGCGCGCGCTGACGTCGGAAGCTCGGCGTCGGACAGAGTGAGGGAGAAGCCTGCAGGCAGCTGATGGAGGCCTGGGGCCCATGGGCAGCAAGGTCAGGCCCAACGTGCAGCACCGGCCAGCCGGGCCCCCAGCAGACACAGAGCCCCGAGACCATCCACAAGGTCAGTGCATATTTTATATGTATTGGGGTTTTCTTTTATATGCGTTGTTTTTTTTTTTTTATATATGTATTGTTTATTTGTATGTATTGCGGCTTTTTATATATGTATTTTTATTTTTTATATGTATTGGGGTTTTTCTTTTATATGCGTTGTTTGTTTTTTATATATGTATTGTTTCTTTGTATGTATTGGGGCTTTTTATATATGTATTTATTTTTTTATATGTATTGGTTGTTTTAACAATACATTGGGGCTTTTTTATATGTATTGTTTTTATATATAAGTATTGGGAGGAGTGGGGGTATTTTTCCATATGTATTGGGCAGTGGGTAGTGTTTTTTAAAAAAAATATGAATTGGGGGGTGGGTTTTTTGGTATGTATTTTGTGGGGGGGGACTGGGTGAGAGGGGGGTAATTGATGGAAGGTGAGGGTGAGTGAGAGGAGAGAGAGGAGGGAGTGATACATGCGAGGCGGAAATGGGAGGGGAGAGTGAGAGGGGGTGAGTGAGGAAGAGGGAGTGAGATGAAGGGGAGAGAAATACATGGGAAGAGGGGGGAAATAGAGAGGGCTCGTGAGGTGTGAAATGGGGGTGGGAGGGCTCGCAATACCATGACACAGGGGGCTCGCAATACCGCCGACACGTGGGGGGTGGGGAGGTCCCCAGACGTAACGCTAGTCCTGGGCCTCCCATGAAATCTGTCCGCGGCCCTGCTTACTGACCCTACCGCGAGACTGTCCTGCCGCAATGTATATGTATAGATGTAGGTGGGAGTGGGGATTCACCACTTTTCCAATTGAATGTGGGTGTCCCAGAGAACTGTGAGATATTGTGTATTGTATATAGTACCCTCTCTATTGAAGATATGTGAAATAATAAATCTGACTATAGAAGATAAGGGCAATGGAAAATAACCACGGATAGAAATTCTCCCTTACGTGAAAAAGTGACCAAGTGCCAGAAGTGCAAAAATGCAAATCGTAAATTGATCTGATTGCGTCACATGAATGTCAGTACAAATGGTTCACTTGTGTGACAATGGATGGCAATTGGGAAAACGTTATATCAAAGATGGTTATTGAATGCCTTAGTGTGCTGCCCCCGATATCAGGCTAACCAATCCCCTTCATGAACGAATAACCTCAAAAAGAAAAGGGGGCACAGACATGGCATAAAATCCTTTATGTAGTAAGATTAAAACAAATAATAAGAATGCACTCACGCTATGTATTAGTATAATATCGCCTGTAAGCAGACAGCTGAGTCTCTCACTGCCTCTGTGGGTGGTATGGCTTCTCATAGTTCCCCAAGCGCTGGGACGTCATGCCACGGAGCCTAGTGTGTCCACAAGTAAGAAGACATCCTCCGGTCGAACGGGCAACCTCCGTTTGCAGGCAGAAGCTGCCCCTCAGTGGAGTCTCCTGAACTGGCATCCTCGTTGCTTTGGCAACCCCCAGAAGTGATGTCTGAATACCGGAATCTTCTCCGTATGCGCTGGAGATGGTGAGGACTGGTGCAGTGTGCTAAATCTGGGATGACCGGCTAAGATGTAGTCAGAAGTGGGCCAGCACTTTGATAGTGCTTGGTAGATACTACGCGTTTCTCCACAGCGTTGGCTTCATCAGAATAACCCTATATTGTAACAAATTTAATGCGCGAAAATCCAGTGTTTGCCCAGTTTTGTGAATTTATGCGCCCATTTCACACCTCGTTATAAACGCAAGAACCAGTCATTGCGTGTGTAGTTTCTACAGATGAGAGAGAGAGCTCTCAAATAAAATTTAAAAAAACAGAAATTGCAGATTTCTCTTTTTGAGACTGATCTGCGGAAATCTGTGAACCAAAGGAACCGCCCAATTCAAGCGGATCCAAATCTGCAAAAAAATTAAATAACACCCACTGTACTAGTTTTTTATACATAACACATAGGGGCCATGTATGAAGCAGACTGTATAACATACATAACTGAATATATCGCATCTATTAATTAGTATCCAATAAGCTGCATCAAATGTTTCAAACGTCTTTGGGCGCCCTGCGTTGTAGCTACTTGGTCATGGGTTGCGACACCCTGGTTTCCGCATGATTAAGCAAGTACATAAAAAAATCTTGTTGCCTTCAGGGAAATTGCGTCCTGCGTTCCCATGGAGTTCAGGACGCGATATAAAGTGATGGCAGACGGAATGGGGGTGGCCCCTCCCATTCCTTCATCATCAGCTTGGAGGGATCACGTGATCGCTCTAGCACGACGACCTCTCCGGCACTCAATGGGTTAATGAAAAGAAATAGGGCAGGATGAAATAAAAGGATATATACTATTACTATATGTGGATGTTTAACCCTCCCATACCTTTTCCATTTGCTCCACACAACTACTCCCAATCTCTATTACTATCAAAAGCAAGGAAAATAAAAACCATTTTAAAACGTACTATCGTAATGAGATTTTAAAGCCACAGAGCACTCTGCAAACATGTTATAGATTCTCCCTATTGTCTTTTACTATCATTAAAATATTGCCAAATATCAATAAATGTACCCATTGGTCCGTGTGAAATAATTACAAAGCTTATTTTGCAAATGAGACCTTTGCTAAAAAAATAACTAAATAAATAATAAAAAAAGGTGGTGGCTTCAAAACATTTTAGGAATTGCATCTGTGCTCCAATGAGTTTCCTAGCTCTGTAAGTTTGAAAGGAACCTGCGTTTTGTTCTCAGCTTCCTAGAAACATTTTTCATTCTAAGATGCCATTAGGGGCTCCGTGAGCAAAAGCCCAGATAACTAGGCCTTTTAATCTGGTTCAACCAATTTGATCTTAAATCAAATGCCATATTTGAAATAGAGTGAAGAGGACAGCTTCCAAAAACGTCCCTATTACAGACTTACAAGCTCACACTGAGACCAGGCCACTCTGCAGCCCTCGCCATGCTGGCACCCTGCCCTTATTCTGAGGCTTCATTACAAAAGATGGGGGAACCCATACATCTCACTTGAGCTATCCAAACTGCTGAAAATATTTACTGTAGCTCATTAAATTGTAATAGGCTGATATGAAAAGGAATACTTTTATATTATTGGCACTAAAATACTTTTATATCTATTGCAAATTAAAATATGTAAACGGCCTGGGCTAAAACTTAGCAACAACAGACCGTTTGGTAAAGATATATTGCAGAGGGAAACGGACTCAAAATCAACACAACCCACTCTCGCGTTCAGCGTGGCTCTGTATGCGCAGCACTGTATGCGCAGCTCTGTATGTGCAGCTCTGTATGTGCAGCTCTGTATGTGCAGCGTGCAGCCCGGCACCGTATGCGCAGCTCTGTATGCGCAGCTCTGTATGTGCAGCGTGCAGCCCGGCTCCGTATGCGCAGCTCTGTATGCGCAGCTCTGTATGTGCAGCGTGCAGCCCGGCTCCGTATGCGAAGCTCTGTATGTGCAGCTCTGTATGCGCAGCTCTGTATGTGCAGCACTGTATGTGCAGCTCTGTATGTGCAGCCTGTTGTGCAGCCGTGGGCTCCGTCCGTCTATGCGCAGCATCTGTATGCGCAGTTCGCTGTTATGAGCAGCGTGGGCGCCGGCTCCGTATCGAAGTCTACGGTATGCTGCACTCTGTATGTCGAAGCTCTGTATGTGCAGCCTGTATGCGCTAGCTCTATGGCAGCTCTCGTATGTGCAGCCGTATGGCGCTACCTCTGTATGTGCAGCTACGTATGCTGTGTCTAGCTCTGTATGCCCAGTCTTGTATGTGCACGTCGTTGCAGCCCGGCTCCTATGAGGCTCTGTTGCCAAGCTCTGTATGCGCAGCACTGTATCCGTCAGCTCTGTATGGCAGCTCTGTTCTGTGCATCGTGCAGCCGGCTCCATACTTGCAGCTCTTATGCCAGCTCTGTATGTGCAGCGTCATGTATGCGCAGTGTAATGCACGCTGTATGCAGCAGCTCGTATGTGCAGCACTGTAGTGCAGCTCTGTATGCGCATGCGGCCAGCCCCCGGTCAGATTGTGCAGCTTCTGTATGGCAGCACTGTCTGATGTTGCGCAGCTCTGTATGCGCCGGCTTGATGTTCGTGTCTGCCCGCTCCGTAGTGCAGGCTCTTTATGTGCAGCGGACCGTCGTATGCTGCAGCTCTGTATGTTGCAGCATGTTATGCGCAGTCTGTATGTGCACATGCACCCGCTCCATATGTGCAGCTCTGTATGTGCGTCTGTATTGCAGCTCTGTATGCGCAGCGTGCATGCCTCGCTCCATATGTGCGCTTGTATGTGCACACTGTGATGGTGCAGCTCTGTATGCGCAGCGTTGCCAGCCCGGCTCCTTATGTGCAGCTCTGTATGGCACGCACCGTCATGCGCACTCTGTATGTGCAGCACTGTGCGCAGCTCTGTATGTGCAGCGGCAGACCGCTCCATATGTGCACAGCTCTGTATGTGGCATGCATGTATGTGCACGCTCTGTGATGTGCAGCGTGAGCCACATGTATGGTGCAGCTCTGTATGCGGCTGTTGCAGCTCTGTATGTGCCGATGCAGCCGGCTCATAGTGTGCAGCTCTGTATGTGCAGCACGTATGCGCAGCTCTGTATGTGCAGCACTGTATGTGCAGCTCTGTATGCGCAGCGTGCAGCCCGGCTCCATATGTGCAGCTTCAATGGATGCGCAGCTCTGTATGGTGCAGCGCTTATATGCGCAGCTCTGTATGTGCAGCGCTGTATGCGCAGCTCTGTATGTGCAGCAATGTATGTGCAGCTCTGTATGCGCAGCGTGCAGCCCGGCTCCATATGTGCAGCTCTGTATGTGCAGCACTGTATGTGCAGCTCTGTATGCGCAGCGTGCAGCCCGGCTCCGTATGTGCAGCTCTGTATGTGCAGCACTGTATGCGCAGCTCTGTATGTGCAGCACTGTATGCGCAGCCTGTATGTGCAGCGTGCACCCGGCTCCAATATTGTCGGTTGCCAGCTCTTGCGATCTGTAACGCGCACTGTATGCTCACGCATCTGTATATGCGCAGCACTGTATGCGCAGCTCTGTATGCGCAGCACTGTATGCGCAGCACTGTATGCGCAGCACTGTAGTAAATGGAAATATTACTGTATGCTCATTTCATGTCTTAGACAGGTCTGCAACCCGCCTTTCACCATTATCACCCAGCATACCGTGCTTGCACTGCAGCAAGGGATTCTGGGAAATGACATGCAAATGAGCACCCAGTGCCACCTTTTACTTCAAATCCATTTTGACATGGACCCCTATAAGCTTATGCTTGCTGCATTGCACAGCTTTTCAGCACAGCCTGGGTTAAGATGCATAGCCAGTAAACCCACCCACCTACCCATGCATCACTGTGTGTAGACGTTTGCAGGGACAATCCCTGTTCTGTAGAGTTTACAACCTCATTTTGGTGCCTGGGGCACAAGGAGATAAAGTGACTTGCCCGTGGGTCACAGGGAGCTAACACCAGGATTTGAACCAGACTCACCCTGCTTTGTAGTCCGTGCCTTTACTCAATGGGCCACTTCAACACAAAACAAGGGTGACAACTGCAATATGCCAGTGAGTTAAAAGGTACAGACTCCTCCAATGTCATTACCAAAGCAATCTATGCCCGACACATTGTGTGGGAATGTTCGATGGCCTTTAATATATTTCCATTTCTTCACCATGGATAAGTATGCATAGACAAATATAGGAGCTTTATAGTATTATACTATGGAAATGCAGTAAGGCACAAACACTATTATTGCTGTAAATAATAGAATATCCACAGTACACAATGTATATACCATGCACTAT
Source organism: Ascaphus truei (assembly GCA_036426205.1). Classification (NCBI taxonomy): domain Eukaryota; kingdom Metazoa; phylum Chordata; class Amphibia; order Anura; family Ascaphidae; genus Ascaphus; species Ascaphus truei. The sequence goes on from CM071580.1 coordinate 25,543,144, forward strand.
ACAACATATAGCATTTTTACATACGTACATTATTTTTGATTCTAGTCCCAACATGGCAGTACACCTTTTAGTACTAATGGTACACTCCACCTCAATTTAGTATGTACAAAATATATGATATAGTGCGTACTTTGCTGTGACGACCGTCTCGTATTTCTAAACTTATTGAAAGGCAACAGACGTCTTGATTTCATCATCATTTAAAAATTGGTGCTTTCTTCTTAACCTATTTCCTGACCCTTTATTTTAAATCCCAAACCACTTACAATTATACCGTCTGACTTAAATATATAAACAAATCATGCATGCACATTTCTAATCATGCTCACATATTTAATTATGCAGTCATTGATTACTTTTGTTTCCTAACTAAAAGGTTGGTTTTTAATGCAGTGATCACTGCACCTTTGGCATTGCTGCAGCATTGTATAACTTATGGGAATAATGGAACATGTTTTGCATGCTATAGTAGAGTGTCTCATGTGCCAGAGTCCAAGAAGTGATATTTAAAGAAAAAAATTGTCTTTCTGATTTGAGTGGGTTGTAGATTCTACTAAACCAATGCTCTTCAAGATACTGTACAGTAGGATGATTTCAAGCCTGAATAATATAGATGTAATATTGTCTATATACATATATATTCAGCATGTGACTAGTTAAAATAAGGAATATAGTATGAAGTTAGAAATTATATTGGGGTAGTTAGAAATAGTTACTTAGTAAAACAATACAATAGAGATTGGTTTTAAAAAGTTAATCCTATAGAACAATGGTGTTCTTCATTCAGAGCAAAGAGATAAAGATGTGAAGGAATATTAGTTTAAACATTAATGATTGACTCAAGACATATGTAGCCTAAAGCCAATACAATGGTATGTAAATCAGGGTCAGGAATGTATCATCAGAATCATTATCACCAAACTGCAGATTAATCATTTAACATCAACTACTGTAAGTGGAAGAGTCTCCACTCTATAACCAAACTCTATAGCGCTTAGACAAAATCATATTAGAAAAGAAAGAACATGGTTCTTTAATAAACATCACCCAAACAAATTGTGGGTGAAGAGCACATCTGCTGAATGAGGAGACATATTTAGCATATCCATAACACAAGCTGATTCTTCCTAAACACTTTGCTCTGATTGGTTATCTACAGGATACTGTTGATCATGCTATCCTGCTTAACAAACTCCAGAGCTCTGGAATAGGGAAGCATGCTTTAAACTGGTTTCAGTTCTACCTATCAGGAAGATCCCAACATGTTCCCAAAAATCACTAGTTTTAAATACCTGGGCTTATGGTTTGACTCCCACTTAACATTCGGAATGCACATTGATACCCTGACAACCAAGACCTATGCCAAACTAGGGGTACTTTACAGGAACAAATCCTCCCTAAGTCTCCTGGTCAGAAAGCGTATCGCAAAGCATATGCTAATGCCAATTATTGACTATGGAGACATAGTATATGGCTCGGCACCTCAAACCCACCTTAGCAAACTTGACACCCTCTACAATTCAATTTGTCGTTTTGTTCTCCAATGCAACTACAACACACGTCACTGCGAAATGCTCAAAGAACTAGATTGGTCATCATTAGAGTCTAGGCGCAAAGTTCACCTTTCCTGTCTTGCCTTTAAATTCTTTATGGGCAAGCTACCCAGCTACCTGAACAAGCTCCTTACCCGTACCACTTGCAGCACTTATCACCTGAGATCAGACTCCAAAGGACTGTTTATGGTCCCAAGGCTCAAAAAAGTATCCGGCCGCTCCTCCTTCTCTTACCGTGCACCCCAAAACTGGAACAACCTACCAGACTCTCACATCCACCACCAGTTTAAGTTCTTTCAAATCTAAGGCTGTCTCACATTTTAACCTGGTCTGTAACTGTTTCATACGCTCATAATATATATTTTCTTTAACTGTGCACGCAATGTCTTGTATATAATTTATACCCTGTTCACTTATGTAACTGTATTTGTAACCATGTATTATTTGTCTAAACTCTGTGCCCAGGACATACTAGAAAACGAGAGGTAACTCTCAATGTATTACTTCCTGGTAACACATTTTATAAATAAATAAATAAATCTGGCCGGCCACCAGCATTTTTGGGGTTCGGGACAGAAGTCTGCACGTGGACCCCAGCAGGTTGTTTGTTTTGTGGCTGGTGGTATGCACAGCTTCCTGAGAAGGGGGTAAGGGACCAACCCTACCAGTTACCATTTTTGGTCTCACCTGCTAAGCTTGGCAGGCAGAGAAAGTGTCCCTCCTTCCCCGACATACTAGAGACAGTAGACTCAGCGTTTCCCCACCTCTCCCCCCGATGGCGGCCCTGTTGGTTAGTCACACATTCCTCGTATACAATGTCTCCGTGTAGATATGAGCTTCCAATTAACACTTAAAGAAAGTAATTTGGAATGTGTCTCAGCCCATCTACACATACAGTATGAACCACAAACAGACAGAACCATCTAAATGCAGTTTTCTCACCATTTCACTCATGTTACATTTATTCTAGCCATCTGGTTATTTGATGTTCTTCAGATTTAATGTACAGTCGTATGTAATTCAGCTAATAGGCCTATTTTTGATCACCCTATCTAACAGAACCATGTGGAGGGATTCATTTAACATTTTAACTTCTACAAACAAGCTCAATAGGAAAATCAACCAGAAATTAATACCCACTTAATTTTGTTGTAATAAAAAAAAAAAAAATGATATTTATATTAACTGTGTGATAGAAAATTTTAAGAAGTCTTGTTAGGTAAAATTGTAAATGAATGTGTACTTTCTCCCATCTCTATTTTTTGTACCCTTCCCTCCCCGCCATTTTTTTATTTTCTTCATTCCCCCCTCTCCCTAATTTTTTTTAATAAAAATTAAGTTTAAAAAAAAAAAAAAAAAAAAAAAAAGGTCATTCATTTTGATAATACTGTAACAAGTTTTGCAGTAAAATGACTTTGCAGCTGTGGGTATAATGTCCAGAAGCAAGATTAAATTACAACATAAAAATAATAAACAAAAGATAAATGAGAAACACAAAAGTGGCTGTTAATTTATTTCAAAATTACATCGTTTCTGATGTTGCCAGAACTTATATAGCTTAGTATACAGCACAAATTACATTTGGGTCAATGTAAGATTTTATTTTCAACTACAGTACCTAAGAAATAATGTTGATTGTATTTTAAAGGAGCAATCCATGCTGGCCATTTTTTTAAACGTTTTTATTTTTAATATATAGAATTGAAGCAGGGGGTCTCTGCAGTTGAACCCATTAATTTCAGCTCCGGGACCCCCTGCTTCTGGAGATACAGACCTCCCAAATAGGTGCTGATAGCTTCTCTGGCTGAGCAAGCAGAGGTTTAAACTCCTGCATCACATGGGCCAATAGGAAGCCGCACCAATGACATCACAGCTTCCTATTGGCCCGTAGGACGAACACATTGTGAACCCTGGCAGCCTGTGAGATGCTGCTACCAGCACCTAATTCGGAAGCAAGTATCTCTAGAAGCAGGGGGTTGCAGAGCTGAAATGAACGTGGTTCAGCTCTGGAGACCCCCTGCTTCAATCCAATGTTAATATGTCTGGCCCTGTTTCTTCTCTGCCTCCTGTCACCCAAGCCCTGATAGGTATTGCAGGCTGTGATAGGATGATCCAGAGCTATTGATCCCCCTTCTGCTATCCTCTGACAGGAGAGGAGGTGACATGGTGTGTGTGTAGCCAATCGTGGTACAGTTACTATGCCCCCCCTTCTTGATATCAAGGGGAAGTGCCAAAAGTTAGTGGGGTAGTCCAGCCTGGAGTTGGAGACTGGAGGAAGGGCTGTGAGTCTCTCCCATCAAGGATGAGTGTGCCCACTCCAGCCCTTAGGGGGCTGGGGAACATCTACTGCCACAAAGGTTTCAAGACTGACACCTAGGCCTCAATACAACCTGAGGTCATGCACCATCCTGAGGCCTGGAAACCTCTGATCAGCATCTGCATCGCTGTGTGTGTACCATCTGCCAGTGACTGCAATAAAGTACCCCTTTTCTATATACACTCTTGCCTGAGTTCTCAGTCTATCAGGTAGGGGTATGTCTGTAATGTGCACCAGTGGGAGACTGTCTCTGGCTACCCTAGAGCCACTGGAGCTGGAGGCGCTGACACCAAGAGTGAACTATGAGAAGCCAACGAAAGCCTGTCCTGTTACCCATGCCATTGCGGACCACTCAGCATCTCCTGGATCCTCGCAGGCATGCAAGCACCACAACACACCGGTAGCAACAGTAAGATCTCCCAGAGGGATGGAGGGGGGGGGGGGGGGGCGTTGCTATACTATATTTAAAAAATGTTACATTTTGCTAAATAAATTGCCACCTTGGATTGCCTTTTTAAGAATAAGAATAACTGATAAGATCAACGTTTATGATTGATACCAAATTTTACTTTAACAGATGTTGTAATTAAAGAGTGGGAAAAAATGGAGCAGTCGCTGAATAAATTTACTGTTCATCTTATGTTCATTAACTTTGTTGAAACTATTATTCCAGCTTCCCATATGGGCCCCTATATTAGGACCTGTTAGGATACTTATCAAATGAAGACAATTGCAGATTGTGCCACAAACTGCTGCAATTTGGGTCTTATTGACTTTGTATTAATGTAACAAGATGCTTTGCTCCAATTTTCTTCCACATGTAGCAGTGACTGTTTTGGGGAGATGTTATCGGGGGAGTCAACACTGTAATCAAAATGTGCACGGACGGGCTGCAGCGCCCGTACATAGTCCAGTTTTCTTTTTTCTTTGCATGGAATAAAGCTGCTATGTCTGCAGTGGCATTAACCTCTGCTCCTTAAATATCTGTGGCAAATGTAAGGCACAAGATTAACATGCTTCATCCATCCGGCACTGGCGCAAACTGATGCAAAGAAAGCGGCTTTACTGAGCAGATTGGAGCAAATCGCGATACATACTGTACTGTGTAAACGTAGCGGTCTATTCTAGTCGCTGTGTCAAGTGCAGAGAGAGCCCTTTTCGCTCAGATATGCAGGTCGCCGTACGCTAAAAGCCCTTTGTCCAAACCATGAGAGAAAGGCTTTTTAAGATGCAATTTTATTCCGGGTCTGCAAATTCATGCGATATGGGCAAAATGTATGTAATGTACTGTATGTATAACTTTATATAGCACCATCCATGTACATAGAGCTTTACAGCATTAACACGTGTGACTTAATAGGAGACTAATAGGAATAAGAGCTTCATAAATAAAAGTAGTCATTTGAAAACTAGTCCCTGCCCCGAAGAGCTTACAATCTAAGTGGCAAGTAGGGAGAACTTACAGAGACAGTAGGATGATGTTATGGTGAGTGCGTCTGCACGGGGTCATGGTAAATGCATATGAGATCGTCCAAAGGAGAAACCCAAAAGCTTAATTAAAGAGGTGTGTTTTAAGATGGGCTTTAAATCTTGCGTTAGAGGGAGCTAGACAGACGTTGAGGGGAAGGGCATTTCAGAGGTGTGGGGCAGTAGGTGAGAGGTTTTAGGCAGGCGAGAGATTTAGATACAAAATGGGTAGACAGAAGACATCCTTGAGCAGAACGTGTATAGCAAGAAATTGGGGCTGAAATGTAAGGAGGGGCAGATGAGTGTACAGCCTTAAAAGAGAGGAGGTTGCAGAGTGTGGGAGAAAGAAAACACCACCATAAGAGAGGGCAGAATCCAGAGCAGAGTCAGACTGTGTGAGCAAAGTCTCAGTCATAACAAAAGGAGCAGAGTGAGGGGAAAAGTCACGTACAGGCAAGATTGTGTCTGAAATGGAGCGAGCATTTCAAAGGGCACAGGGGGTAATGAATCCCACACTGTAACTGCCCTTACTGTAAAGAACCCTTTCCATTGTTGCTTGTGAAAACCCCTTTCCTCCAACCTTAAGGGATGCCCCTGTGTCCTTTGTACTGCCCTTGGGATGAACAATTGTGTTTTAACTTTTGTGTTAAAATCGAAGTTTGAAGTTAGAACAGATTACATGTACAATTTTCTTTCCATGTTATTTAATTCAAATAGTCACTCAGACGTTTCAACTGTTTTCTTTAGAAAACGCTGTTTTTTTCTGATTTTCTCGTGTGACTTAATAAAAAGAGAATTTAAAAAAACAAAACAAAAAAGATAAGGATCGTTAATATGATGATGAGAACTCCCTTTATAAATGACACTAGGTGGCATGCTTTGATATAACTCCACACAAGAAGTTTTTCATACATATTTTTTTAAGGAATCTCTAAATTAAATGTACTTTTAAGGTAAAAACCATAAAAAAAAAAACTTTTTTTGTTAAATTCGTGAGTAGAACTTTTTTAAGATGAACACTGGATAATATTCAATGTTATTATTAATATAATTCAAATGTAAGTACTTTACTTTTATTATAAAGTATTATCCTAAAAAATCAAGTACCTGCATTTAATGACTAGTTATATATAGATATAGATATATATACAAAACTTTAATTTCCCATGACAAAACAATTCAAGCCATTTTTAGACTTCTCTAAATAAAAAATGTAAGTATGCACTGTATAGTAGCTCTGAACAATTAAAAAAAGTATACAAAAAGAATGGTAATAAACACTGTAGCAACATTAAGTATTATGTAACCAGCTACACGTAGTGTAGAGCAGGGTGCGCAAACTGGGGGGCACGCCCAAGAATTTTTTTGGGGGGCATGGCTCACTTACCCGGCTTCAGTATCTACGTGTCGTCAAATGACACTGTGTGTCACATCACATAACCCCGAGGCGTCATTTGACGCCGCAGTGGGGGCTCGACACAGGGGGAGAAGAGGCAGGGGGGGGCCCGGCACAGGGGGAGAAGAGGCAGGGGGGGGCGCGGCACAGGAAGTTTGCATACCCCTGGTATAGTGAGCGTTTTCACACAGTCGCCAGACATTCGTTTCTACCGTTTAATGCTGTAAATAAAGATGTATAAATATTAGTATTTCTGTGGTACAAAAAATATAATTTTTCTTCTTTTGCACATATGCAGCAATCAGACAGACCCAACACAAAATCTACAGTGCCCATTAATATTTATATTGCCTGCATAATTTAATAATAACTTATTCTGAGCCTACTCATAATGCATAAAAAATAGGGAAGCTGAACAGTTTTGAGCTATTTCCAGCAATGTTTTTCTCCGCTGCTGAGACGCAGGAATCATACAAAATACTATGCCAACAAGAGAGTTATATAATGCATAGAAATCCTATATTTGTTACACCTAGTTTTGTCAAAAAGCCAATGTTTTCTGTTGTCTAAACTCAGAGTCGGAGAGTGAAGGGGTCCAGGCCACACTGCCGGCGACCCTAACATGTAGTGCTAGATCTGCAGGCCTCAAAGGGCCTCCTTTCAACTGGCCTTTGGCAGGCCTCCTCTGGGAGTCACCTCCACGGGCTCCTCCACAGACCACTCGTAAGCCCCCTCCACCCTCCAAGGTGGAACGTAGGTACACTCAGCTCTCCCCACTGTTGTGGCAATCCGCAACCCTCAAGCCCCTACCATACCTACCCACCCAGGCAAAAAACGACCCCCCCGTCCCATAACTACTTCCCTCCCTGTCACGTAACTAGCTACCTGGATCATATCAATCCTCCAGTCCTCAGGCCGATAACCGCCCCCAGTCCCACATTACATCCCAATCTATCTCCATATCTCCTTCTCCCCCGGCCCATATCTCTTCTCTGCACCCACCATCTAATATCACCTCCTCCCTCACCCCCACTGACCCATATATCCTCCCTCCCCCCCCAGCCCATAGCTTTGTACCTTGATTTTATGGTAAAATAAAAACACAGACGAATAACAATTACGTACCTGTCCGTGCGGCAATGTTTACAACCACGTTGTGTGGTGTGTCCGTCTATGCCTTTTTCACCATTAAAAAAAAACAAAACACTAAGGGATGGAGTTAGAGGTGGAGTTTGGATGTTGTCGGTAGCACAAATATGTTAATAGTACAGTATGTAGTATTAAACTTTGCCACTTTGGTCCGACATAAATGTGTCATAATGGTCCGTCATGAGTTTCTTGGTGTAAAACCAAAATACAGGTAGATACAACCATTTCTTGGTGCATGTATGAATAGTCACTCTGTTGACATTTCATCGGTCAACAATTTGTACAATTGATGGACTGTGGGTTTGATTTATGGGAAGATAATGTTAAGACGGGAAAAAAATGAATATCTCTTCATACTTTATGTACTTTTGAATTGGTTTTCACTTATGACATATTTATGTACATATAATTTAACGTCACACTGCACACAAACACTAAGAAGACATGTGCTGAATGTACGAACATGAATAATGACACACAACACGTCGCTAGTGAATTCAGGCAAGTAAATTATTTTTTAACGCAACATACTCTTTCAGTTGTTTTTAATGCGCGTCTTTATACCTAACCTCTTGGGTTTGTAATCTGCTGCTGTATCAGGAAGCATAAGGCAGACCAATAAGTATATTCAGTGCTATAAAGCTGGGCTGCTAAGTGTTCTGCATTTAGTTAGTGTACATTATCCAATAAAGTAAACAGGTGCATTTTATACAGTATGAGATATTAAAGCAAAATGAACCTTTAATCGCCAACTCTTCTAAATGTTTTAAATGGACATCTGCCAAACATCATAGGGAGCTGATGTCCTAATTAATTGAAAGTGGCAGTTTCAATGGAAAAGGCAGTTAAAATATGCACACCCAGGGGACCTTTTTAGGAAATGTGCTCCTAACATCAACTTAAGTTCTCCTCAGTGTCACTTACTATTAATTTTGCAGAAGTGCAACTTTTAGAATATTGACTAATGCTTACCCGGAGCAGGTTAGCAGCTTCCGATACACAACGTGTGAAGAACCAGTCCATCACAGTGCATTCGCTTCCCAATACCTCAGGCCAGACTAAATCCTTTCCAGGGTCACTTCAACTTGTTAAATAATATGTAATAGTATGCAATGTACATACAGCTGCAGCAGCCGTTATTCGAACACTTCACGCGTTGTATACCTCAGAATACCTATGTCACGGCGCAGGATTTCTTCCAACCGTCCCGCCCCTTCCCGCCTTAAGACGTGAGTGCAGAAAATGGCATTTTAGTGTTAAACACTGAAATTGACACAGTAGCACAGTACTGTACACATTACAATTCATTAATTTCTGCCATGAAATTAAAACAAAGCAACTGCGACATACACGTGTGCCCGGGGTGATTGGCGGCGTTAATGCCGTGTGGAATACAGCAGCGCAAGCGAAAACAGCTCCGTGATTTGTTCGAATAATGGCCGCTGCATCTGTAATACATGTGAAAACACATATAAGTTAAAAGAAGACACAGTCACATTCAACTGGAGTGTCAGCAGACAGCAATCCATGTTGGAAATCCATTGGTGTATCAATTATCAGGCTTCTGCCCGTATGGGAAAACCATAAACCAGTTCCTTCCATATTCTTCATTTAGGGGTCTACCGTATATACTGTATCAAGGCAATTTGGGCACAATATTGGGGCATTTTCATCCTGCACCTACTGTATGTATCAAAGTATTGTGCTCCAATTTTGCCCAGTCATCCCCAGTTTGCACCTTGGGGAGAGTCAGTAGGAGGAGTTGGGGGGGGGGGGGTTACATGGGGCACAGATTATAATGAGATTTGCCAAATTCTGCGTCTCTGTGTGCCATTCTTTTTCCCTTTTATTTTCCCCAAGTAATCAGCCATATCTGAAGTGGGGCAAGTGTAAAATGCTGCATCAGATGTAGTAATCTGTCCTTACATACATGACGTAGTGATGTTACGTGGTGATGTGTTGGCATGACAATGTGCCGTCATGTGTCAACGCTTTGTTATGCGACATCACTGCGTCATATGATGGGGCGTTGTCATGGCAACATGTTGCAGAGTCACCATGACAACGTGATGCGGATGGAGAAGGGTTGCTCTCTTAGAGGCCTGTCTCGCACGGCAATCCGTTTCCGTGCTATGGGGAGTGTGCAGCCTCTGTAAACACAGTAGCAATTCCTGGGGTGTCCAAATGCACGCTTACACCCCCCCTGTTTGTGCTACTGTCAAAAGCAGCAGTATTGTACATTTCATATTTGCCAGGTGCAAACGTATTAAATGCACGTTAAGTTATTGTGTAAAACAGCTGTTGCAAACGGCTGATAAGGTGCTAGATGGCTGGATAATATCACTTTCTCACAACTCTGTGCTTCTGAGGACCGCTAATGATTTTAGGTGAGAAACTGAATTTGTAAGAAAAGGTACTCGTTCAATTAAACATTCTTTATACATATCCCCCAGTATTTTTAGCTACTAAATCTGACAAAGTGTATGTGTCTCACAATTGGAGCATCACTAATGCAAATATCAGTGGAATATTTATTGATAGATATCATCACTTTTCATATTTTGGGAAGAAGGAGTGGCTCAATGAGTAAAGACACTGAGATTGCTGCAGGGGAGCCTGGTTCAATTCCCGGTGTCGGCTCCTTGTGACCTTGGGCAAGTCACTTTATATCCCTGTGCCCCAGGCACCAAAAAACATAGATTGTAAGCTCTACAGGGCAGGGACCTGTGCCTGCAAAATGTCTCTGTAAAGCGCTGCGTACAATTAGCAACGCTATACAAGAACATTCTATTATTATTATTATATAAACCATAACAATGCTAATACAACATATTTCTTTGAAAACGAATTGAAAGAGGGCATTGCATAAAAAAAATCAATTTCTTAACTAAAATCATTAGCAACATACGTTGGTACAGCTCAACCCCGCTACAACGCGATCCGCTACAATGCGAATCCGCTTATAACGCAATGTGATTCTTTGGACCCCAAGCACAGCGTTATAAGGGGGTTGAGCTGTATATCATTATTCACCTTCTTGCACATTTTCTTATTCTTTGTATGGTTTGCATCATATCGTATATTTGAAAGCGTTAAGAAATGTTTGTGTCTCCTTGTATTTGTCTTCTACACCAAGAAAAACCTTGGCGGGCAATTGATGCATTTATGATGCATAAAAGTCTTGTATTATTGCATGTAATTTGCATATGTGCGTCAACTACAACATCCATACTCTGCCTCTTACTTCATCCCCTAGTGTACAAAAAGTTTTCTAGTGAAAACAGAAGTGGATGCACGCATCATGCAGCACGATAAAATCGTTTTTATATGTGGTCAGGTTTCCCCTCCAGGAATCCCCCCTTGCCTTTCTCCTTACCGCTGCTGCAGCAGAAAATGGCGGGGCATACGGGCGCCGCCGGAGTTGGCGACACCGGACAGGCTGTGGAGAGGGTGGTTTAACATAGGATTCAAACAGGGGGTCTTCAGAGCTGAACCCCATTTATTTTGGTGACCCCCTTCCTCCAGAGATACTTACCTCCATAGAGGGTGCAAGTAGCAACTCCACTTGGCTACCAGGGTAGCCTAGGGGGTTTCAAAGGTCCCGCACCCTGACGGCCAATAGGAAGCTGACTTCATCCGGTGTGGCTTCCTATTAGCTCATGTGACCGTGGGCTTTAAACTTTGCTGAGATACCGGCACCCCCTTCCAAGGTCTCAGGAAGCAGGGGCTGGAGCTGAAATTAATGGGGTTCAGCTCCGGAAACCCCTGCTTCAAACCTATATTAGAAAATAATAAATAAATAAAGCTCATGAGTGGCTACTTTTAATATACAGGTGTAACCCTGCTTCCCCCCCTCCCCCAGACTCTACGGTGGTGTCTAGGGTGCATGAGGGCAGATTACATGCGGTGTGGTGCGTACCTGTGAGGAACAGGAGGGCCTGAGCTTCCCGCGATGTTGTGGGGGAGCCAGGACCAGGCTTCTGGGGTGGTAGCCTCCATGATCTCTTAGTGGTGCAGCGCCTCCATCTTCTATACTCCCAGAAATATGGGACAGGACCGGTATAGAAGAACCCCTTGGGTCCCAGGGTAGTACTTTCCAAGTCACACACAGTCTTTACGGATGAAGAATAGTCTCTTTATTTGACAAAGCAACAATATCCCAATGATAAGGGATTCCAACAGCCGCAACACAATAGCCAGGACGGGTTATACGCTGCTCGCCTTCGCCCAGATAATTCCTCCTCTCCTTCCCTCCAAGTCACTCTTCTGGCAGGATGGTCTGAGCTAGGGCTTCAATACCCCGTGGCCCACCCCTGAGGTTAGCCTCGCGGTGGGTCTTTTATTCTCCCCATCACCCCTGGCAGTGGGGTGAGGGCATTGGTCCACCAAGTCTATAACTCTATCAGCTCTACTAAAGGACGCCGATTCTTTCCGCTCTGCTTTCGCCTGCACTCTGCGCAGGGGAAACTGTAGGCCCCTCAAAATCCTCGGACCGATCCGCAGGATTTCTTGACTCATGGCCTGTTAGCGGCACTGCATACTCCCGGCATAACTAACCGGCAACTCCAGACTCTGACTAATCTCGAAAGAAGAACTCACTACTCACCGGAGTTGGCTGCTAAATGTAGAGCTAACCCCGCCCCTCGTGATGTCAACAGGACCTCCCCTCATGCTCTCGCCTGCAGCAGAGTCCAGGCCTGCATCTATCATTCAGGATAGGGCTATTAAGGGGGAAAACCCAGGATGATTACTGGTGCCTGATCTTAACAGGACTTACCACAGCAGAAGGAAGATAGGTATAGCCTGTGCTGTTTACAGGGGGCTAAACAGGACTTAAATAAATATAGTGCAAAACAATATGGAAAACCAATACAAAAATATGTACTATTTTTATTGTTTTGAAAAACAATATTTCATTTAAAGTATTTAACATCATCATAAACTAAATCAGATTCATGGGGGTGTTTGTGGTTGACTGGTTTTACCAGATCACTAATGGGTCTGATTAACCTTACACCAAGCGCCAACATGTCAAGACGACGTGAAGTCTTGGAAAGGTTATCGAGAGTAAAATTAAGCTTGTGGTGAGACGTGGGGGGTTATTCATTAAACCGTGATAGTGCTGTGGGGGCAGTATCGCTCAGAAATGCCAAATGAAGTCTATTTACACGTGTGTCTGTTTTCACTGCTTGCCCACTGCACATTAGCCTATCCAATGCAGGAGTAAGCAAAATGATCATGCTTGGGACAAGCCCTTTCATAACATACTTTCAGCAGCTGCTCACATTTTCTTGAATTAACCAAATCATTTTTCTGATACAATATCTGAAGCCGAGTATTTTGGCATCTCTGAAACTAACTTCCCAGCTACAACTACCCAATGCTCTGTTGGACTGGTCATCAATATTCTTTGACATCAGACCCACAGCGCTGTGCAAATATTTAATGAACGCTGAAGATGTTCTATGAGTATTTGAGATGCTATAATGATTGTTTAGAGATTCACACTGTTTCACTTCATGAACTGTTTGCTTTGAAGGCAATTTGTTAAGTAGAGACACCTATGAAAGCCGTGTTATTATGTCTCGCACAGCAGTAGATATATTTTTACTTGTCATGGCAGTTAAAGTTAAGTTTGTTTTTTACTGGCTTATACAAATGGAAAAAATTCTCATACATGTATAAACTTGATGTATGAATGGTTAATTATAGCTAATTAAGTCTCTACTCTATTCTCCACTTAATCATGTAACAACTTAAATGATAAAATATCCTCTTGTATTATTGGGTTAAAATCAGTGTAAGACATTTACCTAAATAAGCCACAACAAAAAAACAAAACATTTTAGGGCAAATGCTCCATAACACAAAGCATAAATGTAAAGTTGTGTCAATTTGTGTTTGTATCATATGTATTCAGTAAATAAAAATCCCACTTGTGTTGCATTTGCATGTCTCAGGCAGGTCTGTAAGGCTGCGGCCTCGCTGCCTGCGCTGCACACGCGTCTGCGAGGCAGGCGGCGCATGCAGCAGAGTCCCCCGGTCTGCAGAGAGCTGCAGGGGGAAAGACAGTGGGGGGCGCGATGGGGGAGTGACGGGGGCGCGGCCGTGACATCACCCGGCAGGTTCGCCCTCATTGGCTGGACCGCCGGGGGGGCGTGGCTTAGTGCTCCGGCGCAACTTCTGCTCTCAATTTTCTTGAGAGCAGGAGTTTTTGTAGGCGCAGTGCGGCAGCCCCCCCTCTGCAGCGGCCCCGGCCCCATTGTGGGGCGGCTCTTGTCCCTGCAGCGTCCGACACAGCGGGCGCTGCAGTGTCCAGCGGGGACCTGGCCTAACCCTGTCCTTCCCTATTACCGCTTAGCAAACATTGCTTCCACTACAGCCAGGGATTCTGGGTAAGGACATATAAATGAGCACAGTGTGTCACTCTTTACTTCTTAATTCCGTTTGACATGGAACCCTATAAAATGATGTCTGCTGTATTACACAGCTTTTCAGCACAGCCTGGGTTTAAAAAAAAAGAGCAGAGCCAGTAACTCTACTCACAGACAGCTATTTCAACCACTTGGGTCTCATCAGTACGAGGTTGGTTGCTATGCATCGTCATGCTGGTACATGGGTATAACCAGACATTAAAAAAGTTACGGTGGGTAAATATACTGTAGTCGAGACGGGAGAGAATGAGGGCCTGTGTCAGATTTAGCAGCAGAGAAACAGAGGAAAGGGCGTATCTTTGTGATACTGCAGAGGGGAAAGCGACAGGTTTTAGCTACGAGGAGAGTGCGAGAGGGGAGAGTGCGAGAGGGGAGAGTGCGAGAGGGGAGAGTACAGTACGAGAGTGCGAGAGGGGAGAGTGCGAGAGTGCGAGAGGGGAGAGTGCGAGAGGGGAGAGTGCGAGAGGGGAGTGTGCGAGAGGGGAGAGTGCGAGAGGGGAGAGTACAGTACGAGAGTGCGAGAGGAGTCACATGCGACCCATAGGCAGCGTGCTTGTGATACTGGGTGTATCGCACATCTCTTTCTCACCTTGATACATTGATGCAAAGCGACTGAGGGTCATAATTACATTGCGGCCTATACGATCACTAAAATGATGGCTTTTAATATGATGCCAGTTCTAACGTGATTCCAACTGATTACTGATCACCTGGACCGTTCTCTCAGTGTTTGCGTGATAGAATTACATTGTGTATCACCCGGACAAGTCCGGCATCAGAATGTTTTACTAGCTGTAGGACATTTTTCACAAACTATCCATTGAAACTGATGGACGTCCGATATGGAGAGATCAATGCAAAACCAATACATACTATATTTTGTTCCTTCACTTTAATGGCCAGACAATGGAAAGCTAACATCAATTCAAATACAGTTGTCAACATTTTGTCTAGAAAATAAATGTTGTTTGAGCTTTAGCTCAATACATCAAAATGTCCAATGTCTACATTAGGGACTGCTGCTCAATATCATTAGGAAAAGTATTATTTGTGCATTTTAGGTGTTTGGTACCAATATGAGTTGGAAACTGTTTCTCTGTCGTTGCATGCCTTTCTAAAAAATAAAATGGTTTAGGCCACATTACGGCTTCTTAGCTCGCGGGTTTTTTTGCGAAGTTGTTTTTTTTGGAGTACAACTGGGTTTGTGACCTAATGAAGGGGTGCGCAAAGTTGCTGCGCCCCCTGCCTGCCAGCCACCGTGCTCGCGCCCCCCCTCCTTTCCAGTGAACTGGCGTCAAATGACGCCGTGGGTCATGAGACGTCACGTGACACTGTGCCGGCATTTGACGCACGTTACCATGGAGACGCATCACATCATGACCCCACAGCGTCATTTGATGCCGCGTTGTCATGACGACGCATCCACAAGCCGGCTGAATCCCAGTAAGTTAAGGTTGCAGAGGCCTCACGCGTTCCCCCGGCATTTAATTTAAATGCCTCGTTGAAGAACGCGAGGCCTTTGCAACCACCGCGCCGCCCCCCCAAAGAAAATCCTGCGCCTCCCAGTTTGCACATCCCTGACCTAATGTATACAACAAAATACAAGAGCCCCAATGCTACATACAATAGGACAAATTATTTCGTACATTACTGCGTATTTTATCTACATTCCTATAAATATGGGTCATTCAGTTCAATCCTTTGGCCAAAACATTTTAATCCTGCGACCACGTCACTGTGTGACCCCTCAGCCGGTCCCACACTACCAACATTATACTGTCTTATGTATCTCTCCCACTGCACAGAGAGAGGAGGAAACACTGCAGCCAACAGCATGGGGTGCGTAATATGTATCTCTCCCACTGCACAGAGAGGAGGAAACACTGCAGCCAACAGCATGGGGTGCGTAATATGTATCTCTCCCACTGCACAGAGAGAGGAGGAAACACTGCAGCCAACTGCATGGGGTGTGTGATATGTATCTCTCCCACTGCACAGAGAGAGGAGGAAACACTGCAGCCAACTGCATGGGGTGCGTGATATGTATCTCTCCCACTGCACAGAGAGAGGAGGAAACACTGCAGCCAACTTCATGGGGTGCGTGATATGTATCTAACCCACTGCACAGAGAGAGGAGGAAACACTGCAGCCAACAGCGTGGGGTGCGTGATATGTATCTCTCCCACTGCACAGAGAGAGGAGGAAACACTGCAGCCAACAGCATGGGGTGCGATATATGTATCTCTTCCACTGCACAGAGAGAGGAGGAAACACTGCAGCCAACTGCATGGGGTGCGTGATATGTATCTCTCCCACTGCACAGAGAGAGAGAGGAAACACTGCAGCAAACGGTGGGGTGCGTGATATGTATCTCTCCCACTGCACAGAGAGAGGGAGGAAACACTGCAGCCAACGGCGGGGGGTGGGTGATATTTGTACTCTCCACTGACACAGAGAGAGAGGAAAACACTGCCGCCAACTGCATGGGGTGCGTGATATTGTATCTCTCCACTGCACCAGGAGAGAGGAGGAAACACGCAGCCAACAGCATGGGTGTGTGTGATGTACTCTCTCTCCCACTGCACAGAGAGAGAGGAGAAACACTGCAGCCAACTATGGGGGGGTGTGATATGGTATCTCTCCCACTGCACAGAGAGAGGAAGGGAAACACTGCAGCCACTGCATGGGGGCGTGTGTGATATGTATCTCTCCCACTGCACAAGATGAGAGGGAGGAGGAACACTGCAGCCAACTGCATGGGGTGCGTGATATGTATCTCTCTCACTGCACAGAGAGAGGAGGAAACACTGCAGCCAACAGCATGGGGGCTGTGATAGTATCTCTCCCACTGCACAGAGAGAGGAGGAGGAAACACGGCAGCCAACTGCATGGGTTGTGGTGATTATGTATCATCTACATTACTGCACAGAGCGAGGAGGAAACACTGCAGCCAACTGCATGGGGTGCGTGATATGTATCTCTCCCACTGCCAGAGAGAGGAGGAAACACTGCAGCCAACTGCATGGGGTGCGTGATATGTATCTCTCCCACTGCACAGAGAGAGGAGGAAACACTGTAGCCAACTGCATGGGGTGTGTGATATGTATCTCTCCCACTGCCAGAGAGAGGAGGAAACACTGCAGCCAACTGCATGGCATTACCTAGTGGGGACATTACTCCCATGCAGACCTGAAATATAGGAGAGGAGGAGAAGGGAGAGAGAAGAGAGGAGGAGAAGGGAGAGAGAAGAGAGGAGAGGGACTTGTGAACAAGACTGAACAGTCCTGTGATACCCAGGTAATATATATATATATATAGCAGAAAATAGCCGTGTTAGTCCAGTTGCGATAGCAAAATTGTTTGTAATTATCCTGCTTGCCTCAATTCTTATCCACCACACTTTCTCTCCCCCCCCCCCCAGGATCCCTCCCCCTCCCCACCTTTCCTTGTCACTGTCCCCTGGCTTCAAACACTTTTAACACCCTACCTTATCTACAGTAAATATCTGTTGGTTTTTTCCCCCCTCTCTCTACACTGTTTTAGCCATAGATACCTGTGTATATCAGTATTGCCGACCTGAAGAAGAGAGGAGAACTCTCGAAAGCTTGTCCTATGACATAAATTGTTAGTCCAATAAAAAAGGTATCACCTAATACTGAAGAACTTATATGTGCATATTATATATATATTAGCATATTATATAATATGCTAATTGGGATATACCGCTCAACCCCGTTATAGCGCAATCCACTATAATGCAGTTTGAGCGTGGACACCGAATTAAAAAAAAATAACTTTGTAAAGTTGTTTTTTTTGCACACACACTGCACACACTCACTGCACACTGCATACATTCTCAACACATTGCACAGACTCACAGCACACTACACGGCACACACTCCACATACGGCACACTGCACGCACTCATGGCACACTGCACGCACTAACGGCACACTACACACACTCACATCACACTGCATACACTCACAGCACACACCATACTCTCACAGCACACTGCACACACAGCATACACTCACAGCACACTGCACACACACACTGCACACTGCATACACAGCACACTCACAGCACACTGCACACACTCCTCACAGCACACTGCACACACACACCGTCAAATACACACTGTCTCTTTAAGGGAGCTTGCTCTCGCAAGACTGAAGCAGAAAGCAGAGACAGGGAGAAGAGCTGCCAGATGCCGGGTTAGTGCTGCGTGCGGTTGTCGCTACCCCACCGGGTCTGGGAATGCTGGGAGAGTTCTCAGCTTTCCCCCTTCGGCAGACGCGGTATCACCACACAAATAAATAAATAAATACATTTTTTCTGGCGGCCATTTTTTTCCACGACCCCGTTTATAACGTGGTGGTCTCGGGTGGCCCCTGAGGACCGCGCTATAACAGGGTTAAGCTGTACAATGTACATACAAAAGATCCAAACCAGCATTCTTCCCCCGTATCTCAGGGGTGGTCTTTATTTTATTTTACAGTTATCTCTCCACATGCAGTATTGTATAAAGGAGTGTTTGGTGAGGTATATAGGTCACTGGGTACTTTACAAAAGCAGGGCTCTTTCTTTCTTTTTATACAGTATATAAAGCATATGACAATGTATAATTCTACATTCTTACCTAAGGTGGCAATCGTTTGGTGCTCCTGTTATACATGTGTAAAAATCCTGATTGTGTGACTAACATAATGGCCGTCTTTCCGTTTCAATCAATCCTTCAGTCAGTGTAACTCAGCAGCTATAATGTATTCTTATATTACTAAGGTAACTATCAATTGTTACAGTTTATAGCTCAAACTTCTGGGAATATTGGCAACAAATGATCACAAAAAAGGAAAGTGTTACAAAGATCTTGCAATGCTGGGGAGGTGTGTTAAAGCCTGCTATAGGAATCAAAGGATGCTCAGTATATTAAAATTAATTAAAAATGGCATTAAAGTTGCAGACCAAGCAATATCCGACATGTGTGTTTTTTAAATAAATCTGTTCTGTACTAGGAGAAAATACTTGTAGCATTTTTAAAAAAATCAACTCTGAATTACATTTTGAATCTATTAAATGTATTTTTAGTTTCTATAGCAACCATTTACAAAAGTCACACCCTCTTCCTCTTCTGAAACAGGCTCTGGCACACCCCTTTTTCAGCCCTGCCCTCTCTCTAGCAGAGCACCAATTATATCTAGTTACTGTCTGGTCACATGATCTTAACCACAGAACTTTGCATCTTTGGTCCTCTTCTGCTGACAGCCATTTAGTGAACCCCCGAGCCAAATCTTCGCGATCGATCACAGGAGAATGTATCAAACGGAACTTAGTTAATTACCTATCATTGTGTGGATTGTATTGATGCACATATTAAAGGGGGGAAAACGTCAGCTTGGACTGCTGCTTTAAGAATTGAATTTTAAAAGAAAAAAGTTAGTGTTTTCTAATACTATAGAAATGATTTATAAAACATACACATGTAGGATTCTGCTCGGATTGCACCTCTGATGGGGCTCAGTGGATCTGGGACTTACTGGAGCTTTGCGGATGTGTGTCCCAGATCGGTGTCTTTATATACAACCCTGTGCAGAAATGGCTCAGTAATAACTCACATAGAAGGACGTGATACTCACAATCTAACATGATACACAGTGTATATTCATCTCCTCCTCAAAATCTTTGCGGTAGACATGATAACATTTTTTATATATTTTGAAAACTCTTCTTTTTTAATGCCATTCTGCTTCCCTGTTTTTTTTTATTACACGTACGGGTCATTGGGTTTGGGATACGAGTCGGCCATTTATGTGATCAGCACTTTTTAAATGTCTTCCTAGTTTTTGTCAGTTGTCACTGTTAGATCTATGTGCATTAGTCCATGAGGAGCCCTTGCTTTTTTTCTCTTCTTCAACATTTTATAAATCTTCTAATGTCTAATCCCCTTCCTTACGCTTAGAAATAATGGACCACTTAGAAGCTATGATGAGCAAATGCATTGTGTTTGGAATGCAAATTCGTCGCATTTCATTAAGGACAGAGAACACTAGAGATGTAAGTCTCTCAGAGGTTTCCGAAGCCTGCACCAGGCTCTTAAACTTTATACATATATATTGACATACATATATACAGGATATATTCAGATTCTGAGCATATAAACCCAAATAAAGTATTAAAGGGCTTGTGCTATATCCACCGAAGCAGCAAATCGGGTTGTTTTCAGCTGAAATTCCCCATTAAAGTCTATGGGAAACCAAAAACAGAGCCATATACAATAAGCCCCTCTGGATGGATTTAATTGACGCCCCTATACAACTTATAACACGAAATCCATGCCAATTTTGAAGTTGTCTGTGAGCAATGGTTTTCCTGCTTATTAGATTCTATGTGCAAGACTGCCAATGCCACACAAAAGGTTCTCCTCCTTTACACGAATGACATCCATCAGCTCCGAACAGGTCTCTGGTGGGGCAATTGGCATCAAACAACATGCTTCCTGCAGAGAAAAAGAATGTCAGATGTCAGAGCCCCCGCGGACGGAGCCTCGAGATTCTTGCGCACGAATAAATATTGCAAAGTAAGAATTCTAAAATAAAATCCAAAAAGCTGTGTTTCTATGAATCGACTAATGCCACCACTCTGTTTAACACGGACACTTCTAGAGATCCTAAAATGAAGGTTGCACTCTAATCTTGTCACAATGGTGGCTGTAGTGGGTGCTCGAGCAGGGGCGCGGGAATCCCAGCAGAAATGTGCTCGTATGTTTTTATACCTGATAAAGGGGTTTCCCGGGAACAATGTGCATTATGTCACAGTGTTAAAAGAACTTTAGTGACTATTGATACCATGTTTTGCGTGCTGCCGACCCAGTTCTCACACTCCTATGTTTAACCTGGGGCTCTTTGGACTGTATTGTAGAAACATGGAGGTAATATTTCCAATGTTAAAAAAAGCCGTGGGAGATTTTTTAAATAATAGTTTTACTTTAACTCTTTCGCTGCCAGAGCCGGGATGGATTGTAGACCCCGCTGCAGAAAAAGGGTTAACAGAAAGTTGGACTGCAAATAAAAATACGTGGTGCGCAAATAAAGGCATCATCATCATCATCACCACGCTTTGACCACTGGCTCAACAACCAGCAAAGGGATTTAGTATTGTGCAAATAGTCCGTATCCTTATATAAACCTTAGTTAGAAGATACATCATGCATGCAACTAAAATATCTGTCTGTCTGTGAGCAGGGTTACTGGCTCTGCACTTCTGTAACCCAGGCTGTGCTGAAAAGCTGTGTAATGCCGCAGGCTTAAGTTTATAGGGGCCCATGTTAAAATGGATAAGAAGTAAAAGGTGACACTGTGTGCTCATTTGCATGTAATTTCCCAGAATTCCTAGCTGCAATGGAAGTGCTGTATGCTAAGACAGGGGTGCGCAAACTAGGGGGTGCGAAATGTTATGGGGAGGGTGCTTACAGAGGCCCCGCGCTGTTCCCCATTACATATAAATGAAATGCCGTGGGAGCGCGCGAGGTGAGGCATCTGTATAGCCCTAACCTGCTCTCCAGCGGCTTCCGGTGACGCATCGCCTTGGCAACGCGGAGTCAAATTATGCAGCGGGATCACATGACATCACATTGTCATGGCAACACAACGTCTCGTCACAGGACGTTGTGACATCAGAAAACAAGGGAGAAAAGGCAAGGGGGAGAGCAGGCAGGCGGCACAGACAAAAAAAGTTTGTGCACCCCTGAGCTAAGAGATAATAAGGAAGGGCAGGATGCAGACCTGTCTGAGACATGTGCATGTGCTCACACGTGGGATTATTTACAACAAACTCACTATCACTCACACTTCCTTAATAGAACTGGTACTTGTTTTAGGTAACCATGCAGGGCTTTGTGGCAGTGAATACTGTATTGCTGCTGAAAGCCCCTTTGTACGCAAAAGTATCTTCATCCCAGTCAATTTATTTTGGTTAAATGAATGCTATCTTGGTGGCATTTGGAGGCATATGCATGGTGGCTTGCAAGCTTAGATCTTTCAGAAAACAATTTACATGTCCATTTGTCTGACACAGAATATATCTGAATCCACAATAAATAATTGTTGTTACCGATTTGTACTTACATGAATAGTTATGAAGCATACAGTGCTTCCTCACATGTGGAGAAGACCAAAGGCACAGCAGCAGCTGTCTGGGTGCTATAATGAATTCACTGCTATTTATTCAATGGATGCACACTCCTTTTCTGATGATAAATGGTCTTATAGTAGCTCATACATTTCCCATCAGCCTGCATCATTACTTTAGTGAGTTATTGAACAAGAAAATCACATTCACATGACAAAGAGAAGAGTAAACAAAGTAACTATTCAATACATAGGAGACTCTTCATATTAATCAATACGCGTGAGCTCGTTAGCATGCAGACTTCGCTTCTTTTGCAGTGACACCAGTTATTGCCAATCACATTTTATCAGGTTGGAGCAATGTAGGGGCAGTGCAATCGGATTAGCTATCTGTCAGCACAATAAAAAGGTGCCCACAACACATTTCATATCATTTTGCTATGCTCACGAGTTTAATTTTGTTGCATAATAAGCAGTAACTCCAGTGTAGCTTCTCTGACACAAATATATGCCCTAACTATATAACCATAGAAAATACTGTCACTGCAGCATTATTGGTAGTGTGGTTTTATTTCTTGTTCATCCCTTTTTCATTGTGTCCATGAATCATTTTTATCCATTTACATAAATGTTCACATGGCAAGACAGTCTAATTACCAAAAACTTGATTTCTTGTTACTTTGTACAATATGTAATGCTGCACACTTTAGTGGAATAAAATGGAAATCCGAAATGCCAATGAGAATTATCTCAACTACATAACTTTTGGTTTCTCAGTGGCATTACTGTGTGTAATCTTAGTAATGTCTTCACTGAAAATGCTCACAGCAAAAAACTATAATCCTCATGTATATTCCAGTGATTGTAGAGAAGAAAATGACCCTCTTCCCATTAGTACAGATCTCTCTATAGTAAGAGGACACCTGCACCTTGTGAGCTACCTTACAGCACAAACGTCAAGGTCAAAGTGGACTTTATAGACGTCAGACTATGCAATCAGTTGATTAGGGTTAGACTGGAAGACCGCACAAAACTTGCGTCTACCTGCCATGACCAAACAGTGTCACCCCAAAGCAACGATCTAAACATGAGTATCACACACAATCACACAGCATGCTGAGCTCAACTGCACTCCAAGGGACCTGAAATTCAGTGTTACCTGGTATTAAAAAAGCTAAGAATGTCCAGCTCGTCTGGAAGAGAACTAAGAGCCTACTTACAGTAGAGGCAACGTTTATTCTAACATTTGCCGTAAACTAGCCGGGTTACATTCTGGGTATGTGCTGGGTATGTGCTGGGTATGTGCTGGGCTAGTTTGAGGCACGTTTAAGGCATTTCTGCATTGACTAACGACCCATAGGATTAACACAGCAGGGATCCCTGGCAGTCCAATTCAGTTTGAATGGGACTGCCAGGGACCCCTGCTGTTAATCTGATAGGCCATTAATCAATGCAGAAATGCTGGGGCTAGTTTAAGGAAAGTTTAAGGCATGTATTCAGAATGTACCTGGGTGTTTCCTGGGTTTTTTGGGGAATTGCCACTGGTTTTTGTTCGAATAAGAGTTGCCTCTACTGTATCATCATGAGCCAGAGTTCTACTGCTCAGGAAAACAATAAAAAAAAAATAATAGTTATTGTTAATAAAAAAATATGAAGTAATAATTATATCATGGTTAAATATGTTTAAGTACGTATTTCTTCTCCAACCTGTAATCAACCATCTATCAAAATGTTTTTTTATATGATTTTAACAGGGAATACAAGTGAAAATACAAAAAAAAGTCTAGATTTCTGTTCATTTTCTTAAAAAAGTTATTTGGAATGCTGGTGCTTTGATTAGATGGGCTCACTGGCATGTTAGCCAGCACATGGAGCTACCCTCTCTGTAGGAAGTGAAACCCCTGAGAACACAGTTGGTAACATGAAGGTTCTGATCAGAAATAGTTTCTCTCTCTCACAATCTGACCTGTCACAGCAAATTCACCAAAGGAATCATGCCCATTGAAGTCAGTAATGGGAAGTTACTGTATGTAGGGTGGTAAGAGGCTTAGCTTAAGTCTGCCAAACCTTTATATGGCAGCGACTGAGGTTGGTGAACAGATAAGGGTGTATGCTGTAAGGGTGAAACTGTTATGTTGAGCCAGGAGCAAGGTATTCATTACAGGTTGCATTGCTAGATCACAAACTCAATGTCTTTATTCACATGTGTAACTTCCATGTCTTGTTTCTGTGTTTTTAAAGTTGTTCTCAATCAGGTGACTGAGGCCATATCTACTAATTAGTGGCAATCCTTAAGGCAGGGATGCTCAACTGAAGTCCTTAAGCCCCTCCCCCGAACAGGTCAGGTTTCCCGGATATCTGGCTTCAGCACAGGTGGCTCAATCAGAGGCTCAGTCTTGACTGAGCCTCTAATTTAGTCACCTATGCTGAAGCTGGGATATCCTGAACACCTGACCTGTTGGGGGCAGGGGGACTAAAGTTGAGCATCCCTCCCTTAAGGCACCTTATCGTTATTCAGTCAAGTGGGCCTTAAGGCTTAGCACAAATGAGTACACCTGGATCTGAGCATCCCGCTTGCAGGAGATGTTGTGCTATCAGTGCATTGCTATTAGGGCAAGATATAGAACATACATAGTGGTGTAGTATATCCTGTCCTTAAGGACAGACCCGGTGTTTGCTCTGTACTCATGTTGGTTTCTGAGCACCGAAGCCTGCATTTCTTTTCATGACTAATAAGGTTGTATAGTTTATGTCTTTGCTG
Source organism: Ascaphus truei (assembly GCA_036426205.1). Classification (NCBI taxonomy): domain Eukaryota; kingdom Metazoa; phylum Chordata; class Amphibia; order Anura; family Ascaphidae; genus Ascaphus; species Ascaphus truei. Next base: position 25,568,350 of record CM071580.1, read on the forward strand.
GATGGCAGATTATTCTTCATCACTCAAAGGGCGAGGATTAAAGGAGGACTGTAGATGGGGGACTTGTTAATATATTTTTTTATTGTCTCTCGTTAATACAAATAGGCTGTCACTGGTTATATGTGCCTGGATATTTTTGCCAGCGTTGGAATCCCCTAAAATTAAACATAAAACAGTCTGCCCAAATGTATGTGTTTTATTCTTGTCTTTTCATATAGAAAAAATGCCATGTCTGTTTCTAATTAGCTAATTAGGTAAGTGCAGAAACTTCCCCAGTGATGCACTCTAAACCAGTTTGGATTTTCTCGGAGATCTTTGGGGTGCACGTGGGAGTAACGTCAGAAGTAAAAGTGAAGAGATCCAAAAGGGCCTAATATACATTCCCAACGAGTGTTAATTACATTGCCCACCCACACTCCACTTAGATTGTAAGCTCCCTGGGGCAGGGACCTCCTTATTGGCTCAGTTCATCTTAACTCACATGCAATCTTTTTGTTGTACAATGTTGTTGTCCTCCCTCACACATTGTACTGTGCTGCGGGATATGTTAGTGCTATACAAATACAAGTTAATAACAATACAAAGACAACGCTTATTTCCCCATATTCCCTTAACTATGAATTGAGCATGGTAGTTACAACGTGCATTCATGCTAAAAAAACCCTGTCCTGTTTTTAAGTACTATTTTCCTGCTACAGAACTTAATGAATAAAAATCTTAGGGGCCTATGCAGAGAGCAGCGCTATTTCAAAACTCGCCATTTTTTGGAGAAAATCGCGCAGAAAACAGCAGAAAATGGCGAGTTACGAAAAACGCGCCAATTTTTTTTTTCTATTTCTAAAACTCGCCTCGCGGCTGGCGAGAACCTCCATCTCGCCAGTTTTAAAAATATCCTTATGCAGAGAGGCGCGACCGGCATCTAGCGGCTGTTCGCGCCAATAAAATGGCGCGATTGTCTCCTTTTTGCCTCGCCAGGAAAAGTTGGCAAGAAGCTGCCGCTCGCGGCCATAGCAAAGGAAAAAAAAAGGCGCGAATTTTTTTTAACACATTTCTGCAGCGCGCATCTCGCCAATTTAAACTCGCCACACGCATTCATGTTAAACATAGCAGAATTCGCACATTTCTGCATATGGAGAATAAAACTCTCCAAAAAAGCTACTTTTTATTAAACTCGCCAATTTTAAAATTCGCTGCTCTCTGCATAGGCCCCTTAATGTTTTGTCATTAAAGCGCCATGAATGATTTTCACAAACGGAAGTGACGTGTTTTTGTTTTTATACAAAATAAACCTTCACTCTTTCTAATATACACCACCTGGTAATCTAAATTTCTGCTCTGGTGAATAACACCATAAGGCGGAATAACAGATACTAATAATAATAATAACAACTTTATTTCATATAGTACCTTTCTCCCAAAGGGACACAAAGCACATCACATTTTACAGACACAGTCTCTGCCCCGCAGAGCTTACAATCTATGTGTTTTTGATGTCTCAGCCACAGGGAGATAAAGTGACTTGCCCAAGGTCACAAGGAGCCGACGCCAGGAACTGAACCAAGTTGCTTTAAACTCAGTGTCATTGTTTACAGACTCAGTGTCTTTACCCACTGACCCTATATTCACTAGTTATATGATACAACCAGACACAAAATAAGTTATGGCGAGTTAAACAAGGGACAAAAAAAAATGTCCACCGTACAGCAAATAAAAAAATATCACTTGTGAACACATTGACACGTCTCAGACAGATCTGCAACCCTGCCTTTCCCCATTTTCTACTAGCATACAGTACTTCCACCGCAGCCGGGGATTCTGGGAAATGACATGTAAATGAGAAGTCACAGTGTGTCACTTTTGTAATTAGGGGCAAATGGGACCACGTGAATAGGAGCCACGTAGGGAGAGGTTTCCCAGTCAGGAAAAACACACAGTATTAGTCTGTTTACTGCAAAACATATCGCCCTACTCCAATGGTGCAGACACCGTAACTAACTCAAGGTAAGTAGATAAACACACGCACAAGTGTAGCTTAACATCACTTACACATTGAACAGCGTCTCATACAGTGGACCAAACGTGGTTTCAGCCACTACAGTGGAAGACCCTCACAGACACTGTCCTCCCTTCCTCTCCCAGCATGCCACAGTGGATACCGCTACGAGACGTCTGTTTAGCCTGTATATTAAGCTCCATTGCTCAATAGAAATAAATTCATGTTCAACAATTTTGAGCATTTACCTTTTAGGTCAAATGTTATTTTTTTTGTGTGCTCCTTCTCTGCTTTGTTTGCACCCACTGGGGAATTAGAAAATAATTAATGGAGCAAAGGAGGGGCTTAGAGAAGCGTTATGTGACCCATGCAGGATAATTGGATTTATCAAGTTCTTCATTCTCTGCCCCCTCCCCCCCCAAATCCTCCAGTCCTTAGATGACAGATCTGCATAACATGTCTAACTTTAAAAAGTTGTGTAGCACAAAGTTATATACAAACATACACTGAGCTCGGTTTATACTGTGTATACCTCCCTGTATTATTCATGCGATGGATTTAATGTCCACAACAGGATATTGACCCTAAAACTGAATGACTGGAGAGTGGAGATTATAGAGGACAATTTAGAGAATCCACAAGTTAGCAGAAGTTTGGGTAAAGGCAAAATCTGAGCCTCTAAAGGCTTTGGGGGAGACTCACTAACACCTGATCCACTGTTAATTGCCGTTCAAGTCAATGGCATAATTGCGTTATCCCGCAACAGCTGTTAGTGAATCGCCCCCTTAGTGTCTCTTTTCTAGGCCTTTTCCCCATTATTCACCAAAAGAATGTAGTTTCCGAATCCAAAGTGATACCATTTTTTCAGGCATTGAAAAGTTTGTAGCAAGGGGTTAATATCTGAATATGTTCAGGATGATGATATAATCGGTACTGACGGTGGTGAAATAAGACCCATAAGGGATCTATGTATGTTCCCCAGTGTTTTATGTGCAACATCATTTTTAATGCTTGTTCAATAACACATCACAACTTTATACAAACTCAATTTTCCCTAGACTATCCCAGCTACAATAACTATTATATGGTCACCTGTGTGACAGATTTAACATTGGCAGAGACTCACTTTATCTCCACAAGTACTGGAATGCGAGACACACTGTGTCGTAAAAGTAAATGTGTTAGTTTTACTACTTCTTTTAACCTGTCATAGCCATTTTGTTCAATATGATTGCTGTGGTGGTCTAATCATCACCAACAGACCAGGAAATATCCAGGCAAATGAGAGGCAAATCCAACACACGTTCTGAATATGTTTTTAAGATATTGCTTTTCTTTAAAGAGAGATTAGAACTATTAACCTTTTGGAGACAGGCGTAGATGGCACGCTTGTAAAATAAAGCACAGCAAATAAAAGTATTACTTGTGAGCTCATTAACCTCTCCGACAGGTCGGCAACCCTGCCCTTCCCCATTATCTCTTAGGGTGAGTCCATAGTGCAGGATACGGTGGGAGCTACGTAGCTCGCGCTGAAACAAACACTAGGACGCCAATGCATATGCGCATAGTGCCCGCGCGCTAGCCTGTGCACATGCGCTACAGGGAGACCGGCGCTTCAAGATGCGACGCCGGGTCACGTGAGCACTTTGCTTAATGACGGCGAACCAGCTCTGTGATGTCACGGCTGCGCCACCCAATACACCTCCCTGTCACCTCTGCCTGCAGGACAGGGAATATCTCCTGCTGCAGGTAAGTGTGTACTGCGCCGAGGAGCGCGGAAGCTAGAGCGTTCTACTATGCACGCAGCCTTAGCATACAAAACTTTCACTGCAGCCAGGGATTCTGGGAAATTACATGAAAAAGAGCGTGCAGTGTCACCTTTTACTTCATGTCGATTTTGACATGGACCCCTATAAATTTACGCCTGCCGCATTACACAGCTTTTCAGTACAGCCGGGTTAAAGAAGTGCAGAGCCAGTATGTGTGCTCATTTGCATGTCATTTCCCAGAATCCCTTACTGCATTAGCAGCATTGTATGCTAAGAGATAATGGCTTGCCGACCTGCCTGAGACACGTGACTGAGCTCACACGTGGTATTTTTTTTGCTGTACAGTGGAAGGTTGTGTCACTTTTTTACCCACCATAACTTCTATAATGTGTGGTTAAAATAAAGTAGTATTTTTAATAATGCCTCTTCATGGTTATTATGCCTGGTTCTAATCCCCTATGGGACTAAAATGGTTAAGAGAATTGTTGTAGTTTGCAATATGAAGAATTAAGGCGTGAAAGACACGTTCTGACTTAATCCTTGATTAATCCTAATTTTCTGCAACCTGGATCCGATTACATCAAGTATCCCGAGCCCTCTTCCATATCCCATTATAACGAGAGGACTGGCAGTAATTTCTGCACAGATGTCCCCTGTCACACACAGAAATGGGTACATAGTATGCTGTAGATATGTGAATATACCATACTGTTAAGCAATACTGTGTATGCATCTTCTCTGTCTACTATGGTAAGAAAATTGTTATCTTTAATACCTGAACAAAGGAGATGTTCTGCTGCAGAAGAGAATACATATTAATCATGGGATCAAACTAATCCAATAAGTTACCTAATAGAATAGTCCTGAAGTGAGAGGGAAGGGTGGCAGTGCTGACAGGGAAATCATTACATTTATAAGACACAGAGAACAGACAAAGCCCTGTAATTAGCACTCACAAATCAAAAATGAATCTCATATTGTGAAATAGAAATAAAAATACAACATAACCTTCACTTGATTCAAATAAAGAGCGGAAATCCCCATAAAATGGATGCCTTATCAAAGGATAATCTGATAATTTAATTTATCATAATAAAATGGCTCTTAGGAAGTGTCCATGCAGCTACTTCCCTATAAATGATTATATCTGACATGTAGTGTGATGTGGACTCTTATCAATAAATGTTCTGTAAAATAGCATGGCAAATAAGGATTTCCAAGGGGTAAGATGGTGGGGGAAACCCAAGTATCACTCCCTATTCTCGTGCCACATCCAGATACAGTAGATGTGTGCTTGGGTATACATCAACGGGATGGAATTGACAGGGAAGTTAGAACATGCAGAAATGTAAAAGAGTGATAAATGAATCACTAAATCCCAATACTCTCCCCAGGGGGGATGTGTCCCTAGATAGCCTAATACATACAGCCAATCTAATGAGGATGTAAAAAGTTACAGGAGGAGGAGTGAACAGAGACAATAAAGAAGAGAATAATTCCCCATTGTGGTATGGTGGTTGATGATCAAAATAAACCCACGCCAGAGAATGTGTAGGGGATCAAATATAAAATATAGCAAAGACTCACAAAATGTGCAATGACATCACTAACCAGATGCGCGTTTCGCCAACCAGCTCTCTCGTATTCCATTATAACGTTATGACTGCCGGTAAATTCTGCATAGATGTGCTGGTACACGGCAATAGTTACATTTTATACTGTGGATATGTGAATGTACCACACCGCACACACCGCAATGCTGATACTGACCTCCTCTGCCTAGTCTGCTAAATGAAGAAAATTGTTATCTTTAACGCCTGTTAGTGCTGAAGGGATTGTACAGCATTTGGCTTTCTTCTCTACAATGGTTTGCAAGTAAGGATGTGCAAAATATTTTCTCACTGTTGGAAAGTGCAGAAGGCAGCTGTTCCATAATTACAGAATATCCAGCAGAAGAAACTCCAACAGAAGGAGAAAATCTGCTTATCATTAGCAATCAGCACAAAACTACATATAGTCTAGGATTTCAACAATTCTTGCACCCCCTGCCATTTCCCATAATTTTTTACACCTGCCCCTGACATTGATATCTGTCTGCCTTGGTTGAATCTTCTGCAAAAGAGCTGAGGAAGTATTCTTTGTGAATGCTATAGCAAAAGAATATTCAACATTTTGCTCATCACTCACCATCCCAAAATCTGTAAATAACATTGTATACACACACACACACACACACACACACACACACACCATGACACACAACCACACACACAAACACAAAACAAACACACAACACACACACACACACACACACACCTGCATTTTTGCTGGGTGAGTCTACCCTCATTTCTACCAAAGAATCTCTGGGACATAATACCAGAGTTGCCTCTGGTGGCAGCCAAAGGGAGTCGCCATTCACTGTTGTTTGTTAATGATACAGCTGCTCTATTTCAATCTGAAACTCACACAGTGTCATTATTTACAGAGTCAGAGTCTTTACTCGCTGAGCCGTTCCTTCTCCCAATTGCCCCCAATTGGTAGTTTCTGTGCTATCCCTGCACCCACATGCATTACGTTCACGAGTCTATGATTTTATATCATATTTTGTATTCAAATATTCCAGATATGCTTCAAAAAAAGCATTGTCAAATAGCATGGAAATCCCTCTGGGGATTTAAAGCTACAATAAACAAATGCATTGAAGTCCACCAAATACACCGGAGAAAACAAACGCAGACAGAACTAATACCAATTCCACATAGAAGACTGTTTTGCACAGTGACAGTTTATTATCCCATCAGGCCTCATCTGCGTGGCTCTGATAAATCATTGTTTTATCTCCACATCCTGCCGGAATTCATGGTCTCCTCACCTATTTCCTCCCGATGACCCAGATCGTAGGTAAACACATTAACTCGAGGGAATTTCAACTCAAGTCCTCAAGTGTCCCTCAACTGGTCAGATGTTAAGGCTATCCCTGCTTCAGGACCGGTGACTCAGTCTAGGAGCCAGCTTCAGCACAGGTGGCTCAGCCAGTGGCTCAGTCTTTAACTGATTGAGCTACCTGTGCTGAATCAGGTCTATTCTGAAAACCTGACCTGTTGTGGTGTCTTAAGGACTGGAGTTGAGAACACCAGCATTAACTAAACTTACTTTTTAATCATTTAAGTACATGACACACAAGGCGCTAAATAACTAATGACAGTTAAATTGTGCAATATTCACACTACTGACATACTTATTTGGCAAAAGTTATTGTTTAGTTCTTATCCCCGTGGAAGGAACAATGACATTCCTTTCATTATCTGGTATTTTCCAGTGGGAGGTTTCACTGACATCATTAGTGCTGCCAGTTTTTGAGATCCTGATTGACATATAAATGGACTCACTTTTCCCTTTATTGTACCAATGTACTTTGAAAATGCGGAACTTATTCAGAGAAACATAGATACAGTATGTACGTTTTCCTTGGGTAACATTTGAGATGATCCTTTGTTGTTCTGTATGATACGAATTTAGTTGCTACAAGGAAGAATTAGAGTGACGGGAAAAAGTCTCTACTCTGGCCACTAAGGCTGCAAATCAGTCGAAATTTGACTGCTTTGTTTTTGCAAATTATTTCACAAGAACAGGGAGCTTTGCAAAAAATAGAATCCCAAGCATTAAAGGAGTATCCAAGCCGGTTTTTATTTTAATTTTATTTTTTCATTTTTTAATACAGAATTGAAGCGGGGGTCTCTGGAGCTGAACCCCATTAATTTCTGCTTTGGGGACCCCCTGCTTCCTGAGATACTTACCTCTGAAGAGGGTGCAGCTATCTCTCCAGTTTAAAGCTCCCGCGTCACATGGGCCAATAGGAAGCCGCACTTGGTGACGTTACTGCTTTCTATCGGCCCGCAGGGCCCAGGAGCTACGCCCCACGGAACCACCCCCTATCTCATCACATCTGGGCCGACAATCATAACCTACAACTAATTACATGATCGCTCCATGGAGTAGTCACCTTTTCAGGAAGTGCTGGAGGGTCTGTGGCCCCTCTGGCATGACACTGGCACTGAAGGGTTAAGCAGGACTTCCGTCCACAAAGCTCTTTTTTCCCCCTCTAGTCGGGGTATCCTACCGAGCTCAATCGTGGTACTCCCAGATCTGGGGATCCTTCACCCCCAGGATTGCTGGTAAATGTAACTGGTAAACCACTACAATAATAGCTGCCGGGCTCCACAGAAGAAAGCCAGGATGTCATCTCCTGAGGACGTTGCAGCTTTCTTGTGGCCGTCAGACCCAGTGGCCATGTTTTTTTCCTGGGCATGTCTGTCTAATGGGAGCAACAAAGGAATTCTGGCGGAGCAGCCAAGGTAAAAACATACTTCTTCCCCTAAAATATCATTCAGCATGGTGTTGCTTTGATCTTTTGTGTGCCGGAGGAACCCTTGGAGTGCTGGACCCATGGCGTGGTAGATATGAAATGGGGCATCTGATTCATGTGTTTCCTAAATTATGAAAGGTATCAGATTTTTGGCCTCTGTCCAAACCTTTCACATCTTCCAGTTAATATAAAATAATACATTAGACCTATGTGTTTCTCACAAAGTACTGTATGGTCTCTTGAGTAACTGATAAGATTTTCCAGGACCACCTTCCGATAACTTTCCATTGCTGATGAAGAGGTGCTGAAAGAGTTTTACTGAATCTCCGGTCATAGTAATGAAATCAAACACTCTGAAAGTTGTGTCAATAAAACATAAATAGAATATTCCCTCTTCAAATGATGGACAATGGACTACTCAAACTATTTCTCTTAAAATATATTTCTAAGCAAGTTATGTAAACCTGCCAACACTTTCTTTTGTTACAATTCTACATTTCCACGTTTCCAAGAACTCAGAGCAACTAAAATGAGCTTCATTGAACTATCTAATGCAAGTGGCTATATGCTACTGTACATGTAGGTTAGCTGTACAAGAGGAAGTTAACTAGAAGAGGTTAGAGGACCACAGAAGATTGACCCCGTCCCTCACCCCATAGGATCTCAAAAGACTTTACCTTGGGTAGCACCCCCTGTACAGTGCTCTTACTGTATTGTATCCTGAAATCCATGCTGTTTGTTTAGTTTGAAGATTTTAGTTGTGATTAGAGATTCTTTCCAATAGAGATTTTATTTAATAAAATATCCCTTATGCTTTATAAATTCCCCTGATCGCCAACCTCTTGCCACCCTGCCCAAGAATTTCTGTAGACATGTACCATCTCCCTGAGACTCAACATGAACTAGCAAGACTCACAGATACTGACCACCCTGTGGTTGATTGTTGCCCATAACAACCACTCCACCCCCACCTACCTTTGGTTGGGTGGGCTACACATTTAACTATGTTTGACTAGTTTCTCACTAATGGAATAAAATCCTGATAAAAAAGCTTTGACATTTCTGGAAGGCAAAGCTTTTTTTAGTGCATGTTTAGTTGTATTGTATAGAAATCATTAGTACTGTTTAGTGGTGTTAAATCAGGGGTCTCAAACTCAGTCCGCAAGGGCCACGAACAGGAGGTACAAATAGGTGCTATATCCTCTTATAGGAAGGGATGGTTTTAGTGCACACTAAATTAGATACTTTTCTTGCATACAATTCATTTGTACTGTTTCTTAATATTAAACCTTCCCACACTGTCCTCTTATTCTGATAATCACTGGCATGGCTTTTATTCTAATCATTTTTAAACTCAGTCACATTTAGTCCTTGTTTACCAATTTGACATTTTGACGAAGTATTTTCAGAACTGTTGACCATTTTCTTGCTCTATCATTTGAGTTCCCTGTTGCTATGCAAGTAAATAATCTGCGCCGCCCTCTCGTTGTCCATCCTTTATATTGCTTAGTATTTTTTTTCATTTAATGAATGCTTTTAGGGAGAATTTTAAGAAGCACAAAAAAAAAAAGAGGGAGGAAAAGAGAGGAAAGAAAAATGGACCACACAATATCGTCACAGTAAAATTACTATAATAAACACGAAAAAGACATTCATAAAGGTTTTTGACAAAACACAAATTGTGTTACTGTAGCATGCTTTGTTACCTGCAGAAAATAGAGCAGCAGGAGTTGACTATTTTCCATTTTTTCGCAGACGACTTTCAAATCCACTTCTCTTTCCCACTATTCTCACCTGAACTTTCTACCCGTATCTCTGCCTGCCTTTCTGCCATTTCCACCTGGATGTCCTCCCACTGCCTACAAATGAACCCAGCTAAGATTGAAGTCCTCTAATTTCCTGCTTCCTCCTCCCTCCCATTCTCCGCAATCCTCACATCTCCTTTCCCCCCTCACCATTTGTCCCTCCCCTTCTGCTCGCAACCTTGGTGTAAGCTTTGACCCTTCCCTCCTCTTTGCCCAACACATCACCTCCATTTCTAACACGTGTCGCTACCACCTATACAACATAAGAAAAATGTGTCCACTCATTTCTCTCTCCTTGGCTAAACTTCTAATCCACTCCCTAACCCATCTCAACTACAGTAACTAACTTCTCCTCTGCCTCCCCCTATTCTCCTCCATATCCCGCCAACAAATCAAAAACGCTGCAGCCCATACACTTCTACATCACCATCGCTCTACCCACACCACTCCTCTCCCAAATTGACTTGCTAGCCATCCAACAACATTCCCTCTTCAAATTCCTCACCCTGGTCTACAAATATCTCCATGATCTTGCCCTCCTTACCTTCCAGCTCTGATTTCTCACTTCACCCCTTCCTGTCCTCTTCACTTCTGGCTGCCACAACCCTCACTCATCCCCCCCAGCTGCCCTGTGCCTTCTATCGATTTGCCATCATTTGCCTTAATCGCCCCCACCACTTGAACAAGCTCCACACCACATCTAATCTGCCTCGTTCCTAACTATCTTCAAAATCCAAATCAAAGCTCATGTCTTCTCCATCACATTCCATGATCCCCCATTAACATTTGTCTATCACATCCCTTCCATCACCCCATCATCCCCAAGGCCCATGATCTCCCCTATGCTCATCCTACCCTCCCCAATGTCCATGATCTCCCCTACCTTCACCAATTCCTAAAGTCTCTCCAAAACCCTCCAAAGTCACCCACCTCACCAATTGCTTCCACTGTCAGACCCATCACCATGCCACCGACAAGACTAAATCCAGAGACCTGATTCCATCCTCTGCCCACTAACAAAGCAAGCTCTCAATGCACGTAACCCATAGCTTGACCATAATGTTTATCACCCCTACCCACCACAATGACATCTTAACAATTACTCTATAATGTAATCTATATGTAACTACACCTTTGTTTTACTAACTGAATAAGGACGCTATACTGTATAAATGCTGTTATAAATAAATTCATAGACAAAAGAGCATATAAATACATAGGGCTCTTGTTTCAAATGACAATTTCCAGCGCTGCAATTAGGTGATACCAAATTACCCGAGCAGGAGACAACTAGGAGACGTGTCAGGGGGCTGTGTTCTTCGTACCATCCCCAGTCCAAAGCATGGAAAGGGCCAATCAGTCCTTAGAACAATTCCTGTAATGTTTTGTATCTTAACTACAGGATGACTGGGTTAACCTGCTCCCGCTGAGTTTTCCCACAATTCTATGAAACACGATTCCACACTGGAATGTCCGTTTTTTTGTGCCTATGGGTACCACCCTGCTGCCCTTCCTTCTTCCAGTCCTCTATCCGGAGTTCCTGCAGTGGATGATAAGATCCAAGAACTCCAATTACTCTGGAAGAAGATCCAGGCCAAGCTGACCAAAGCCACCCTCCAGCAAAAAACCCAGGCGGATAAACATTGATGACCACATCCCCCGTTTCAAGTGGCAGATCAGGTTTGGCTGGCTACAAAAAATATCTGTCTGAAACTGCCTTCCAAATTCGGGCCCAAGTTCATTGGATCTTTCAAAATCCTGAAACAGTTCAACCCGGTGGCATTCAAATTGGAACTTCTGGATAGCTTAAGGATACCTCCAGTGTTCCATGTCTCCCTCCTCAAACCATTCGTCCAGAACACTTTCTTTCCTATTCTCCCTCCTCCTAGACCGTTCTTGGTGGAAGGGCAGGAGGAATTTGAAGTATGCCAGATACTGGATTCGTGTACATCCCATGGCGGGCTACAGTACTTGGTCCATTGGAACGGTTATGGACCCGAGGAGAATTCATCGATCAAATCCAGGGATGTCCATGCCCCAACCTAGTCCGGGCGTTTAATCTGAGATTTCCTGCCAAGCCGGCTTCGATCATCCTGAGGTCTCTCCTAGAGAGGGGGTTACTGTAAGGATTCTGCTAAATTCGTGCTTGGTTTTGCTGCCAGTTCGGGTTTTCCAGGTTGCCTGCCCTTTCTACTCAATGTGGCCATTTTGTGTCCTGGCAGCCTCCTATACAAGACTGTACTTCCTAGTTGAAGTTGCTGAGCAAGGTTCTACATTTGCAGTTCCAGTTGTCTACGCTGTCATGCCTTACCCTTTTGTTTGTTTGGATTCCCCTGTTGCTGACCTCGACCTCGCTGCTTTTCACCTGTCCTGACCTTTTGCCTGTTTACTGGACTTTGCATCACTGCCACCAGCCCTGTTTACTGAACTCTGCCCCACTGTCGCCAGCCCTGACATCTGCCTGCTTACCGACTACGGATTCTCTAACAGGACTCTGTCCCGGGGCTGTGGTCAGTTTATTTGCATTCCTACCTCAGCCCTGCAGGTCCGTTTCCTAATTGGAGACGAGCACCGTCAGAAACTGTTAGGAGTCCTTCATCTGATTGAAGCAGGCGAAAAATGGTGTGTAGGGAAGTAGAAGCTCTTTCAGATAGCTGGGACTTTGTTTTCCTATTAGCAATGCACTGCAAATATCTATCAGCTAGTATAACACAGGACCCTTTACCTTCAAACTGCTGGGTCCCAAGCATTGCCCATAATAACCCCTTTCTGGTCAATACATTTGATATTTCTCCATACAGTTATTTAAACTGGCTATATGGAGTATGTCATGTATTCAACAGGTACAGTAATAATGATGACTCTTATGAGGCTAACACCAGCCTGCAGTGCACATTCCTGCAGTTCCTGTCCAACAAGGAAGCAGGTCAATGATATATTAGTATCATTTATATATTATGAAAGGTTAGATCAGCACTAAATAAAAAGAAAAGAAGAAGGGAAATGTTATCTCATATACAAATTAGGAAAGTGTGACGCCTGTCATTGTATTCAATGCCTAAAAAACTAATAAAATGTAGCACAATGGACCTTAATAAAGGCTACTGTAATGAGAAAAAGATATGAAACTAAAATATACAGTATGCAAGAAAATGAATAATACACTGGCAAAAAAAGTCAGCAATGTTAAACTGGCTTTATATTTAACATTAAATATACAACATGTGCACACACAACGGGAAATACCAGTTTTTCAATATTATGCCACAAATGATACTGTCTCAGTATAATAATAATAACAATAATAATAATAATAAGAAACTTTATTTCATATAGAGCTTTTCTCCCAATGGGATTCGAAGCGCGTCACAATCAGAGTATAGCGCGCGTAACGCAGCACAGAGGAATGTTACAGACACACTCACTCACTGAGCCTTCTCCTTCTTAGTATGCAGTATTGGTGGTGTTTATACAGTAAATTAATTTTTTCTAGATTCATAATTTGATATTGATTTCGTGCCCCTTAGTGCAGCCACTTAAAGTCCTGTAAAGTTGTTTCTTGACAAAGGTTTGCAAGCGGACGGAATCATTAATACTTGTGCAATACGTTTTATAATCTTTGGAAGACCAGTGGAGTGCTTCTTTTTCTATTTTTAATCTACAGTACCTGTGACTCCGCATCCAGCGGGACCATGGCACCCATGGCAATTTGTTACCTGGTATCGTGAGTGCACCTATTTTGGACTTTTACTAGTTATTTGAAATTAGTGAAGTGCTCCAATGACCCACAGGCCTCTCTCCCTTTGAACTGTTGTTTGACCGACACCCAAGGAGATTACTGGATATAGCTAATGAGACCTGGGAACAGGAGGTTACACCAAACAGAAGTGAAATAGAGCATGTGGCCTAGATGCCAAATCGGATAACCACCGTCATACCCATAGTAAGGGAACACATGGAAAAAGCCCAAGAAGTGCAGAGGACTAGTTACAGTATAATCAGAATACTAGGGTCCGAGGCTTTCATCCCAGGGACAGGGGGTCCGAGGCTTTCATCCCAGGGACAGGGGGTCCGAGGCTTTCATCCCAGGGACAGGGGGCCTGAGGCTTTCATCCCAGGGACAGGGTGCCCGAGGCTTTCATCCCAGGGACAGGGTGCTAGTTTCAGTTTTAACCGTGTGATTTTTAACGAAGGATTAATCCGCCAACGTTTAATATTTTTTTAATTTCCTACGACTGATTAATCCATTTTACTTTTTTCTTACATTACAATGACGGATTACAAATAAACACATTCTGCGGAATGGATTTAGGTTAATCCCACTGGGGGATTATTTTTAAACCGCCCAACTGAGCCACATATGGGGATCCCATTGATTGAAGTTGAAACAGTCCGTCTGCATATTTTACCTGGCGGAACAGAGTTTGAAGGGAAAGCCCAGGGAATGGATTTGGACTCGTTTGCCCATCTCTACTTACAGTCCATTCCAGTCAATAGAGAGTAAGATGTCTTCCTGGGCTGGAGAGAAACTTATGGAAGAAAACTACCTAGTAAATATGGCCCATATCATCTCCAAGAATACTATTCCCAGAGTCTTCATCTAATAGTAAACCGTGTCCATATGGGCCATGCAGGAGTTTATAGTTAGACATCAAAAACAACTACTATTGATGTTTCTTCTAACAACCAAAACATACAGAATTGGCTCCCACCCTAGATGAAGGGATATGTTTATTGCATAGACAAATAACAGGGATGAAGAAACCATTGAATATATGATTACGGTTGTGAAGATTCTGGCACTTGTATATATATCAGTTGGCTGCACTTGTAAATAGTTTCATTTCTTTCACATTTGTAGCACAAAAAGAAGAAAAAGGTATACACATTTTGAGCGTGAATCATTTTTCAAAATGTGGTTGAATATTGGAAGAGTAATGGACAATTCAGATTCAATTCTAGCTGTAGCAGTGGTTGAAGGCAGCGGTTATCTGGATTGCATTCATAACATCCAGTCCCTTTTCAGTTTCACTCAGAAAATGTGGCAGACTCAGAATCATTTATATTTGTCTTACATTCAGATCCAATATATTCGAGCCCCATGGTATGGGAGACATTTGCACGGCCGCTCTAGAGATGAGTAACACACATTCTGGCACAGATAAAGTCCTCTGAATTTTAGAAAAATCAATCTTGCAAGTATTAAATGGATTTGAGATCCTTTTGTGGATAGTTTTTTTTCCCATCCTATTTCAGTGTTTGTAATTGGAAGTTTAAGATATTATTTTTTACACTTTCTATCATGATAGCAGTAACTGACAGCATGATTCTGAATACACCCTACCGCCAAATTAAATGTGCACACATTCACAAATATGACAAATACCAGACATTTGTGCACTATGAACATTTGCCAAAAATATCAACAAACATCAGATATTAATGGTGGCTACAAGCTAGATAGTAATATTTGCAAAAGTATGCAAAAAAAAACCCCGTAAAACTCAAGCATGAAAATAAAATCTGAACAGGCACACAATGGAAGAAATGTTGCATTTGGTGAATAATATACAGGAACATATTTACTAGGAACGGCTAACCTGTAATGCATCTCATGGCCTGTTCCCTTCAATGAGCCACAAAGTGCCTTATGACAGAGGTGCTCAACTCCAGTCCTCGGCTGAGCTACTAATTAAGCCACCGGTGCTGAAGCTGGAATATCCTTAAAACCTGACCTGTTAAGGGGCAAAGGGGGGAGCTTGAGGACCGGAGTGGAGCATCACTGCCTTGTGACTTATTACCACTTAGTAAAAATGGCCCAGGTTTTCAAATACACCAAGGGTACAAATAAAATACTAGAAATTAAGGCATCTCATAGACGTGTCATGCACTGACGATGGAGAGTAGTAGATTTAGGGATAATGTAAAAAGAAAACTAATTTCGTATTGAAAGCGCAGAGAATGCATGCAATATGTATTAGTGCAGGTGACTACAGTAAGGTCAAGCAAAAATGCTGCAAATATCTCACATGAGAAGCCTCTATGGTGATGGCAGGAGATTAAATAGGATCTAAGGGTGTGCCGAAAATAGGGAAAACAGGCACAATGGATAGACTGCACGGTCTGTGTTTCTAGGTTTTAATTCTGTGTTAATCCCTATGAATTAGCTGAAGATGGCAATCTTATGCAGATGCATGGACATGATTTAAAATGTGTACTTCACTAGCAATATGTGTTTCTCCCACTCTTAGAGCAGCAGGAAAATGCAGGTAGTCTGTAACGTGCATCAGAAAAGAGTCAGTGCGTTTACATACGCAGTATCTGTCACGTAGAGTATAAATACTGTAACATTGTTCCAGATCTGCCTCCTGCAGTTTCACATAAGCAATACGATAAATGATGGGAGGAGAACTCTCTGCCCATGTTACCGTGTGTGAACTTTTGTATTATTTATTTGCAGCTCTCTGTGAGCTCCTAAACATTCACACTGAAGAAAGATCCCGGCTCTCTCCCTCGCTCTCTCACCATATAAGCAATATAAACATTTCCTATTAAGTAGTCACATGATACTTCATTTTCAGAAATTGGGACACTGTATGTATGCATGTCATTTCCCAGAATCCCTGGCTGCAGTGGAGGCACTGTATACTAAGAGATAATGGGGAGAGGCAGGGCTGCAGTGGAGGCACTGTATACTAAGAGATAATGGGGAGAGGCAGGGCTACAGTGGAGGCACTGTATACTAAGAGATAATGGGGAGAGGCAGGGCTGCAGTGGAGGCACTGTATACTAAGAGATAATGGGGAGAGGCAGGGCTGCAGTGGAGGCACTGTATACTAAGAGATAATGGGGAGAGGCATGGGCTGCAGTGGAAGCACTGTATACTAAGAGATAATGGGGAGGGGGAGGCAGGGCTGCAGTGGAGGCATTGTATACTAGAGATAATGGGGAGAGGCAGGGCTGCAGTGGAGGCACTGTATACTAAGAGATAATGGGGAGAGGCAGGGCTGCAGTGGAGGCACTGTATACTAAGAGATAATGGGGAGAGGCAGGATGGCAGACCTACAGTATCTGAAACATGTGAATTTGCTCACAAGTGATATTTGTATGTACTGTACACTGTGTGGTGGAGGGTTTTTGCCACTTTTTTACCCACCATAACTTATGTAATGTGGGGTTAAATACCAGAACAAAGTCCAATTTAATAAAGAATATTCCTAAAATGATTAGCAGTCTGGGGTGCTTGTACTGACTTAATACCAACTAACATTATATATTCAAAGCGTATACAACCGAATCATCTTCACAAGTAACATGATAAAAAAAGGCTACATAGTGAGAGGAAGTACTTGCACTGCACAGTATACTTCTTATTTCTATCAGAAGATTGGCAGGCAATGCATACTTTCAGTTCATTTCACTATATTGAATTGCTGCCTTGCTGATGTATTTCAGTTTAATTATAGAATGGTATAAAAGTAAGTTAATCAATTAATATGCAATTGTAATGCTTTAAAAACAACAATGTTTGGGCAGTTAAACGTAAATCCTCAGACATAATTATTTAAAAGAATTTCTTAATATTGCAGTAAAACTCCCATAGAATCCCATTACGTGCACATGTTGTATATATGAATTATATGGGAAACGACAGAGGCAAGCGATCACATCCTAAACACTTCTGTACTGCCAGCTTTGCTGCAAAGAACAGGACCTACTGTGGTTCTTTCCCCTCATACAGAGGTAACGGGACGGGGTCACAGTGTAGTGCAGGACCTGCATTACTGGTTATACCTTGACGTGGTATGCAGGCTTATGACGCTTTGGCCAAAGGGTTTAACTAAATAACCAAGTAATTATAATTATTATTGAAGTTTTTAAACTTTATACTTATTACTTTATATGTTTTGTCAATTGGATGTAGCATTGGGCACCCCTGTCTTTTGTTGTATATCTTTGGAAAGTCCCATATTAAAAGACACAAGGTGAAAACAAAGAATTGCCCCCCAAATTGTATCAGTGTCACAAATATTTCTTAATCAAATTGTCTGTTGCTTATCTAAAATCATTTTAAAATGGGCAGCATGGTCCGACGCTTTTTCTTGAAAAGAGCTGAAAGATTTTCAGCAACTTCGACTAGGAAGGCATTCAGAAGAGAAAAAAATAAAATAATTGTGATCCAGAAATTAGATTAAAAAACAAAAAACACATTGGGAATACACGGACCCAACTGCACGCGGCAATAGGGAGTACACACCATGACTGGGCATAACGTGTGGCTGTTTCACATGCAGGTGCAAAATGTCCTAAGTTTCTTGTATTATAACAACTCTGCTTTCCGGTTTTAGCACACAAAAAGAAACATTTATTCTGACGATAAGTACTTACATTAACAGTACAAAAATGGGACATTAAATAAGTTATAATATTTTCAAAGATGGTTGCATAATAATAATTATTTTCCTGGTGTTTCCCTCTGTCTGGTCTTGGTGTTTTCCAGGCTCCTCCCCTTTTTGGTGTTTTCCAGGCTCCTCCCCTTTTTGGTGTTTTCCGAGCTCCTCTCGTTCTTGTGTAACCCTTTGTCTCAGCTCCCTTAGCTAAATCTATCAGTATTTATCCAAAGAATATCCCTTAGTCAGCTCTTCCTTCTTCCAATACTATGACCGAATAAGGCAGTGGTCTCCAAACTTTTCAGTACGAGGGACTCGTCGTATCGTCTACACGTTTCAGCGAGCCAAAAAAGAAATAAATGGCAGTGCCAGTGAGATAGCAATATGCACATAAACCAATAACATCCTACGCGTTTCGTAGTAATAACTACTTCAGAAGAAGTTACTGGCACTGCCATTTATTTATTCATTCCATTGCTATCTATATATGTGAGTGCAGTTTCGGGAACTTCAGAGACTGCTGGACACTTGTGCGGCCCTATTCCGTGTTACTGACACGGTGACGTCATCACGCAGCGTCCCGCTACGGAGCGGCAGCGTGGCATGCGGGAGGTTTACACACGGTCAGCTGACCTACCTCCGTGTGTGATCGAGTTCACCGAGGGGCTGTGCTAGCTGTTCCGGTCCTTGCCGACTGACCCGGGGACTCTCTGAGTGGAGTCATCAGGTGCATTTGTGAACTGCAGTTCATCAGGCCTGGACAGATCCAGCTGGCTGTGGAAGAGTCCCTTATAGAGACTGTGATCGTCTGAAGTGTCACTTCTGAGAAAGGCTTGCATCACAGTTGCTGTTTTAAAACACCCGCTGAGAGAAATCAACATCTGACTCCTGTACCAGCAGTCGCCGAGTGGTAACTTGTGTATTTTACACTCAATGCTAATAACCCACAACCTTGATGTACGCAGATTATTTACCCCTATTTTAATATATAATTGTCACTTACATACTTCACTATTTGCGTTGTGCGCTGTTTTTTTGTTTCCATATCTGATAAGTAACTGCCCATCTTCCATATAAGGAAAATAACCTTATATTTGTCTGAAATGATTACCTCAGCATATCATCAGTGTTCAGTAGCAACTGTCTGTTACTCGCTGGCCTTTCCCCAGACAACTCAAGACAGCTGTTTTCTAACTAAAGTCTAAACACCCCCCGTTTACTTACCGCTTGTAATACCACTTTGGTGCACAGGGAGCTTTTCAACTTTGCAATAAAGTGTGTTAAAAAGTCTTTCAACATTGGGATAAACAAAAAACGTGTAAGATTATTGTCACAGGAGACCAGGACTATTACACCAGGGATCCATTCACTAGGCAGAACAGCAGAGTTATGAAAATCAGATAGAAGTAAGATTGATATATACTTAGTGGAAATGTAGTTCTTCTTGGTCCCAATTTCTTATGTAGAGGTATAAGGTCTTTATACCTTTTCTTTAAGAAATTGTCACCAAGGAGAACTACGTTTCCACTAAGTACTGTACATGTTTATGTAGGTTACTATAAGCTCCCTAGGCTGCCATTCAATATATGAGCAACCTATTTGAAGTCCCTCTTTGCAACACCATATTTGGAAACCGGTATTGACATCACACTAAGGGGATTTTTTTTCTAGGGTTAGCACTGTGTATGTATTTTGTCCTCTTTGTTTTCATAAGTAAGATAGAGATTAAAAAAAGATCAAACGTTTATGAGAGCATTTTGTATTCCGATCAGAAAATGTAGGCATTGCAGAGTACAGCATTTTATTGTAAAATGTTTCTCATCTGCACACCGGATTGAATTCATGACATGAATTTGGAGTTTTTCATTTGCCGACGTACAAAGTGACTGGGCAATGTTAGTTTATTTGATTAGCAGATTGTGAGAAACCTTAGCTGTTTACCAGTTCAGTGATGATAAAAGTAGATTGATGCTAATGAGCTCTGAAACATCGCATTTCTAGGGAAAAAGAATGACTTCATGGGTGCTCTGGGATGGAAAGACCCCAAACAGTTATAGCATATAAATCCCATCGGTAATCACGGTGTTAGTTGCAGCAGGCATTCGGAACAGAATACAAAGTAGCCTTTCTGATCATCCAAAGTAATTCTGTTTTATACTGAAAAATTGACCCAGCCTTTGGGGAAAAGAGCTAGAATTATTGTTTTAGGATCAACGGTGATTACCGTTATTACCTGAAAAGTCTATTCATATTACCGATCTCTGTTAAATAATGTGTACTGTGAATATTAAAACTGTAAGTGGTAGAAAAGGGTAACGATAGTCATACAGTTTTTAGATATCAAAAATAGAACAATCGATGGGTCCAAATTCTCTAATCGTTTCATGGTAATGTTTATTTTGACTTTGTACTAACTCACTGAAGGTTGTGACTTTCATTGTGTTCAGGATCAATACGCGGTTCCCTAATCAGCAGTCTTATTTAATGGAAACTAGAACATTGTATGGGTTGAGATAATCACAGTTTTTATAGCATGAGAGAATTCCCTAATCTGTTTACCCCCCACTTACATTTATATAAATAATCCCCAAAAATATTTGAAAAGATATGAAATTGATTGATGCCACATTTTTGCACACTACCATCCTAGATTTGACTGCTTCTCTTCACAAAATAAAGCATTCCGTAATGTTCTAAGGATGCGGTGTAACATTCTAGTACCCCGTGCTGCAGTGCATGTTTGTTTCCGGTCATGGTGTGTTTTAATGCACGGACATGAACGTTCTTTATAAATGCATCTATACACAGCAGCTTTGTTCATACTCAAATGGCTACTTTATACTGTTAACGATCAATGTGTTTCGTGTTATTCTCTCTCTCAATGCTAATGAGCTCTGAAACATCGTCTTTCTAGGGAAAAAGAATTACCTCATGGGTGCTCTGGGATGGAAATACCCCAAACAGTTATAGCATATAAATCCCACAGGTAATCATGGTGTTAGTTGCAGCAGGGAGAGAGAGAGAGAGAGATAACCAGTGTTTTGCAGCCTTCTCACACCAGCCAGACTAGATTTGAGGAATAATCAATGTATTACGAAGTTGTTGCACTTATCTCTTATACTTATGTGACAGTGTGATTAGCTGGGTATTCCTAAAACATGGACTGGTTGTTGTGTGCCAAAGGCCCACTGCTCAAACCTTCAAACACGAGTAGACAAGCCCCAACCGTGATGGCAAACTTTTCTGTTGGTAATTTAGTGGGATTGGTGGGCAGATAAAATCAAGAAATAAGTAATAATAATGAGCTGTAAATTTTACTGCTTTTAAGTTATATAGGAAAGACAGTTTGGGAAAAATCCCCCCAAAAAACAAATAATATATTTAAAACAGAAAATATAACAATTCTTTCTTTCATTGGATTGGCCACAAAGTAGCAGCGACTCATATAAGACCGCTAGGGCCTAGGCTCCTTCCCCTCTTCTCCTCCCCACTGAGTTTGGCAGATGTCGGGTCCTTTTCCGATCCCGGTGTGCAGGAGCTGATTTCCCGGCTGAGATCCGCTCCAGGGATGATGGCTGAATGGAGTTCCTTTCATTGGTGACCGGTGCAGAGGGGAACAGCAGTGCTGAGGTGCATTCGGATCTCCCTGATGGACCATGTGGTGGGGAGCTGGAGCTGCATGTCCGCAGGAATGTTAAGTCCCCTGCATAGCTAAGAGCTGACGCTGAATTGGCAGCTGGTAATGAGTGCTCATCCTGTGGCAGTGCCCAACCCGCTGGGGAATCTCCTGCAAGGGCAGGTCTTTGCAGCGCTCAGAAGGATAGAAAGGAGGGAGCCCAGGGTGGGTCTTTACCCCAGTGAGGGGGTGCATTAGTTTAGATTGATCCATTTGCGCGGTTGATTAGCTTACCGGTTTTGACTCCGTTATTGTTCCTTCAGAATGGGTTGGAAGGTCTTGGTGGGTCTGGCATTCCGGGGCTATTTGAAGGGCATTAAATATCCTTGTTGGTGGTGGCTGGTTAAGGGGTAAGTGCAGGTTAAACAGTAATGTCTGGGGGTGGCATGAATTGGCGAGTGGGCAGGGTTCATTGTGGTTTTGGTACCTGGGGCAACATCACGCAGTTGATGAAGCGTAAGATGATCAGCTGGCCTGTGCGGTGCCCGGTTTGAGGGGTTTGAGGGCCATTAGCCTTACCAGTGGGTGGAGCACTTTGGCAGGGTTAGCACACCCATTTTCTTATATTTAATAAAAGCCATAGCGATTGTACCTGCAGACCTTTCTGTGTGGTGACTCATTGACAAAGCACCCATTTCATGTGCGAAACGCATCCAAGTTTTTTTTTGGCTTCTACACTTAAATAAAGTTATTTTTAACTTAGTTTTTTTGTCCAGTCTGGCTGCATTTTCTTGCTGCCGTGCTCCTCTCACTCCAATATTTGTTCCTTTCTGTGTGTGCTTAATTTGTGGGTATATTCTGGAGGAGCAGTAACGCGAGCTCTGAGGTCAGGCATTTGTGAACGTGTACACAACAGCTTTTCCGTAAAGGCGGAGGTTAATTTCTACTGCAAATGGAACAGATGTGTGACAGATGTGTGACTATACAGATGTGTGACAGATGTGTGACTATACAGATGTGTGACAGATGTGTGACAGATGTGTGACTATACAGATGTGTGACTATATTTTTTTAATCTACTATTTTTTACTAAACAGTTTACTTTGATTTCACACACAGATTTCAAATGGATAACTTGCCCTTTTCCTTTCCTCTCTCGTATAAATAGAATATGTGCTCAATGCCAGTAGTGTGCAAACTGGGGGGCGCGCTCCCCAGGGAGGTGCTTGATTTGCTGGGGGGGAGGGTGGTGTGTGGGGGGGTGGGGAGGGGGGTGTCCCACACTCTCCCCCGCGGCATTTAAATTAAATGCCGGGGACCACGCGAGGCCTTTATAATACACATACCTTCCCTTCCAGTGTCGCGTCGTCCGAGTAAATCGGCATCAAATGACGCAGCGGGGCCGTGTTATGTCACGTTACGCCAGGGTTGAGCAGGGGAGGGGGGTGCGAGGCGCCGAGGAGAGCAGTCAGGGGTGCACACGGGGAAAAGTTTGTGCACCCCCTGCTCTGTGCACATCTGAAAACAAGGAAACCAAACTCGGCTAGATGGTTCTACTGCTTAAACTTCATGAGGATTTAGTACCTACGGCTTATATAATTGTAAATATTATTGGTGTACACTGCCCTTCCTTAAATGTTAAACAGATTAATGCTTCCTTTCATTTGTAAAACTTTCATTATTCTTGTCATATGAACAATTGGTTTATAATAATATTAACACCATTCTGTTTCCTTTTTCATGCTGACTGAATTGACTTAGAGAAGTGCTGAGCAAATCACTTGCGATCAAACCCAAACCAGGCCATTCCACTTCCAATGGAGGTAACTGTTATTTTGTTATGCTCTGTGATATCCTAGTATTGTTTATTGTGCCATACTTGTACAAAAGCACCGTACATGTCGGATTGCCAGGCGGCTTCTCCAAAAATACTGAACCCAATGGTGAAAGGTGAAACGCACTTGAGAGACACACACATATATACACACACATATACACATACATATAC
This sequence comes from Ascaphus truei, assembly GCA_036426205.1. Classification (NCBI taxonomy): domain Eukaryota; kingdom Metazoa; phylum Chordata; class Amphibia; order Anura; family Ascaphidae; genus Ascaphus; species Ascaphus truei. The sequence continues at coordinate 25,592,297 of CM071580.1, forward strand.
ACACACAACTCTTACCTCTCCATTCTGTTTCCTCCTCTTCTTGGCCCCAACCACAGGCTCCTGACACCTTCTCCTGATTGGCTGTATTATCCAGCCCCCTAGCAATAGCGAACCAGCTTTGTGACGCGTCCACCACGCCCCCGTATCACCTCCCCAATCTCCTGGAGACAGAACGAGAGAGACAGAACGAGAGAGACAGACAGAACGAGAGACAAACAAAAAAAGAAAGACAGAAAGAAAGAGAAAGAGAGAGAGACAGAAAGAGAGAGAGACAAAAAAAAGGAAACAGGTACATATAGGGCCAGGACGACCAGAGGAACGGTGTACCAGGCAGCACAGAGGGTTCATTCTAACAGCACAATGAGACCTGAGTCATTATCAAGGAGCTGTCGGAGTTCGCAGCGTAAGTGTCGAATGGAGCGACAGAAGAACACTGACACCACAGCTCCGCCTGAAGGAGGATCGGGTCGACCTTAATACGTCCCAAGGCGATTTGTTCACTTATGTTTCTCTAGAAGAGGACCTTTCTCATACAGAGGATAATGTGACGTCATCCATCTGAGAAAAGGTTTGAATCTACCTTCATTGTCACCCTGAGATTTTTCATGGCTACAATCTGCTTTGGACATGTATATATAAAACTAAGTATGTGTCCATGAATATTAGTGGATCAATTTTCATTTTTGCTAAGAATGTAAAACTATCCATTTAAAATAATGAATTACCCATGCTTTTTATCATTCCTGTGGTACAGCAAATAAAGTAGCAGTGTAACAAGTGGTATGAGTAAAGGCTTCATTTTTGTGATTCAGAAAATGCTGCTGGGCGATTAATTAATGTTACAGGTTTCATCTGTTCCACGAATCACTGAAAAATGTTCTACATGAAAGAACAACATGTCTAATTTTACACTGAGGATGAATGATTTGTCATGCAGAACTGTCCATTAGATGTAGACCATTACTAAAAACAGTCAGGGTAATAAATCATCATTTGTATTAAATGAAGAAGCAGCACCTTTCTCAGTTTGGCTGCATAGTCATAATAATGATAAATGAAAAACCCAGCACAGGTGAATTTTAATAGGCATCCAAATGCACTTACACTAATTAGATGATGTGATTTAGAACTTTCCTGTTTTGCTCCATGACACCAATGATAGAGTTGAAGTTATACTAACCTTCACCATAACAAAAAATATATGATGCCATATATACTATCATTTCAATTATGCTTATATAGGACAGATGTCTGGTGGGTTAAAGATTGGCATGCAAATACAGCAGGAACCTCATTTTTCCTTTTTATCCACCTGTAAGAGATGTGCGCAGAGGATAAAACACCGGAGACGGGTTTAAGAGAAATAAACGTATGCGTTACTAACCAGCAGCTTTAAACAGAAAACAGCTTCATATCAGCTAATAAAGTTAGAGAAGAAAACAACAACCAGGCCTAACCCCATGTAGGGGACACACTAACACTTCAGCATTCCCTATCTGAGGGCTGGAAGGCTAGACCTCTTTCCAACTTTTGACACAAGTCCAAAGAGAGGTACCTGTAGGCAGGGTGCTCTCCACGTCAATCCAGGGTCTGTGGCGTGATGCCTCTGGCGGGTTCCAGGGACTGATGCTGCCTGGAACAGAGAGCCTCTCTTCCCCTGGGATCTCTCTGGCAGCACAGTCTCTCTTCCCCTGGGATCTCTCTGGCAGCACAGCCTCTCTTCCCCTGGGATCTCTCTGGCAGCACAGCCTCTCTTCCCCTGGGATCTCTCTGGCAGCACAGTCTATCTTCCCCTGGGATCTCTCTGGCAGCACAGCCTCTCTTCCCCTGGGATCTCTCTGGCAGCACAGTCTCTCTTCCCCTGGGATCTCTCTGGCAGCACAGCCTCTCTTCCCCCGGGATCTCTCTGGCAGCACAGACTCTCTCTGTGGTAGAGATCCCCTGCAGTTTGTGCAGCAGGCTTTTTAGCATGCGGAGACTAGTCAATTTACTCCTGTTGAAATTAACAAAAAAGCTGGATTCATCAGCTAAAAACAGGCTTACTTTTTAAGTCTTTTAGACAGGGGAAAGGCCCTGTCACACTACCTAATTGTTTCCTCATGCTTTTTATAGTTATTAAATATTCATCTCAGCTTTTCAAAATGGCAGGTTTTCATATGGCTGATTAAGTATGCATCTCGGTCATGTTTTAGAATGTGGGTAACAAATCATGAATGATTAACAAATTACTAACCCTGTCTAAGTGACAAGAATTCCACACAATAATTACCCACAACAAAACCCAATAAATGCCTTTTTATTCTGTAATGGTTTGCATATGCCCCCCCCCCCCTCATTTGATGGTACAATGAAAGTAGATTTAAAAAAATCTAAATGGATACACAATGTAGTATTACCGGTGCCAGTTATAAGAAACATCGAACAGAAGGGCTAACATCGCAGTCAGAAATTAGACCTTCATCAGGTCTCCCAAGAATAATGTCATTGTAGAGATTACATTGGAACATTTGTGTATTGCTAGATATTTTGGGGCTGTTTGCTGCACCCATCATAAGATGCATTGCCGTCTTCAATATTAAAACATGCACTTGACATGATCCATGGGACTGTTTAGTTACAGTATTTTTTCTGTGCAAAGCTATAATCGAAAAGCGCCACAAGGATACTGTTACACATTTAATACACATTATTTATTTATTTATTATTACACATTTAATAGAGCCGCATGCATAAAAATGAAGGCATCTTTATCATTTATTGCTGATAGATACAGTACTGTGCCGCACGTTACTGGGATTCTGTGCCCTTCACATCTGTTTAGCTTCAGCTAGATGATGCTGGTAGAAAAGAAATGCCTGTGCTGTATTAAGGTTCACTGAGGGACTAGGTGAAATAATTTGTTGTCTCAGTCTAATATGCAACTGTAAGCTGTCATATTATTGTCACAATGAATGCACAATGTACTAGTTGGGTCTCTGTTTTAAGGGAATAACTGATAATTGCATGTATAGTAAACACTTTCCCCCTAATAACAATCTTTAATTGCACTGGAGGTTCACAGTGTAAGTAGAGCATATGAAAGCCAAATTACAGTATTCGTTGCTGTTTGTGTATAACATAAATTGCAGTAATTTGAGTCATTTTATTGATGAATGGTTTGTGTTGCTTTACAGAGTAAACTGTTAGAGTAAGAGGAATTCATGAATATAAAAAAATATTCATGGGGGTGTGGGCTGTACCCTGAGCAGAAAGCATGTAGCACAGCCCAGCTCCGTCAAGAGAGGAGAAAATCTGCTGCAATCCTTTACCTTATAAACATGTTTCACACTTTAAAAGGCCCCACCCATAAACAAATCCACTCAGTTTTAAATACTTGCTTTTCACTTCTTTATCTCTCATTTTTTATACCCCGCTCTTTCTTTCTCCCAGGCTTATACATACTGCTCACTCCACTGAAATAGCCAATCGAAGGGTGTAAAACCTGCTAGATAAATGACGTGGAGGCTTATGGATTTGGGCCTGCACAATAGTGGGTTCCACAGTGCTGAAGCGAAGTTGGACAAAGAACAGAAGTAATTCCTAACTCCTTCCTAAGAGGTGCTAGCCATCTTAAGGTGAGCGAAATGCCTGGGAAGATATATTTCCCTCTCCCCCTTTCAATCTATTGAAGTGAATTGATTGCTTCTGACGACTCCTGCAGAAGGCCTGACAGCTAGAACTGTGGTGAGCACGAGTGAGCTGCAGGTCCTGCAAAGACGTACAGCCAAGTTACAGCATTGGTGTCATCAGAAGGGTGCCTCATCTCTCAATATTAAACGATTAACAGTAAATTAACAGCTATGGTCTGTCCTCACTAGGGGTCTTTCCCACTTCAACAAAATTCAGGTTCCTCTGTACAGGGTCCATGGGTATTTGTGCCAAAGCAAAAAGTTTCATTTGAGAATGAATATTACTGTGTATTAGTATTTATATTAGTATTACTGTGTATTTGTATGCGTATTACTGTGTATTAGTATGAGTATTACTGTGCATTAGTATTAGTATGAGTATTACTGTGTTCTTCAACAAATGTCTAAGAAATTGTAACAGACTATTTCTCCATCTTCCCTCGTGAGGATGCATATTGGAAATTTAAACCAATATCCACATCAAATTCCTACTGTATCTCTTGAATATATGTACCGACATGAACATTACTTTCAATAATAGACGTAAGCCTTTGATGCTATGCTTACTGTTTTCATATTCTTCTAGCAACATGACAATTATCTCTAAACATCTGCTCTCTGAACATGTTGCAGAAATTCAAGGAATCATCACATCCCATGTGGTCTCTCAGCTTAAAACAAAGGGAAAAAATTAAATGTTGCGACACAACAGTCCTTTTAATCATGCACTGGTTCAGGATCTGATTCAGAAAGAGATAGTGAACCATGCTATATCACAACCCCTTCATTACCTTAGCGGTTAGTCAATACGGTAATGAAGCTTTGATTATAATTGTATTTATATTTTTAGTACACAGTATTGAAGCTTTATTGAATCAGGGAGTCTCCGGAGTTGAACCCCATTCATTATTGGTCTGGGGTGCCCATGCCTCCCAAGATACAGTCCTCCATAGAGGGTGTCAGTATCTTGGGGATGTTTAAATGTCCCGGTCACACGGGCTGTGACGCAAGAGCTTAAAACTTGCAGCAGATACCATCACCGCCTACGGAGGACTGCACCTCGGGAAGCAGGGCGTCCCCGGACCTGAAATTAACGGGGTTCAGCTCCAGAGACCCCCTGCTTCAATACTGTGTACTAAACATAATAATACAAATAGTGAGATCTGTGAGGGGGGACTGCTTCTCTCTGCGCAGCTCTTTCAGACTGGTGGCGGACCGATAGTGTTAACGCCGCTCATGCGCAGAGATCCCGCTGCGTTTATCCTTCAGGGAAATTCACTATAAGCTGGGCCGTGAGCGCACGGGACACATTTAGGCTGTGCTCCATCCAATCCAAATTGAGCCCGCACCAAAATAAATAGCGCTACATCTCTATATCCCAACAAACTTCTCTCCAAATAACATATGGAGAGACACCTGTGCTCAAAAACAAGCACACCTGGACACCTTAGAGATATACTAATGGCTATGCAAAGTATATTTACATGACTCAAACCCCACACTTCCTAAAAATAACTATATTGACTATCCTAAGGCACCTTGTAAGGAAGGGGTACTTGTGTCAGGTCCCAGAGGATCAGAACCCACGACCATTGCTATTAGGGCAGCAGCTATAGCATTTAACTAAATCAGTTACTGTAACTCTGTACTGTCACTGCATACTCCTGAGCTCTACTGCGCTCACCTGTAGCTACAGTAATCCTGCCCTTTAACAGCAGATCAGTTCCGGATTGCCAGTTAAATGTGCCTTGTGCACAAAGAGGAGCACACCTGAGATACCTGGGAGATATGCTAATAGCCGGATTAATTACAGGTGTGAGCAGTTCAGCTGAAACATATAAAGCTGTGACAGTGGAGCTGGGTGAAATTAATTTTTCTAAATACGCAAGCAGATTTAATATAAAATTCGGTGGTGGATTTCAGAGAATCCCGGCGGAACGGATCCAATGGCGTATTGTATAAGGATGTATCTGCCCACATTTTTAGTACCTAATCTGCCTTTGGATTTCTGTGTGTGGATCAGATTTCCAAAAAATAAAAACATCATAGCTATTGTACATGTAACCCTCCCGCCCGGCTATAAAGGGAGTTTACATAGATGTCTGAGTTGTTGGCTACTCAGGGTGCATTACCTTTGTCAGGGGTGCTGATCCGCGCAGGCTGGGTGTATATGCAGATGGTAGTGACCCCATTTTATTAATTGGTTCATCCCTTTTCCACATCCTGCCCTGGTTTGCAGACCATTTTTCAAAAACAAAGAGAAATCCAGCTAAGGTGATTTGAAGGTCTTTGCACATTTCAGTGAACTTTCAGTGCATGATCTAAAGTTTCAACCCTTTGGCTATTTGTTCTTCCATTCCCTTAGTGCAGCAGTGCATGTGACAGAATTGGAATCTGTGTTTCTCTGTTTATATACAGATTGGATAGGACGCGCAGAAAAAAACATACCTTTAGCTCAAACCATGGCACTGGAAGATGCTCTTAATTACAGAAGAGATTGTGTTTTTAGAATCGCTCGCATACGGTTTTCATGCTAAAAAAGACAATTGAAACAGATAAATTATTTAGTATTTTTTACTTTTTAACAGTTTACTTAACAGCAACTAGATAAAATACAGTGTTTAGCAGAAACATTATAAGCATGCAAGATCCAGTTCCATACTGTATGCTGTAACACCGTTCTCTTGCTTGGGACGATCTTAGCGTTACTCATATGATTTTAATCGTGCATGCAAATTAAATCTTAAATCTTCCTGATTAAGAGGAAGATAGTTTCATATCATATTCAATGAAATCACAGCGGCCACTCGATTTGTATGTATTATTTTATACTGTAACATTTGCAGACAATATCCATCTGTAATAAACCTTTTTCCTAAAAGTCAACATATGCAGATTTGATACAGGTTTTCTTTAATTCCAGAGACTTGCTGCCTAAGGCCGCGTTTATAGTGCCAGCGATGACGCGACCGATGACGTCACCCGTCGCCACTGGCGAAAGTTACACTTTAGTTTTGAGTGACGTCGCTGGCGACAAGGCCAGTGACGTCACGAAGGGGGAGGGTAGAGTGCAATAGGCGCTCTGTGATTGGTTTAGAGACAGTCACATGTGGCGACTGTCTCTAAAAAAATCAAATAACACTGACTGCAACATTTTTGGTCTCTCCGTCGCCATCGTGCTTACTATAAGCGCATGCGACGGATTCAATGTATTTGTTTTGAAGCAACATCGCGTCGCCATCGCCAGCACTCTGAGCGCGGCCTTGGGCCGCACTTATAGTCTCCTGCAATGGCGACGCGACAACGACGCCGACATAATGCTGCGGTCGCTGAAAAAATCAAATTGAAGTGATTTCCAGCGATCGCGACCAAGCCGTCGTGGTGTCGCATCGCTCCTACTTTAAGCGCACGCGACGGATTCAATGCATTTGTTTTGACGCGACGTTGCGTTGCCGGGACTATAAGCGCAGCCTTATTGGTTTAACGTCCTACACTGCAGAAGGGATTCCTAATCTATTCTGGTTCTCTTGAATATTGAGAGAAGCTAAATAAAAGTCATATTTGGTGTCCTGATTAAGTTACTGTGTAGAGTCAAAAACATAAATATCCAATTTAGATATTACACTGGTCAATCGAGCTACCTTTTATTGGGTTTTAGATGAATTCCTCATCTACTGTATGTAGCTTCGTGACATTCCAAGGAACATTGACAGTGAAACTGTGTGTTTGTTCGGAGCATACTGCATTGTACAGAATCTCCACTGTCTCTGAATATCAGCACAGAGAATACTGCATTACGCAGCATCTTAATGTCCATCTCTGACCAACGCACCGCACGTGAGTAGAGGTGTGTGGACCGTGTCACAATATGAACTGTGTCACAGTTCACTTTGCAAAGTATCCTATTTCAGAAAGTTGGAATCAAGATGGTCTCAAAGGTGGACATTTACCAATCTTTCTGGCAGTGTAATGCACCCTATTTCGCATTAGCTGCCATTGCCTTGAATGGCAGTTAATGCGGATCTGAAGCTATAACAGGCAACTGACCTTAGTGAATCTCCCCCTACCTGCAGCCGGTGATGTCTAGCAAAGATTCATATCCGTGCAGATTTTTGACAGCTGCGAATACAGAAAATGTACAAAGTTCACAAATTAAGCAAAGGTTTCGCCATCTCTATGACACAGGAAGATCACAGCCATGAGTCTGCTCGTGGCTTGTCTTGCTGCCTTTAGGCCCTGAAACTGCTTTACCAGAGCAAGTAGATAACAACGGATGTTTGTAGGAACCAGCCCCAGATCTGGTGCGTCAAAAACATGCACCATATACGTACGTGAAAGCTGTGAGTAGGGGAAATGTCCACAGGAACCATGCGGAGGTAAATCATTCATATAGAAAAGGAGCAATTACTCTGCCAATGTATGTGTGGGTACATGGTGTGATATCTGACCCAGGCATACGGGGTTGAAAAGGGCAGGGGGATGAGCAACGGGGAACCCACTGTCTAGTGCGTCCTCTGTGACTAACCTCACATAACCATCCCTGAGGTCCCACCACAAAAATCAATATCCCATAAGCTCAGTGTGTAGGAATGAGCATTAAGCTCTGGCACTCACGATCTAACAGTCCTGTAGAACAGTTCCTGGTGTGCGTGCGTCCAGCCGGCAAGTAGAAACTGAAGAAAATCCAAAGAGGTAAGTAGCAGAGCACGGTGAAATTGAAAAAAAATAGCTGGATGTCAAACTAAGAGATAAAAAGTAATTTATTCAGCTCTTAGGAAAACATAGTTCAGGTAAAGAAAAAAGGTGGTCCTCTGACGTATTTCGCAGCTGTTGAGGTACTTTAGCTTATCTTTTATCTTTCGCTGTGCTCCGTTACTCCTCTCTTTGGATTTTCTTCAAGTAGGTAAAACCTGAAGAAGGGTACATACCTATGAATGCTTTTTGGGGTTCTGTTACCTACTTGAAGTATTCTCCTATATAAACTACTGAGATGTGTGATTCTAAAGAGCTGAACCAAATAGAATAATATTACCAATTAATCCAAGAACACCAGGAAATATACAGAGCAATTAAATGGAGATCCTTCCCCTACTGAAGTGGATAACCTCACAATAATGACTGAAAAGCTTTTAAAACAGTAGCTGGGTGTTCAGATGTCTAAGCACCAGTTTGTTGTAAATGTATTGATTAAGCAGTATGAAATCCACTACTTGCTCCATGCTTTAATGCATGGTAGGTTAACTCCTGTCTCAAGATCAGGAAACAACGTATCAGGTTCTTGTTTGGAAAAGTTTGTGTAATCTTGGACTTTCACTACACAGCAATAGGTCAAGAAAAACAATCAATTATTTTGATCTTGAAGGGAGCTTTGTCCACATTTACATGAATGGACTGAATGTAGGGACAACAGTAATGGCATGATCTATGAAACAAGTCAAGGAAATGGATTAGTCTCTACAACTCCAATTAATGGTTGTAGTTCCCTGTGGCATATTGATGTCTATCAACTCAAAGTTCCTTGTCAAAAGTGGGCAGACAGAAACATCGTCTGTTGCACTTAATTTACAGAGCTTGTAAAATCTTGGAAGCAATAATTGACAGAAACATCTGATTTTTTTCCTTTGGACAACATATAATTTATATTCCGCTCTGTCTCTAAAGCCCTTGGCTGGAAGAGGAAAATAATTCAGTGGCGCTGACTGCTGAGTGAAGAAATGGGCTTGGGGTAATCACGACATTAAATCATGTCTTGCTGAACTTAAAATAAGTGAAATGGTTAGGTTTTCTATTCAGGATAATGACTGCTTAATAATCCATTCAGGTATCATAAAGATACACATTGCTAAACACGTAAATTAAGTAACAAACAAAAGAAGTGTGCTTATGGTCAAGTTCAGTACGTAATATATCTTTCAAGAGCACAGCAGATTAGAGACTAAATAAAATCAGTCGACAGCGACTTTGGGATAGCCAGTTTTATGATCTCGCAAACATGAAAGTTTAAGAGTGTATAAACAAACACACTTTTTTTTTTAATGCTAGCCCGATGGCTTTAAAGCAGCAGTGTCACCAGATAAACATTGTAAGTGCACATAAATAGTCCTGCCCTATGATTTTAACTCTCTGCACTACTAGAAGTTTTGAAATACATAATCCTTAAATCTTCATGTTGTGCTGTGCCCTGTATAATCATTTCACCTTCTTTCCACTCTTAAAGCGGGTATTGCAGTATGCTCTTATTTCTGGTCAGGCTGAGGAGTGGCCATGCATGTGTACAGTACACACGTTAGCGTGAAGAACTCTGCTCTTCTCTATTTGTACTGTAACTATTCCCTTGGAAAATGAATATAGTATCTCGGTTTTCACTACTACCTCTGTGCTGATGATACCCAAACCTACCTGGCCTCTTCCCTCTCTCCAGTCCAGGGACACTAACTGTCTCCCTGCTATCTCCTCATGGATGTCCTGTCACTATCTCCAACTTAACATGTTAGAAACAGCACTTATCATTACCTATTCTAATGCCATGACTTTACATGCCTGTCCCTAGGGTCTGTGCAACTCTTAGGCAAGCACCAAAAAAATATTGGGGTATAAATTTGTATTTATTTTTTTACTAAGAAGAGGCATGGGTCTCTGGAGCTGAACTGCATTCATCTCCTGGGACCCCTGATTCCTGAGACACTGATATCATTAGGGGGTGCCGGTATCTCCTGCTTGGGTTTAGATGTCCCATCACATAGACCAACAGGAAGACATGACGTCATGGGCGGCTTCCTATTGGCCCATGTGACCATTACACCTGAGCAGGAATTACCGGACCCCCCTAAGGATGTAAATATCTCAGGAAGCAGTAGGTTCCCGGAGCTGAAATGAATGCTGTTCAGCTCCGGAGCCCCCCTGCCCAATCCGACATAAATGTTAAAAATAAAATGTAAATAAAGGAAAGCAGCAGTACTGTTACACTTTCCTTCTTGCTGCCCCCTGCGACCTGCCGCCCCTTACCCAAGGTATGTCCAAGGATGCGTCTGACCTGATTTATCACTTGCAAGAAAAGACTTCACTATCCTCCCAATACCCCAAGGCAGATGCTTTGGTGTATTGTATTGTATGTCTTTATTTATATAGCGCCATTAGTGTACATAGCGCTTCACAGTAATAATACATGGGGTAATCAAATAAATAACAGATAATATAAATAACAGATCATGGGAATAAGTGCTTTAGACATAAAAGTAACATTTCGGAAGAGGAGTCCCTGCCCCGAGGAGCTTACAGTCTAATTGGTAGGTAGAACGTACAGAGACAGTAGGAGGGAGTTCTGGTAAGTGCGTCTGCAGGGGGCCAAGCTTTATGTATCGTGTTCAGAATATCCACAGTGCTATTCATATGCTTCTTTAAGCAAGTGTCTTAAGGTGGGTCTTAAAGGTGGATAGAGAGGGTGCTAGTCGGGTACTGAGGGGAAGGGCGTGTCATTTGTACTCATCTCTCTCCTATATCCTACAAATTCTGTACCTCTATATCCTGTGGTTTTTACCTCTGCAATATTGCACAAATATGCCCCTTTCTTATCAAGTAAGAATGGGGTTAAATTAATTTTGTTTTTGGGAACCTAACTTCAGTATCCCTAATCTTTTCAGATAACTCCCTTTATGCATCATTGAAAAACCTTTTAAGTTTCAATAAACGAATAAATCTGTAAAAATCAACCTTGAAATAAACAAAGTACCTTGATGGGTAGGAACAAAACCTAAACCCTTGTTTATCAATGCTTTTTTCAGCAGATGTTAACACCTTTGAAGTAATATTGATAACAAGATCTATATAATAGCGGAACCTGCATCTATTCTCCCACTTGCCTTTGATGTTGCCAGCAGGTGAGAAGAGGACCTCTTCTTACCACATCTCATCCACTTCCTCTCCTTGGTCCATAGCATTACATTGGTCCCAGAGTCCTTAGGCGAGTGCTGTTTGACTCTAAAATATATCCGGTCACTGAGTACGAGACCTCATTAAAGGGGTCTCAGTTGTCAAATCTGAGGAAACAGGAGACAAAAAGAAACTATATGGAGATGTTTTTCCTGTTCCTTGGCGGTGTAACTTTCTATGTTGCCAATGGGCATCTTTCCACTATTCTCTCTGGGGATTCAAGAATAGAATCCCTTAGTGAAATACTGTACCTAGTACCAAGGTACATCTAATAGTGTCTATATAAGTATACATTTTCATAGGATATTGCCCAGTACAATAGTTGAATAAATAAAAAAAAGACAGAAAAATCATGTGCATAACAATATATCATCACTGGGAACACCGCTACTAAAGTCGTAAAATATCTTATGAGCAACGAGTCACCTGAAATGATTCATTCCAAATAGAAGAATAACACTGCTTTGTGTGCCATGTTTTTAGGATTGTATCTTTCCCTTTTCTAGGGTGTTGTTTGGGAGATTTTGACTATTCAGACCCCTTGGATGCACCTCTTTCAATGATAAAATTTATATTACTGATTTGAATGTATCTAGTTGTTATTATATTTTGATACTTATTGATGGTGTCTTATCCACTTTTCTTGTTTATTACTGGAGTATTTCCAGTCTGGGTTCCTACAATTGTGTTATATCCATGCTCTATTATGTAGAATCAGAGTCCATGGGATGCAACTTCCATGGTTATATCTGATTTTATTACGCTGCACTGCTGTGGGGTGCCTCGTGGAATAAATTCAAATTAACTGGCTCTACTAATGACATAAATAATTACAAATACATGTAGAATATATGTACAAGGCAGACAAATCTAGCAAAAAGAACAATATTACTCTGAAAATGTTTGTTTAATACAAACCTGCAAATATTTGGAAACTCATCAATAATATATATGTGCCCTCTAGCTAACGGGAACCTTCTATTATCAAAAAGGATTATGCGCTTTTGTCCATTCTGTAATTAATACTTTGTGGGATGTGCTATAGTACTTCCTTATTATCAGGAGATAATCATGACCATAATTTAGAAACACAGACTGAGTGCACTCCTATATCAGTAACCCCTCCCGACTGTGCTCAAAAATGTAAATGTATCTGTTACAGTAGATATATCTTCTATCTTATGTGTGATTAGTAAAGACAGGTGCTACACAGATTATTTCTGATGAGAAAGAATGTGGCCTGTTTCAAATATAGATTCATTAGATAATATTATAACGGTTGTTGAGAATATATCTGAAGCCAATAAGTGACTTGGATTGATTATAGACATTTGTCATGGGCTATTTATGACTGAATTATATGTCTCAGTTAGACATCTCATGACGTCCATATCTGTAAAAATGTTATTCATACGTTATGCCAGAGACATGGTAATACCATATTCAGTCATAATACTTAGAATAGAATGCTGGCTAGGGAATTTTCTAAATATAAAAGATTGGTTAACTAGGACAGAGAAGGATAATATCAAGACAGAGAAAGGATAACACCAGGAGAGGAATCCAACAGGACAGGGCATTTCAAGCACAGAACACAAAAGATACCATACATCTTTCAAAAACACATTTGATGTGAACTACTATATACTGTATCTGCTCTATGTAAGCAATTACTTTGGACAATATTATTTTTGTGCGCTGAACGCGATGCGGAATTATTATATCTAGTGAAGATATAATGTATTATTGACTTTCAACAGTATCCCACTGTCTGAATAATAATAATATAATATAATGGTGACGTTATCGCACAGGAGTTCCTAACACTAAAGTTAAACAATTAATTGCAAACCATTGGCATCAAAGATCAGATATCTCAGTGGCCCTGTCATTGCTAAATCAATTTTCTCTTCAATCAACTCTATTTTGTCTTCTGGCCACATCCCCAAGGTCTTGGAAAACTGCTTAAGTGGTAAAAAAACAAATCCCTGTAAATAAACCTATACTATCAAAGTGTTCATTTTCAACCAAACAATTATTATAATAACTCACATTTTCTTAGTCAATTTTAATCTGGCTTTCGCTCAGATCACTTCACAGTGACAAACCCTCCTGAAGATATGCAGATCCAGTGTGGAATTGAACATGGACCGGTGACTAGTGAAATATTACTAGCTTGATTGTGTTGACCACACTATCATGTTCAATAATCTTAAACATTATATTCTATACATTTTTATTACACACTCTATAAAAAAGTAATAGCGGAAGCTCCAACCAACTGTTCAGTTCCTCAGTAAATTTGTTTATAATACTGTATATTTTTATATAGTTAGCCCAGTTCTAGTTCCAAGCTGATTCCTAGTTAACCCCGCCTCGGTTTTTGGGAGAGGCATATTAGCTATGTCTTTAGAATTGCTGGGTTCCGAAATATACATCATGTTTGATTTAGACATATTCACCGTAAAAACCATGAATAATCCAAAACGATGAATTACTCCCAGTATTTTTCTTAAACTTTTATCTGTATGTATTATGAATATTAAAATATCATCAGCAAACATGTCCTGCTTTAGTTCTACAATTCCTATCTTAATCACGTCAAATTCTGTCATTTGTCTCAGGAATTGTGCCAACAGTTCGATTTCCAAGTTGAACAGTAGAGGTGACAGCGGGCATCCCTGGCGTGTACCTCTGTACAGTTGAAATTCATCTGGGAGATATCCTGCCACCATTATTTTTGCCCTTGGATTAAAGTACATCAGTTTTAACATTTCTGTGAACTTCCACTGAAACCAAATCTCATTGACGTGCAAAGATGATCTTTTATACTATGTGTCTTGACCCAGCTGATTGCCGTTTTTACTGTTCGTATGTTCTTTGCCGCTGATCTCTCTTTTTCAAATTATTAGGGCTGTACAGTATCAGCTTTGGTAAAATGGTTGCTAATCTGTCTGCCATTATTTTAGTAAAAAATGTTTATATCCCAATTTCGATTCAATTGGTCAGTGAGGGGGCTTTCAACCAACCCACAGGGGGAGGCTTCAACCAGCCTGGGGGGGGGTGGCCTTCAATCAACCCGCACTTCAACCGGCCAGGGGAGCCTTAACCGGCCCATGCTTCAACCGGCCGGAGTGGGGGGGCCTGCAATTGGGAGGGTGGTGGGGTTGGTTTTGGAGGGGAGATACAAGGCAGGTAGGTGGGTGACTGACTGCCTTGGTCGGTGAGTGACTGCCTGGGTGGTTGGGTGACTGATTGCCTTGGTGGGTGACTGCCTGCCTGGGTGGGTGACTGACTGCCTGGGTAGGTGCTGCCCAGGCCAGGAGGCTGGTGTGGGGGGAGCTGGGTTGGTGGGCGCGGGCTCGCCACAGTGCTTCCCCTCCATCCCACGATGGGAGAGGGGGAGAGTGGGTCCACAGGCAGCATTTGTGGCGCTTTCCCCCTCCCTGCCCCAATCCCCATGGCCGCTGCCTGGGGCGTGAGGTAAGCGCGGGGGAAACAAGGTTGGCGTGCGCTCACCAGGGCAGGTCCCCCTCTGGCCCAAATTCCACTTGGGTGTCCATGCGGACAGGGAGACCGAACCGGGGGGGAGGGAGCAAGTAAGGGGTCCGGTGAGTAGGGGGGGCAGCCCACCAGACATTTGCCACTCATCCCATCCCTGGGCCCTGCTGCAGGCCGGACACCCTGATTCACTGCGCATGCGCGCCAAGACCTCTGCTCTGCGCATGCGGACAAGGATCGGCGGCATTTTTTTTTTCTGTCACTTTTTTTTTTATAATTGTCACGGGCATGGCCTCGCCGCGCAGGGGCACCCTGTTGGCGGCCCTGTACAGCAGAACTAATCGCTTGGCAGTTTAGCTAATTAGTTTTCATTAAAGATAATCAAAGGCTGTATGTATTAGAACAATGCACTTACCAGAACTCCCTCCTACTGTCTCTGTACGTTCTCCCTACCTACCAATTAGACTGTAAGCTCCTCGGAGCAGGGACTCCTCTTCCTTAATGTCTAAAGCACTTATTCCCATGATCTGTTATTTATATTATCTGTTATTTATTGGATTACCACATGTATTACTGCTGTGAAGCGCTATGTACATTAATGGCGCTATATAAATAAAGACATACAATACAATACAACAAACAAAAAATATATATTTTTTAAAGGATATTTGTGCTTTTTCACATTTTTATATTTAGCTCATAAATTCAAGTCTGTCAAACTCTATTTCTTCTTTCACTCACGCAGCATAATTCTCGCAGACTTTGGTGCTGAAGGTCTTGAGTCTTTTCAGACCCACGTGCAAACTGAAGTCTTTCCTCTGCTTTAGTCCTGTTTTGTGTTGTGGTATAGTGAAAACAGCCGCAAACAAATAAAAGGGGTGAACACTGTAAATAAGTGAACCAAATTTAAACTCTTATAAGTGCAAAAAGATGAATAAATAAATAAATAAACGGTTTCACCCCCTGCTCAAAACCCACTGGGAGGGGTAGTCTTCACTCTTCCCCAATGGTAACAGCAGTAAACACGAAATCCAGGGGGAGCTTAGGGAGAAACAAAGACAAAAACTAAGTGCAGCAGAATAGCTATAGGAAAATAATGATTCCAGATAACTTGGCTCTTATGAAGTGACTACTTACAAGATGTAAGAGTCAAAACAAACAGGGTTGACTTAATGGTCAGTGGTAGATGCGTGATATAGTTGTCATCAAGGTGTTCGGGTACTCAGGAGGGTATGGTCCAATGACTAGAGAAAAAACAAACTGGCATAGCGCAGATCAACCAAGGTATAAAAACTCTCTCTCTCTCTCTCTGTCTCTCTCACCCTCCCTGTCTTATTTTAACTGCCGTATACCTACACCGAAGTAACCTACCCTTCTTTCTTCCAGATCCGACTCAAGTTTCACACGGGAGACCTCTGAAGACAGGTAGGGAACACCTCCCCTCCAGTATAGTACCTTGAGGGACTGCGGATCAGGTAAGATCCCAGGTGGGATTGCTGCTTTAGAAATTGTGAAGAGGGGGCATCCAGACACTGGTTAAGGGGTTCAGAATCATTCACATCTGGGTTTTTTTTGTTCGATTAGTGAGGTCAACACACACACACACAACTATGTAACAAAGACTAATGGTCGTAAGTATAAGTGTACTACAATAAATAAACTGTTATGTAAAAAAAAAATGTCCCGGTTTTTCATTTTCAAAATCTGGTCACCCTATGTATACCCTTCCCCCACTCAAATCCAGCAGAGGCCCCATGCAGTGTTTCCTGTGCCTGCCTGCTGCCATTTGCTGCATGACCCCTGATGAGATGGCGCCTTTGATGCTTCCTAGATCTCGGGCAAAGTGGCACCCTTGTTTATGGGATCATTATCCCTTCATGCCTGGATTCACTCTTATTTTTACATTTCTGTTATGTGCGGGAAACTGACACAAATGTCCCTATAGGTCAAAAAAGCCCATAGGGAACAATTGGGACAACTTTTATAAAATTCCCTTCCTGGCAGTCACCCATGTCTTCTAAGTCAGATTTTAGTTAGGTCACATATACAGTTCAGCAGCTGTAACCATTTGAAAGAAAAGGGTTTGTATGTGTTAAAATGACATAGCCAACGTTATTGCAACCCATGGCATATGGCAATTTCTCATACACAACGCACTTTAGGAGAAGCGGCCATTGTTTTAAATCAGCCGCGTGCGGGAAGCGGACAGTGCGACCGCGCTATGATACCTGCGAAAGCGCGCTGCGATTAAAATAACACTATGTTAAGATAACATGTATCTGCCACAGCCATTTATTTTAGAACAGTTTATATTTAAATAATAATCCCAGAAGAACAGGGCATTACTGGCCAGTAATGCCCTGTTCTGAAGGGATTATTACTATTATAGGCTAAATGTAGGTTTATTTATTTATTTATTTATTTACATTTGTCATAACAAAGATAGAAACTTTTGTAGTCATATTGATTTTTATCACCTCATATACATTGTTTTGCTTTTACTGCAAATTTATTAAAAGGAAATTGTACATACACATAACACACACACACACACACACACACACACACACACACACACACACAGCCACACACACACACACACACACACACACCCCTTTTGAGAGGGGTGGCCACTGTTTGCAAGAAAATGGTGTTTTCCGTTCTTATCTGTTCTCCTAGATTATTCCTGGTTTGGCCACTGGCTGTAACTACGGTACAATGCAGATCTTTGTGTTTTTCCTTTTCTCTGATAAGAAGCTATCTGATATCGTAGTGGCTATAAGAAAATATGTCATTAATTTTTTTCCCCAAATTATTTAGATTAGTCACATTTAGTCTCTGTTCTATAATTTGGGAAGTAATGGGGCAAGCTCATAAAGGGTCAATGCACTTATATTTTGCTCATCAGAACGAATAAGATATTTGCAGAGTCAGAATTTTTGCTCCAAGTTCACATGACCTTTAGTTACACTGGTCAGTCCTCCCGGGTACTCAGGCTCCAGACAAGCACAGCAGTCAAAAATGCCCTTAAAACTGCAGAGAACGACATAAAGCCTGTATTTTCCTATATTTTGCAGCAACCCAAAAGTATAATAAACCATAGACACTTTCTGTGTATTACAGCTCTCATGTATTTCCCTGGAGTTAGAAACTTATCTTCATTGTGCAGTAATGCCCCCTTTTGACATTAGCTTCCAGCATTTTACAGAAGCCGCTCTGACTGCATTGTAGTCAAGTTACTGAAGTTAGTCACAAGACGCCAGAGCACCTGAGCAGGAATTCTGAACAGTCAGCTTTAGGGACTTCTGGGCTGACTCACACAACTGCCAGGCATTAATAGCTAGACGTTTCAACACGTACGAACAATACACACAGAATAGCATTGCAATGGCTACCTTATGGCTGATGCCAACAAACCACAAATCTGTTGACAGTCCCTTAAAGCAGCAATGGCCCCTACTTCTTGTTCCCCTCCATGCTATATTCAATCTGGAGTTAGCCCAGTTCCCATCCAAGATACCAGATTTAAATCTCCCTCCAGGAAAAACAAATGGCTGCAAAATATCACGGGTCCCGCAGACCAATAGAAAACCGCAATGTCCTCCATTGGAGCTTCCTATTGGTCGGCAATTTTATGTACATTTTATGAGCAAACCATATATGTAATGCTATCGAATTCCCTGGCCAGTATCTCGGGAAGCGGACGTCCCCAGAGCTATAAATATAGAGCGTTTGGAAGTGGAAGGAGGGCTAAGATGGCAGGATTGCTGCTATAAATGTGCATTGATATCTTCAAGCGCTCAAAATAAAATGTTTAACTTGGCTGTTGTGTGAAATTTGTAGGGGGGACTGAATTGATACATAAAATATGGCAGTTTAAAGGTCCGTGACATGGGAACTTTAAATAGGATTGAGATACTGGCATCACGTTTAGAGGTATCCCGATGAGCAGAGGTCCCAAGAGCTGAAATTACCACAGTTCGGCTCCAGCGACCCCCTGCTTCACATCTAGGGGGAAATACAATTTAATTTTTTTTTCAAATCCACTCTACCAATTTTAATTATTTATTAGAAAACCATCGGGTTGATTCTTTATTTGAAAACTCGTAAGTGTCAGGTACAAGCATGTTAATTAAGTTTTACAATATTCACTATTACTCTAAGTAGGGAGTTTTCCCAAGCCACCGTTAAGTCACAGCTTGTATGTTCAAAGGGTTCATACTAAGAACTGATCAAAGTCTATTGCTCCAGTTGTAGAATATGATTACGAAAATAATGTAACGTACGTCCAAACCTTTTTGTTCTTATGTACCACAGTATTAAAAGAATGAGCTTGAAGAAAAATGACACAAAAGCAAAAAGGGGAGTTCCAACCTTTTTCTCTTGAGACTCCCCTAATCACAGTGTTCAGTTGCTGAGGCACCCCCACAACAGGAGAGGAAGGGACAGAAAACACAGACACACAACAGGGCAGCACAAATACACCCAGGACAGAGACAGAGAAAACACACAAGAGGACGGAACAAAGACACACAGGGCAGGGACAGTCACAGAGAAAACACACAACAGGACAGCACAAATACACTCAGCCTCTCCAGCACATGCTGCTTCCTCCTCTGTTTGGCCCCACCCCCCAGGCTCCTGACACCTCCTGATTGGCTGCATTATACAGCAGCAGCCCTGCGCTCTCCCTGCCCGCGATAACGTGAAATTCTGCTGCACCCTTTTGATGCTCTCACGGAACCCCGGGGTGACAGGGAACCCCGGGGTGACAGGGAACGCCGGTTGGGAAACACTGGTATACTGTATAAAAATGTCCATGAGATCTTACTTCAAATTGAGAAACTGAATGTACTTACACTAAAGTATGTATGTACGGTATATATAATATTTTTATATAGCGCTTTACAATACACGTGACATAATATTATATAACAATGGGAATAAGCGCTTCAGACAAAACAATAGGAAAAGGAGCCCCTGCCCCGGTGAGCTTACAATCTAAGTGGTAAGAGGGGAGAACGTACAGAGACAGTAGGAGGGTGTCCTGGTAAGTGTGTCTGCAGGGGGCCAAGGTCCGTGCATATGAAATGTATAGTGTCAGCCAGCGTAGATACCCATATGCTTCGATAAAGAGGTGTGGTTTAAGAAAGGTCTTAAAGGTGGATAGAGAGGGTGCTAATCGGACATTGAGGAGAAGGACATTCCAGAGGTGTGGGGCAGTCAGTGAGAAAGGTTTTAGGTGGGAGAGGGCTTTAGATACAAAGGGGGTAGACAGAGGACATCCTTGACCAGAACGCAAGAGTCAGGATGGTGCATAGTGAGAAATTAGGGCTGTGATGTAAGGAGGGGCAGAAGAGTGTAAAGCTTTAAAAGTGAGGAGGAGAATTGAGTGTGTGATACAGGATTTGATAAGAAGCCAGGAGAGGGATTTCAGGAGGGGAGACGCTGAGACAGATTTAGGAAAGAGTAGCGTTATTCTGGCAGCAGCGTTAAGGATAGATTGTATGGGAGACAGGTGAGAGGCAGGAGGGCTACGCTATTCAAATGAGTAAAACTGGGATAAAATTACATTATTCTTATAACTTCGTTATTGATAGTGGTTAACCAAAATTTTAAATTTTAACCCACTCTCATGTTATCAAAAAGACACCCAAATCGAAGTCAATGTTTAGGATCCTCTCTCCCAATGGTTTAAACATTGACTTCGATTTGGGTGTCTTTTTGATAAAATGAGAGTGGATTAAAATGTTCAATTTTGGTTAACCACTATCAATAACGAAGTCAGGTTATAACTCTCTCAAGTGCTTTTGTTCAGGTTTTTCTAGCTTGGTATTTGTTCAGCTGATAATGCACGAGTCTAACATTACTGTATTTTAGCATTAATGTATTTTTATCGCTCTTTCTACTATTAGAATTTGTCTTTATTTTATGTTAGTCATGTAAGTGATATTTTGTCTTTTGTTTTTTGTTTTATTGTATTGTTGGGTCTACTGTTGTTAACCTATGTCTGTTACTGTTCAGTTTGTCTTACCAGAGGCTGTTGCTTTAAACTATACTTGATTAGGGCTTAAGTCTGCTCCAATCATAGCCGATTGAGGTGTATATATGTTAACTCCACCTCCACCTATCCAAATCCCTGAGGAAGTGACGTCGTCACGAAACGCGTAGGGTCAGATGTCACGGCGCCTTGGTGGAAGTCGGAAGTGCGTCATGTGTTGCGGTCCCTGCAAGTTGCGGCGCCATTGCTGAGATCCTTTCGGCCAGAGGGAGAAGTGTGCGACTACTCCCCACCTGTGCAGGTGTCTGCAGAGGACTTTCTTCGTCCAACTACTGCCCTTGTGTGGTGTTCAACGCGTGTTTTATCCGATCCTGTTGTAAGTAGGGTTTTGGGTTTTAACCCCTGATGATCCGCTGCAACAGGCTTCCTTGTCTTAAATAAATTAGTTTTGTATGTCATCAGCTTCTGTGTTTCATGTTCTATGTTGCTTGTTGTCAGTCAGTTTGTTATATGTAGGTTGTTTATACTTTATACACTATGATGATTTTTCTTCTTATATCTTTTCACATGTCACGGATCTACTGAATGGAGCCTGATCTTATAACATCCTACATTGGACTTAACTTGGACTCAGTGGACATTTATTATTGTGGGCGCTGGTCTGTATTTGTGTTTGTTATAACTATTAACATGCCGTAAATTTAGGCCAGAGTCACATTAGATAGCCTACTGGACCTAAGTGTACATGGTCCTCTACACTAGATGCTATTAATGAAAAAGCAGGGGTCCCGGTACCGATCCCTGAGGTACTCCACTCACAACCTTAGCCCAACCTGAAAAGGTTCCATTTATGATAACCCTTTGTTGTCTGTCCTTCAACATGTTTTCAATCCAGGTGCATATAATATAACTGAGTCCAATTTGCTTTATTTTGTACACTAACCTTGTGTGGCACCTTATCAATAGACTTTGCAAAATCTAAGAAGACCACAACTGCATTAGGCTGCGCTTATAGTGCTGGCGACAGCGACGCAACGTCACGCCAAAACAAATGCATTAATGCCATCACGTTATCGCTTATAGTAAGCGCGACGCGACGACGTGACGGCTTGGTCGCAATCGCTGGAAGTATTTTCAATTAGATTTTTCCAGCGACCGGAGCATGACGTCAGTGTCACAGTTACGTCGCTGTTGCCGGCACTATAAGCGCGTCCTTACCCTGGTCTAAATTCCAACTTACATCCTCAAAGTTGAACAACAACCTACTAACTAAAAACACTCTCTATCAGCGCTCGATCCAACAAATAATGTGTGAAAATGGTGAATACACTAAAACAATTTCTGTGTAAGTGCAAAAATCAGCAGCCATGGGGACGACAAAGAATAGACGGTTCCAAATCTACTAAACAAAATACATATACAAAAGCAGTGTCCCCGGCGCTAATGAGTTGATGTCCACAATACCATACTCCAAAGACAGTCCTGGCAGATGGATGGAGACACCAACAAAGTTCTGAATGGATTGAATAGTCCTCAGAATTGATTCCAGGTGGTTTCTGTAATCACATAAGAACAAAGACACACCAATTGCGCAGTATAATAGATCACAAAGCCCTAACCAAAAACGGGGAAATCCCAACTTACAAGATATACTCTTTTTGGTTCAGGGGAGAGAATCTGTTACAGGGCCCTTCTCCACCTCGATATCCACGGACCCCACGTGGTTAACGGGATGATCGTCCTTGTACTTGATGGCGCCCTCGCGGGAGCAGCAAATACCGCAACAGCCAATGTACAAAGAAAATAAAACAGCCTAGTGTAATACGCATATACACTTTAATACAATTAAAAAAGGCCACACTACCCACACTTACAATAAGTAAGGGCAAGTGGTGCCACTTACGAATGCCGTCCGCAACCTGCTTCCAACCAGGCAGGAACGGAGACGCACACAGTCACACGCCGATTGATGACGTCAGCGGCGCAGGTCACCTCTCCAGCACCGGATGGATTCAGCAGTTGGTCGGCACACACGCACAGTACTAACCTCCTCCTCCCTACGTGTTTCGTGACCATGTGTCACTTCCTCAAGAGGGTGTCTGTGCTAGATACAAAAAAAAGGTGTATCTAACAGGAAATAAAGAAAACAAAAGTATTTAAAATATCAGCACCGGACAGAGTATGAGCAAAGACAAGGGGCGTTTGTTGGCCCATAACACATTGTTACCCTCTGGTATGTGTTATGTATATTACATTTTCCGTGGCGTGGTACAATGGGGGCACAGAGATATGTATATTACATATTCCGTGGCGTGGTACAATGGGGGCACAGAGATATGTATATTACATATTCCGTGGCGTGGTATAATGGGGGTACAGAGATATGTATATTACATATTCCGTGGCGTGGTATAATGGGGACACAGAGATATGTATATTACATATTCCGTGGCGTGGTACAATGGGGGCACAGAGATATGTATATTACATATTCTGTGGTACAATGGGGGCACAGAGATATGTATATTACATATTCCGTGGCGTGGTACAATGGGGGTACAGAGATATGTATATTACATATTCCGTGGTACAATGGGGGCACAGAGATATGTATATTACATATTCCGTGGTACAATGGGGGCACAGAGATACTGTATGTATATTACATAAACAGAATTACATGCCAAAAAAGGACTAACAAGTGCAACCGCCCGCGCCCCCCCAGCAAAATCTCCCACCCTCCTGGGGGAGCGCCCCCCAGTTTGCGCACCCCTGGTTTAAGTCATGGTATATAAAGTCATGCTATATAAAAGTACTGGTATTGCAACATGGGAAATTAACACGTACAGTATATTTAAAGCAAGGCTGTGGTGGTGGCACTGGAACACTCCCAGGGGAATTAAGCCTATTATGAGTTCTTTGGCCAACCACATTTTCATTTTATTGCTTGTTTAGAGAGACACGAGTTTTATCAATCAGGAGCTTTCTTACATTTTTTTGCCTTGACCATATTAGTGATCCTATGAAATGAAGTGAAGAAAACTAAATTCTAAGAGTATTACATTTCAAGATCACACAGGAGCCTTGTTATGGCAGTATTGCCATCAAGGATGTTTAACGAATGTGCCAATGCATTCAATGGAAGCTTATTGTAAGCCTGTGTAGAACATGTAAAGATCCACATGGAGTACAATTTATTCAGTTTAAGGCATGAAGTCAAATTAAATGTCTGAAAGAGTTATTCAGTGAATAACATAAACATAGTGAGAGTTGGCGAGTTAACAATAAAATTACCACATTAACATGCACTGGTACAGAAGGTAACAAGGTCCCTGCTTAAGGATGGGAGATTGAAAATATAAAATAGTGAGAGTTGGCGTGTTACTAAGGCTACGTACCATGACGTCATTGACTAAATTAACTACCATAAAATGTAATACATCCTCACAAGTGAATCATTTATTTAGTTGATGCTGCAGAGAAAAAAACATTGAGCAACAGTAATTTTCAACTGATTTTAATCTCTGATAAAATGTTGGTTTTGGGCTTTTCACAGTTAATCAATACTGGGCAGATGTTGAATAAACCATTGTAGCTCATGTTCCCCCACCCTGCTACTGTGTATGTGCTGCTGTACCTGCGTCTCACAGGAGGCCTGAGCCTCCGCTGCTGGGAGCCTGGGGTGTACCTGAGTAATCACTTGGTAGCGCCTCCACCTGTACGGGATCCTATTATGTGGGATAACCCCGTTACAGGAACCCCATACAGTAAAACACCCGCCTGTACGTACAACAGATTTTCTGCAGGCAAAAAAAATACTGAACATATATATATAAACCCCATCCTTTAGCTTCTCTGCATACCCAGTTTACCAACCCCACACTGATGAGACCCATTAAGGTCAAAACAGCTGTCTGTGGGTGAGTTTTCTGGGTATGCACCTTAACCCTGGCTGTGCTCAAAGCTGTGACCATGCAGCAAGCTTATGCCTATAGGGAACCATGTTAAAAATGGTTTTTGAAGCAAAAAGTGGCACTGTATGCTCATTTGCATGTCATTCCCCAGAATCCCTTGCTGCAGTGGAAGTGCTGTGTGTTGGGTGATAATGGTGAAAGGCGGGGTTGCGGACCTGCCTAAGACATGCAGATGAGCATACAGTTGTATTTCCATTTGCATATTTGCTTTGTTGTGGAGGGTTTTTGTCACTTTTTTTACGCACCATAAGTTAACTCAGTCACGCACGACTGTGCCCTCCAACAACCCCCCAACCCGGTGTCCACACACTGGCGATATAGTCCTCTCTCCTTCTGCCACAGTCCTGAGGGGCCCTTGGCACCCAATCATCCCGGTGTCCACAAGAAGCAACTCCCGCCCAAATGTGAGAGACAGCGCTGCCCCACTTATGTGTGTACACTACGACACCCAGTGAAGCAAACGGTAGATAGAGGCCTTCGGTCCCACGCCGTCAGCCACAAGTCCGCCTCCGCATTGGGTGGTGTCCGGTAGGAGTGTCCCACCTTGGATAGTGTCTCTCCGTATGGTGGCCTGGTCCAAGACCGCCGCAGCATCAGTCCGCAGCCACGTCCTGACTGTATCCCTAACGGAGATGCTACGCGGGCAATGTCCCTATCTAAGGGCAAGTCCCTAGCGCAGCCACAATCTATGTGGGAGTCAGGGCCTAGCTGGGGCCTGAGGGGTCTCTGGCCTAGTGCAGGGGTCATTGACTCCCTGCACATGCACTCCATACCCCTTCCTCGTCCCAGCTCCGACTGGTGTGCTCCAAGCGTGCGAATAGTATATGTATGCAAGGGGAAGGTTGTAGCCCCATTGATTGTGCTGATTAACATGGTCTCATCCCCATGGCATGCTGGGGGCTGTAGTCCTCAAAGGTACCTTCACTGGGATGGCCGCCTTCTCTGTGCATGCGCAATCACTCTATACATGGCGGGGCCCTGCAAGAGGAGCCACCGGCGACTCGGTCGCCTCCGCACACTCCCAGAGATAAGGGGGCCCAGCGGGGGACCCTGCTATACTATATTATTCTGAAATTTCTGAAACTTTGAAAACTGATTATGTATCACCTTTTTCAGAAGAAGTTTTTGTACTGAATTTAACCTTTGGTTAAAAAAAAAAAAAAAAAAAAAGGAAATGTGTTACAATTGACAGCAGCTTTCCCCTAGAGTGTGAAAAGGCAAAGTTCCAGGAAAAGAACATGCCCAGATGAGCCTTCACTGCGGTCCTAAGGTCTTAGATCTCGCTTTTTCGGCTCTGTGCTGTCAGAACCTAAACAAAATATGCACTATGCTTCTAGTTAGGAAATAGTAAAGGAGCATTGTGTTCGTTTACTGGGACATTTCAACAGTTCATTACAATAAAAAAATGTCAAACCATATTGATTGGATGATTAGTGAAAACAAAGATACAAGTATAGCATTAGACACAGAATATCTTCTAACATCTTAAACACATCATGGTGTTAATTCATCTGAATCTTTAGAACACAATTCTAAATTATTCACAATTATTCCTGAAATAGTTTTATATTAATGAACACTACTAGGATTAACACTATTAATATCTAATAACAAATATTAACAGTAATTAAGACCTATGTTTGGGTAATAGAACAATTCATTCATATCTTTCCCAGTTACAAAGATTTCAAATGATGTCCCCAAATAAGTATATAATAGTAATCTGTATATTGTTTGTTAGTTTTCAATGATAAGACCATTAAAAAGAATAACAAGACAGTTACATACAAGAGCCCATACTTTAAGTACATTGATCTTCAATTTAAATTGTATCAGATAAGTTAATTATTTAGAAGAGGGTACTGTACGTCTTCACCAACCAATTTAGACAACAAGCATAGTTAGCTAAACTACTCAATAGCATATTGATCTCATCTCATGCTGATTCGTTTACACGGTCATATAAAAAACAAGAAATAAAATGAATCTTTAGATTATAAATAATATAAATAAAGACATACAAAACAATTATCCAGTGCACACAAAATTCATCCATTCTAGAAGGAGCGGAACTAGACTCCAGTGGAGGTAAAGTAAGGTTTTACTTCCCATACGTCCTGAGATACAGGCCCCGTTATAGGGTGCCCCGTTATAGGGTGCAGGCCCCGTTATAGGGTGCAGGCCCTGTTATAGGGTGCCGGTATCGCCAATGTGAAAATACCACGGTCACGTGACCCACAGGATTTTTACATGGCGGGATACCGGCACCCCATAACAGGGCCTTTATCTCAGGACATAGGGGGTCCCGGGACCTGAAATCAATGTGGTTCCACTCCGGAGACCCCCTGCTACAATACTGTAGTGTTAGATTTTAAATAATTCCCCCCGCGATCGCCTGTTAGAGGCGCGCAGTTAGAGTGACTGATTCAGCCTCTTACTGCGCGTCTCTTACAGACAGGCAGACCCCGGTAGGATTAACACAGTAGGGACCCCCGCTGTGTTCATCCGATGGGCCATTTAGTCTGCAGAGGACCATCTCGGACCACCACGCGGTATAGTGCGTGATTTAACCCAGGTAAATGATCGGATAATGGCCGCTGCATCTGTACTGCACACTCAGCATTCAGCTCTACATTACTTACATACTCTACAAACCATACTGTATGCTACAACATCCTGGTATCAACATTACATCGGTCTCAGGCGGACCCATTCATTGTTTCCCAACGACTCAATTGTGGTACAAGGTTGCTTGTCCTAACACTGGCAAAGGTGTTGTTAGGAAAGCTTGGAGCGCATTTCAGCGATATTAAAGCCTTTACTATACGAGGAGTAGCCAACTTCAGTCCTCAAGGGCCACCAACCGGTCAGGTTTTAAGGATATCCCTGCTTCAGCACAGATTGGCTTAGTCAACGACTGTAGTATTAAACTTAAGTTTGTGAATTTGGTGTTTATCTAAAACACATATGTTAGCGTCCTCATTCATGTTAGAGTCCTTTACAGTACTCGTACAATATTCCCTGCATTTCACTAGTGTCAGATCACTAGTGGGCCTTATGACGTTCATAGAATATTATGGTACTTTTGCTCAATTCTATTTGGAGCCTGTTGTGTGAATAAGATCTGAATGGAAGAAGGTTTCCTATATGATTTGCAGTAGCAGAGTGTGTGTGATCACTTACACCAGGCCTGCACAACTTGTAAAGTGAGAAGGGCCGAACTGCTCCAAAGAAAACTGATTTGGGTCGCACGGGTAAAATCATCATCATCATCATCATCATCATCATCATCATCATCATCATCATCATCATCATCATCATCATCATCATCATCATCATCATATTTCCCCAAGCACCCCTCATTATCCTCATCATATCTTCTTCCCCCCCCCCCTCCCACAGATCATCATCATATCAAAACCGAACCCCAACCCACTGACACTGACCTGCACAGGCACTGACCTGCACAGGCACTGACACTGACCTGTACAGACACTGACCTGCACAGGCACTGACCTGCACAGGCACAGACACTGACCTGTACAGACACTGACCTGCACAGGCACAGACACTGACCTGTACAGACACTGACCTGCACAGACACTGACCTGCACAGGCACTGACCTGCACAGGCACAGACACTGACCTGCACAGACACAGACACTGACACTGACCTGCACAGACACAGACACTGACCTGCACAGGCACAGACACTGACCTGCACAGGCACAGGCACTGACCTGCACAGACACTGACCTGCACAGACACAGACACTGACCTGCACAGACACTGACCTGCACAGGCAAAGACACTGACACTGCCACACTGCCACTGACACACTGCCACTGCCACACTGACACACAGCCACACTGACACTGACACACTGCGACACTGCCACTGTCACTGCCACACTGCCACTGCCACACTGACACACTGACACTCTGACACACTGCCACTGCCACACAGCCACAGCCACTGCCACACTGCCACTGCCACACTGCCACACTGACACACAGCCACACTGACACTGACACACTGCGACACTGCCACTGTCACTGCCACACTGCCACACTGCCACTGCCACACTGACACACTGACACACTGACACTCTGACACACTGCCACTGCCACACAGCCACAGCCACTGCCACACTGCCACTGCCACTGCCACACTGCCACTGCCACACTGCCACACTGCCACTAGCTCTGAGGACCAGCTGCAGGGGGCGGGGGGTTTCCTACCTTTCACTGTGGAGCATGGCTGGAGGGAAGGGGGGGAAGCCATCTTGGTCCCTGGCAGCAGGCACCTCACTTCCTGCTCTCACTGCTGAGGCTCCGCTGTCACTAACCCCACACCCACCCTCTGCAGTCAGACCCCGCCCCCACCCTCTGCAGTCAGACCCCGCCCCCACCCTCTGCAGTCAGACCCCACCCCCACCCTCTGCAGTCAGACCCCGCCCCCACTCTCTGCAGTCAGACCGGCCTCAGCTCCGTCCCTTCTCTCCTCTCTGCCTGAGGGGCTCGCATCAAACTGCTGCCGATCTTCCCTAATAGGCAAATGGGGTTTGGGGGGGGGAGGGACGGGGGGGACATCACAATGCTAGCGCTCGGCAGAGTGGGCTCAGGAGGGGGTGGGGAGCGTGTCAAAATGCTGGTGCTCCTTCCCTCCTGTGTCTGCAGAGCGGGCTGGAGGGTGGGGGGAGGTCATCGCGGGCCGCACAGGGAGTCCAGGACCGTTCAGTAGCAAAAAGTTTTAAAGAAGGTCCATTTGTGGAACGTCAACCCCACCCACTGGAATGTTAATAAGCCAAGGTGACAAAGAACTTTGAATTCACAGCTGAATTCAACCTGAACCACTTCAGTGTACAACTGCGTCGCTCCAAAGGCGGACAGCCTTTGGCACAGCTGAAGGGCAGCTGTTCACTGATGTTTGGTGATTTCATAAAAGGTCTGAACTGACTGTATAACCCTGTTCATTTAATGTAACCATGTATTGTTATAACTCTGTGCCCAGGACATACGTGAAAACGAGAGGTAACTCTCACTGTATTACTTCCTGGTAACACATGTTTATAAATAAATTAAACAATATAACATAAACATACAGTATATACATATACACACACTGTATAAAGGGGGATATAATGCAAGAACCTCCTCTCCCCCGCCCCTGTATTAGCATCCGTCTTCCAGTGATCATGATACACTCCTCCCACCCATCCAGATCATCAGCTCTCCCAAACCACCCACCCCCGGATGGTTTTTGACCCCATCAACCGTGGATAATTTTGCTCCTCTGGTTATTTTTTTGTCCCTCAGGCCAACAACCCAATCAGAGAGCAGGGACTTCAATAATGCTGACATTTTTAGCAGTTTACCTATAATATATGTTAATGCTTTGAGGAAAAAGTACATCAATTCCCATATGTTCCACTACTTAAGCAATGTTGTTGATGTGTATTTTCTATCCAATAACATACCATCTTTCTGTCACTTTGTTGATGTATAGAGAGGCATTACAATGTTCAAGTAGTACATTGATTTGCTATTGAAAACTGTTAAATTATGAATTCCTTCAGGTTCTTTGCAATCAAATTAAACAGCTGTATTGATAACATCAAGCTGTTTTTCTCTTTCTTTGCACAGACAATAGAATAATCAATATTAGTAGAACAAATTATAGTGAGCATTTGATAGGTTATATATATATACAGTATCTCCTATTTACAACATATTTTATAATGTCCAGTCATATCTGGCCAGGTCAGACATAAAAATGCCAGCAGAAAACATATGGAAAGACTGAAATACCCAAGAGAAATGCACATTTGAGGAACTACTGTAGAGTTTTGTAAAGATACTGTATTGTCAGTGCCGTCTTAACGCATGGGCACGCTGGGCACGCTGGGCACGCTGGGCACGCTGGGCACGCTGGGCACGCTGGGCACGCTGGGCACGCTGGGCAGTTACCCGGGGGCCCCACGAGCATAGGGGCCCCACGCTAATCTGTGCACAGACCAGAATTTAACTCTAATTTTCCGATCACCCGCCTCAACATTCAAATCTCCCGCTAACTTGGTAGAAGGAGAAAAATTACAACTTGTAGCGGAGAGTTGGCGTGTCTGCATCGCCTGTCTGGCGGTACCACTAAATATAAGTTTATTTTATCGATAATTGACATTTTTATTCCTGTGAGTGGCTGTGTAGGCCGGGCCCAGTGCACTGCTATACCCGGGGGCCTATAATGCTGTTAAGACGGCCCTGCCTATTGTGCAAAATTCTAAATATATTCAATGTGTTTAGCATACATCATATTGTATATATTTTAATAATTACATATTATGTTATACCTATTTAATCATTTTATGATACAAATAAATGTTACATTATGTTACATACTAATGGTATAAAAGATCACAAGACTTTCTTGCCTTCTTTGTCTTATTGAATAACTCCGTTATTTGCCTCATTATTTGTGATAGGATAAAGTGTGCTCAGAGTTAAATATTTTTTGAATAAATGGTTCTTATTATTTCTTTATATGTTCTGAAATTCATCTGGCAGGAATATCATAACATACTGAGTTCCATCTGGTAATCTCAATCTTGTCACATCATGTTACAAAATGTATTCCAATCAGGCACATGTGACACATCTGGATATAACCTACCTCCACATGTGCATTTTTAAGTCCCACCATTACACTGTGGTGCAGGTTAACATGAATGGTACTTTTAAGAATTGTATTTGAGAACCCAATGTTAGCTTGCAAAATACCTAGTTTCACAGAAACGTGAGATTTGTTACAGATAATTTACTAATGTAATCTCTCTAACCCAGACAACAGCTATACGGACCTCCACAATTCTAACCTCTCCAACCCCAGACCACGGCTTAATGGTCTGACTATTCTGACCTCTCCATTCCAAGACCGTGGCAACTATTAGGACTAACCCGCTCTCTCCAACCCAGACCGGGCTACGTTGGCAGTGCGCCTTTTAATACCTTTCTTAAAACACACCTCTTTAATGAAGCATATGGGTAGTTCCGTGGCTGATACTACACTCTTCATACATAAACATTGGCCCCCTGCAGACTCACTTACCAGAACGCCCTCTTACTGCTCTGTAAATTCTCCGACTTACCACTTAGATTGTAAGCTCTTTGTTTTATGTCTGAAGCGCTTATTCCCACAATGTGTTATAATATTATGTTACATATATTGTAAAGCGCTATGTACCTGGATGTTACTATATAAATACATATATATAGTAATATATACATGTAATACATTAGGACAGTGTAGTGCACTTGACTTGCAGTAGCTTCCAATCACTTGAATCAAAGTTTTCATTAATTACTGTTACGCTGCATCTCATCATATTGAGCAGTGGTAACAGAATCCCGAGGGGTAAGCCACAAAGTATCTCACGGCTCATTCATTTCAATGAACTCTCTCTGTCTTATGGCTTGCCGCCATTTACTGCTGTAAACCTGGGATTTAATCTATGTAAATAATAATAGGAGAAATCACTTATGCCAGTTTTTATTTGCACTAAATCACAAAAAAGGCGTTACATTGAATTAATTTAAGTCTTCAGGGCTCTTCCACATATTTCACCAAGTTTAGTCCATAGGACAGTGAGTGTAGATGCGTAATGCTAAAGACCAATGCAGAAAGATAATAGCAATAAAAAATGAATGAGTACTTGTGGAGTGACCCCCCTATGTTTGACTTGATTGAAGACAGGTACTGGGTGTACGGTCCTGGATGGTAAACTCACCACTCAGGGTGAGACTGGTATACAAAATGACACCAAGTACCATGACTAAATGATCACCCTACATAGTACCAAGTGTCCTGAAATCCATAGTGAGGAAACATGTAGCAAGCAGAAAACTCACTTTTAATGCTGCAGCGTCCATGATCCAAAAAGCCAGGGGTCCTCAGGTTTGCGTCCGTCCGGTGTGTAGTTAGCAAAGAAGAAGAAATGGCAGAGCACTACAACAAGTATCCAAAGAAAAATAAGCAGGAGAGTGCGTGTCCCATAAAAAATGATGTTTTATTGGCCATTAGAAACAAAAAAGGGCACAGTGTAGCCTCAGCAACGTTTCACGCTTCCCAGAGCGCTTTGTCAAGGAACCTCTTTGAAAAACGGCGTTTGCCTGAAACGCGTCAGAGTGTTTACCTGATGTTCTCTGTTTGCCATGTTCATTAAAGTATAGTTTTTAACCTACTTTTGTTGAATTGTTCTTCTCTAATCTCGTGTATTACCATGAATGTAACAAAATAAAAGACAGCTTATATAGAACACAATCAGCATTATTGTCATCTTTGCTACTTTATAGTCGCATTTGCAAATATATATATAAACTTTTGGCCCACGAAGAGTAGCAGTAATCAGATGCCTATATCGGGCCCATGTGCATTGTTGCATATAAGGGGTTTATTTCCCCACAAAACACAGACTGCTGCTATAAAGTGCCAATCTAAGGAAGGGGATTAACATATTTTTGGTGGCTACACAACGACTTGTTCCTTAGCGTACCAGTTATGAAATCCTACAACTAAGATGCATGAGTTTTCTTTAGCATAGCTTTTCTTGGGTATTTGCTTTAAGTAACAGAATGTGAAGCTGGTGCCTAAATTATTTACAATCAGAACATCAACGATGGCCTAACGTGTACCTTTCAGCTGCATATAAACAAGATATGTATAGTGCATTTTTTTTACTTAATTGTTGATGCATTAGGATAGGGGTGCTCAGCTCCAGTCATCAGAAGCCCCCAACAGGACAGGTTATAAGAATATCCCTGCTTCAGTAGCTGTGCTGAAGCAGGGACTGATTGAGCCACCTGTGCGGAAGCTGGGATATCCTGAAAACCTGACCTGTTGGGGGTTCTTGAGGACTGGAGTTGAGCACCCCCGGCATTAGGCGAACGTTAATGTAGGAAAGTTTAAACAGTTCACAAACTGAGTGAAACAAAATGAAGTTATTACAAATGCTAGTTTAAATAATATACAGTTAATAAGAATGTTCAAATTACTATATAGTATTCATTTATCATGCTTTTTACAAAAATGTTTCTTGTTTGGAGAGAGAGCGATAACTGTAAGCAGTTTTAAAGCTTCGGGCAAGTTCATGCATTTTGAAGACCGTATTAATTGTGAATATACCTTGCTCAGTCAAATGACAGATTGGATATTAATTGCAGAAAGAATTTAGATCAGAGTACTAGCAATCACTGTAATATTAGGCTAGTGAGTAGCAAAGACAACGGAACCAATTCTTTACAGCTAAAGTACAAGTAGGACTGAAACCAAAGATCGCTACCAGTGGATTTCTTGATTACTTACCACCAAAATAAAATCAATAAACTCTTCAAGGTCTGAAGCCTTGAAAACATGAAACCATTCTCCTGGGAATGTAATAGAGAAAATAACCACATCTGTTCTTACTATTGGTCTCAGCTCTACCAGTGTTTCATATTGGAAAACAAGTACTGTGAAAGCCTACACAAGAGTTTAAATAAAGATGTTAATATGAGGTTTATCAAATGGTATCACCTGATTGTTTTTACCTTCACCACAGTAGCATGGCAGGTGGAGGTATAGAGATTGTATGCTTAGGACTACTCAAAAATGATATGGATTCAAGAATCCATACACAGTTGATCAGTGCAGTAACATCCCTGAGAGCAGTTAGAAACAAAGGACCTGTTTAGTTCCAACTGTTGTACTATTGATGTTAACTTCTGAACAGGCCAGGGGACTTGGGCAACTCCCTTTGTCACATGGTGCCTTAGGTACTAAACGTTACATTAAACTATATAGGGCAGGAATTCGTTATGGAGTTATTTACTGAACGCTGCATGCTTGCAGGCAGATTTTCAGACTACATTTTGCAATTAAAACGTGGGGGTTTAAATGTCCTGTGGGATTGAGCCACTAATTGAGCCACCTGTGCTGAAGCAGGAATATCCTAAAAACCGGACCTGTTGGTGGCCCTTGAGGACTGGAGTTGGCCAGCCCTGTAATAGAGGCCGTCCCTCTAAGGCCCAAACAACAAATGGCAGTGACATGTTTAATAACCTAAATATGGATGGTTTACAGGGTTTGGCCAACATAACAATAATACACATAAAGTTACAATTACACAGACCCGACGACAATAAAAACATTCACTTTTACACGCAGTAAATAAGTAAGTGACATTTTTACTTGGAAGGTGATTAAATCTTTTTAAGAAAACCACCTACAATGAACACTATGTGGACCTGTCCCTTTAAAGCTCACTGGGGAAGTTGTTAACTAAATGTGAAAGCCCAGTAGGCCAGTTTAGTAGCCTCTAAGGGAAGACTACAAGACAGGTATTGCATTGTGGCACCTGGCATTAGTTTTCATAGGTCATGTCTTTCTGCATTAGACAGTGGGGAAGCCAGTTGAGATTGATGCCACCCAATATGACATTACCAATATATACAAGTCATAAGTGCCAAATGATTTAGATTTAGCAAATCTTACTCCTCCTCGTCTTGGAACATTAACACAAGTCTGCTGCTAGCTTACAAATATGCAATTGCACAGCCTGCAGGAGAAATCTCTCTACTTGCATTAAAGTAGCAGTAACATGTTAGTTTATTGGACATTAGCCCTGATCTGATCTTTCAAAAGAGAGCACCGAGTAACTCTTTAAACATTTAACTCATTAGTGGCAGGTCGCCGGCAGGCAATGCATTGATCTTCAATGTGCTGAAGATGCTGGTGGGGTAAAGACGTTTTTTTTCCTCATGAGAATAGAGAAAACCTGAGCCCTGGCAGACAGACTGAAATGGAAAAGATCATTATGTAAATAGGGAGAAAGAGAAGAGACGCAGAGAATCAATAAGATGTCTATCTATGCAAAGTCCAACATTGGGGGGATTAGAAATCTGCTATGTATGTATGTATATATGTATGTGTGTGTGTTTATGTATGTATGTACAGGTATGTGTGTGTGTGTGTGTGTGTGTGTGTTTATGTACAGGTATGTATGTATGTACAGGTATGTATGTATGTACAGGTATGTATGTATGTATGTATATATGTACAGGTATGTATGTATGTACAGGTATGTATGTATGTATGTACGTATTTACAGACACATTATCTTGGGAGCAGAAACAAAAAATATACTGGGCACTCCTAAAACTACTCAGTGCACCAGTGCAAAGTGAATGAGTATAGTGAATAAATGTAGTAGAACAATATATATGTAGCCCTTTTTGTGAACGTCTGAACTAAGGGACTACGGTGCATAAACCTGTGGCTTCAGGAGCTCTGAACCTCCGCATATTGGGAGCCTGGGGGTATACCTTTATCACTTGTGGTGCAGCGCCTCCACTTACCCAGGATCCCCATTATAGAGATTATACCCTGAGCAAGAACCTAACAACAGCAGTATGCAACAGCAACCTTTTTATATCACACAATAACAAATGATATGCAGACTTATCATATAACATTTACATACACACACAACGTGGCTCGGCCACACCTTATTGGGATAGTGTCCTGTACATAAGCAACTCTGCCGCTCTCCTTAGGAGTATGTCTCATAACCCGTAAAGTATGGTACCATATGCAAGTCTCTTAGGAAACCCAATTAGTTAGTGGGAGGCGGGATCAGCGCCTGGTGACCGGTGTAGGTGCACGTGTAGACAAGGATACCTTCCGGTCACTACGATGACCTTGACACTCCACAGGGCCCCAGTGATAATCCAGCCTTGCGCCGTCTCTCCCTTCTGCAGCACCATCAGACGGGGAAATCCAAGATGGCGGCCGCAACTCCGCAGCTCCGCATATGAACCTCACTAAAGGGAAACGTCCCTGACGACTAGGGGCGTCCTTACAAATACAGCACCCTACGATGGCGGGGGAAAGACTCCTGGGGCTGTGGGCATACCCTACCTAAGCAGACGGGTCACTGACCCTCTGCTCTCGCACCCGAGGTTCCGCCAACCTCCTCCTTCACCTCCCTCGCTGCTCTGCCCCACCGCCCACACGCATCCGGTTCCTGCATACACAGTCTCGCATCCCATTGGTCCTCAGCCTCAGCTGACCTTCTCACCATCAGAGTTCATAGTTCAACCCCTTCCAAGTCTCTTACTTAATATTACCCTTCGCGCGCTTCCCTCGCGCATGCGCAGCCCAACTGGTACGCAGTAACTTCGCTGGCAAACAAGGACAATATGGCGCTGCCTATGTAATTGACAGCGCGGAACCTTTAATATATGCACATCCTTACATATATAATACGGTATCATGAAAACAAAGTGATCTAAAACAAACACAATCAAATAGCAATCGTAACCAAACGATTGCTACTCAAAACCCAAATAAACGGTCCTAGTACTGTAGTTCTTCTTGACAAATCTTCTCACAGTGTGTGGAGCGCAGGAATCCAACCAAAAAAGGAGACTATGGGAAAAAAATATGGTGCAGTAGTTGTAACTTGTGATAAGTTATGAGTGGATATGATAATATAATGCACTCACGCATCAGAAGATGATATATAATCAGAGATGGAATACTTTTCTGATGAGATGATCCTCTAGTATAATTCCTCTTCCATGTCATCAAAATTAAAGCAATGGAGACAATCTTACAGGAACAGTGACGTCATCTCACAATGTGAAAATAAGAAAAGACACCACAAGTGCAGATGGTCTAAATATATACATATATATGTGTCTGTGTGTGTGTGTGTGTGTGTCTGTGTGTGTGTGTTGTGATAGAAGCGCATACAAGTAGGAAAACAGCAGCATGAGAAAATAGCCAAACTTTAATAACAATAAAACACTTACTATATTAAAAGCCGATGGTAAACGCACTCAGAGAGGGTGTCTAAAGAATGCGTATCTGCATGGATAGTTCAGTCAGCAGTGAGGCTCCTTGGGCTCTTTGAGGCCTCCACTTGTAATGATGGAAGTCCTGCCTGTGGTGGTCTGTTACAGTGGCGTCCCTCTGCGCTATGTTGGGGGTCCCTCACCCTCGGGTGCTGGATTCCCTCTATGTCGCTTGGTGCCGGTCGGAGGCGGAGTGTGATGACATCACTACATGTCTCGGTGCCTGCGTGTGAGTGAGAGAACAGCACTGCACAGCTGATCCTCTCTGATCCTCTCTCTCTCTGCAGCTTGATCACTCCACGCGTTTCACAGCTCTGTTGCTACTTCATCAGGATTACACTATGCAATAAAAATTGCAAGGAAATCAATACAAGCAGGCTTCCGGCTTAGGGAAGGGTCTCCCTGCCACCGGGAACTATGTCTATATTAGGTCCTAGTATATACTCTATTAAATTGTCCACCCCTGGGAGGAAAGGGTTAAACCATGGTATTATGTCATGTTTTCAGATGGCGCAGAACATTGTGATGGTGAGGAGATCCGTTCCTACGCCAGGAACCTTCTCCTATTGATGCCCTTTCATGTTTTTATATGTTTTATACAGTATATATAAAGTTTAGACCATCTGCACTATTGGCCTTTTCTGTTCGTATGCATTGTGAGATCTACCTTGTGAGATTACCTCCACTGCTCCTGTAAAATTGCCTCCATTACTCCATCTTTGATTATACAGTATATCACCTTTTGATGTGGCTTTAATCCTTAGTGGCCAGGTGAGAGCATTATAAAATCCACTAATAACATCACAATTTAGAACGACTGTACTACACCATATTTGCCCCTCTATTTTCTCCTTTTTTGGTTGGAATCCTGTGCTCCCCACATTTTGAGAAGATTTATCTTGTGAGCCAATGGATTTCTAGGAAACAATAAAGGATTCTATTAGCTTCTGTAATATCTTTCTTGGGCTTCGGTGCAAACATCCTAAAGAACACGCATTGATTACACATTCACAACCTTATCCTGGTTTTCAAGTGTTGGAATGAAGATTAATAAGGCACAGACAGAATGTGTCCCAGATGTAATTACATTCTAGATGTCTTAACTTTTCTGTAGTTTAAGATGACTTTACTATAAAGCTATATAAAGAAAAACTTAGATTTTTCAGCTCGGGGTAGTTAGAAAAGAAAGTTATATTAATCTCAGATGAGCACAAAACACGGAGTGTAAAGTACAACAACGTATCTTCCATGTAAATTAGGATGTTTGGAATGAGAACATTCATGAATTTTATCAACAATTTTTGCATGAAGTCCTTAAGATGGACCAGCAGGGGACACCAGTGGTGTAGCTAGACATAGACGGGCCCCCAGGGAACACACACTACTAACTACTCATTCTATTTTAAAAAAATGATAGTATTGAAGAAGATTCGATTTTCATACCAGATGTGAATTTTATGATATAAAAATGATGTGTTCAGTTACCTTCTGTGAAGCGCTATGTACATTAATGGCACTATATAAATAGACATATATACATACATACATACATACATACATACATACATACATACATACATACCTAAAGCAGCTGTTTATGAGATGTCCACATACTTCTTGATAAGGGCTACTAATGCTTTAGGATGGCACTGTACTAAATGTGAGCTTTTTCCTCCTGAAATGCATTTCTAGGCCCTCTAATAGCGTAGTAAAGGCACAGATCCACAGACCATTTAAGACATATTAGTTTTCTTTATTCTCAAAGTTTCACACAGCTGTAAATAGTTTTCCAACCAAAAATATTGACAGCAGATAAGAGCCACTTGGAGGAGGGTGAGGGGGGCTGTATCAGTGTAAAGAAGGGGCACATAGAGGTTTCATTTGACACATTGCTCCATTTTCGGCTTGTGGTTGCGTTCACTGTATGAAACTGTTTCTTAGATTTTACCAATTATTGGCCAGAATGTTATCACCTCCGAACGGGCGGAATTATGTGATGCAAATACAAGATACAAAATGACATTCGGAGACGCAGTCTCATCTCATTACAATCTGTGCGTTATGTCACTACTCCCTAACTCCTCCTATTGTCACTCCCCAAACCGTGAGGTGGCGCAAAACGTGGAGCAAAAACCTTGAAACATTGATGGAAAGTGATGCGAGGTAAAAAATATGCAAATTGCGTCCAATTGTGATGCCCAGGGCCGCCGACAGAGGGGAGACCTGGGACAAGTGTCCTGGGCCCGGAGGCCGTTGGGGGCCCGGCTGACCGGCACTGGAAGTTGGGACCAGCCAACTTCTGCGTCCAACTGCTCGGCATCTGGTTGCCATTGCCGGGTCCCGGCTCCCAGCTCCCAGCTCTCCCCAGCATCTCAAAAAAATCTGCCACGTGGAGGACAGGAGAAGAGCAAGGTGTCAGAGCTGCTGCACGTTAAATCCCCCTCCTAGGAGCAGAGACTGCAGAGAAGATCTAATAATAACTCGCGGGCACTCACAGCGGCAGTTGTTGTGTCTTGCACGAGGCAGACTTTTTACATCAGACTACAAGTCCACACAGACCTCGGATCTGACTCACAAGCTTCACATGGAATCCCCCGTAACCCTGAAGACAGCACTCCCAGAGAACTGATCCGGTGTCTCGTAAGACTTGCGACGAAGTCTCGCGGCTTTTGTGACGTCACAGACCCGGAAGTGCTCAACCAGGACGCCGAAACAGCGTGCGCCCCGCTGCTCCGTTGCAAAGGAGATTGATGCAGTGACGGGCATAACACAGACAAGCGGAGGTCGTTTTCTGGACTGCTGAGATTGCACTAGCCTCACCCTAAGGCGAGAGGCTAAAATACCAGCGATTGGAGTGGAGACTTTTCCAGGCCCTACACCGAGGTTGTTGGAGTGAGAAGGAGAGCCACGAGACCATCACAGGCGTCCGTTGGTGTTGGGTAACATATAACCCAGAAATGCTTGTTTAATTTAACCTTTATGTACGCACAATACTTACCTTTTACTTTGGTTACTAAAGATATCATTTAATGCACTATGAGCGTTGTGCGCTGTGTTTTCTGTTTTTTTGTGTGCTTATAGGGGGGACTAGAGCCATCCCTGGTGTCACAGCTGCAGACGCTCCATCCATTTTCAATTTACACACAAGGTCACCCATTTTATTGTATCACATTTACCACGTCACTGAATTATTGTTGTTGCGCACCTTTTCCTTGTCACCTTTGTCACTCCCCAGCATCTGCCTGCTTCTTCCCACGCTGTCCTCTCTCTACCGCCAGTGCGATTCGAAAGTTGTGTGCACCCAGAAGTGGGGCCCAGCTTATGGTGCGCAGCGGCGGGAGAGAGAGGCAGGCTCAGTGTGGGAAAAGGCAGGCAGAAGCTTGGGAGAGCCCGGAGCCGGGGCCCGATGGTGGCAACCAGAGGTAAGCGGTAATTGTATTTGGGGGTAATTATATTTAGGGGATGGTAGTAATTATATTTGGGGGGTGGTAGTAATTGTATTTGGGGGAAAGGTTGTTGGTTATTGTATCTGGGAGTGGTGGTAATTGTGTCTGGGGGGTAGCAGTA
This sequence comes from Ascaphus truei, assembly GCA_036426205.1. Classification (NCBI taxonomy): domain Eukaryota; kingdom Metazoa; phylum Chordata; class Amphibia; order Anura; family Ascaphidae; genus Ascaphus; species Ascaphus truei. The sequence goes on from CM071580.1 coordinate 25,633,824, forward strand.
ATTATATCTGGGGGGTTGTGGTAATTATATCGGAGGGGGGGTTGTATCTGGGGGCAGGTAGTGGTGTTTGTATCTGGGGGTGGGTTGTTTGTATCTGGGGGTTGGTTTGATTCTGGGGGGTGGGTTGTTTGTATCTGGGGGTTGTTTGTATCTGGGGTGGGTTGTTTGTATCTGGGGGTTGTTTGTATCTGGGGCAGGTAGTGGTGTTTGTGTCTGGGGAGTGTAATGTTGTTTGTATCTGGGGGGAAGTGGTGCTTGTATCTGGGGGGGGGTGTAGTGGTGCCTGTACTTGGGGGGGGGGGGGGGGGGGGTGTGTGTGTTTTGTGGGGGGGTGGGTTGTTGTGTTTGGGGGGGGGGGTTGTATGGGTATGGGGGGAATTGTGTGTGTGTGGCCAGGGGAGGTGAGGGAAATTGAGGGAACGAGGATAGAATTGGAGGGGGTAATTGAGTGATAGCAGAAGGGGGGAGAGTGAGAGGAGAGAGGGGTGTAAGAGAGGGATGGGGAGAAAGTGAGTGAAGAAGAGAGGGGGAAGATTGAGAGACATAGGGGGGAGAGAAATACAGGTGTGAAAAGGGAGAGGGGGGCGGGTGAAACTCTAGTCCTCGGCCCTGGGAAATCTGTCGGCGGCCCTGGTGATACCCCAGACCCTAGTACACCATTGGCTATCTTCTTAACCTATATTTCCCCCTTTAATACCAAAGCTAATGTGAGAGAGGCCAGCAATGCATTGTAGGCCACTCTGGCAGTAAAGATCCTAACGGTAAGACTAAGAGCTACTGAAAGAGAGATAAACACATGAAGGAGACAATCCTTGCAGAAGTGATTGGAAGGACAAGCAATGAGAAGAATGACCACCAAGTGGTAAAATGAAACGGTAAATGTTTCCATAGTCTGGCAGATATCTGATGAAAGCACTTAAGACAAAGCCGCAGAGAACCTGATATTTTGTTTGTACTATTGTTCTTCAGTTGGAAGCACAACTGCTTAGGTTGTTGAAATTCAACAGCTATTAGAGGAACATTATCCTGGTATCAGGCACAGAACCTGATATGCTGATCATATGCTGTATACACACAGCTCTATCAACGCGCCTAATGAAGATTCAGAGGCTGCATATGGAAGCAAATCAATGTATTTTCCCTCACAGCGAGCAATAATATAATCAATATCCCTTTGTGACATTCTGAAAAGGGATTCAATAAAGGCAATGCCTTACTTTCAGGGCAAATTATTATGGGGTCTATGGAACAAGACAAGGAAAATGCGCGTTGTGCTGCGCCGCGAAGACAAATGGAAAGAGCGTGCTCATGTCATTTCTTATATGTCACATACAGAAGTAGCCAGCATGATTGCACCCTGTATCACATGATACCGTATGTACACTGGTGCAAGTCTTAACGTGTTATTGGGTTTCAATTCAATACAAAGCTGCTAGTTGCGGAATTGATCGATTTGCGGACTTGATCATGCAATTTACTGCCGTACCGCACAATAACTGGTAAAAAACATCTGTAGGTTTATACTAGCATAGAGATGGGCACATTTATTTGGTGAATCTGGATCCGCAGCGGATTGGCCGGTTCCATTGGTCCGCGGATCAATCTCAAAAAGGGCGATTCGCGTTTTGTGGATTTTTTATTATTATTACCAATACACTCCGCGGATTCCGCAGCCCGTGGACGGATTTGTAGAATCCAATCCGCGGATTTAGTAATCCGTTGGCGGATGGAGGATTTTGATAAATGCAGATTAAAACTGACCAAATCTGTCTGCGGATTTTACACCACAAAACAGATTTTTTGGGGGGAAATGCAAGAAAATCCGGGAAACACATTTGGACGGATACACCATCTTTAACCTAGCAATCACACAGACACAAAGGCATCAGAAATAGCAGATAAATGTTGCAAATATATATTATTTGCCTCTAACTGTCCCCTAACTCCTACGTTTGACATTACCCAAATCACTAACGCATGCACAAAGGGCAAGAAGACATATATTGACACATTTGCACATGAAACACGAGAGACATTGTATGAAAATGCTTCCCGTAGCATTAATTTAAAAGCAAAAATACTTTGACACACAAGCCAAAAATGGCTAATTTACAGCACCTCTCCGTGTGCATTTAAAAACCGGGACAAATGTCATGACTGTGCATGCGCGAATGGCGAGCACCGACTGCGCGTGTGCAATGAGCACTTTCTGGTCGCTCTCGCATGTGTGCCTGGCACCAATAGAAAACCAGGACAGTGGCCCAAAAAGTCAGGGCAGAGGCCTAAAAATCGTGAATGTCTATTACAATTTTTGGAAAAAACCCAATCACATAGATAAAGGTCCATATTAACTATGGTACTAAGGAAACATAAGGCTCATTTAAATGAATGGCCAATACGATTTCTTAAAGAAAGTATACAAGTTTAACAGCACCTCTATAGGAGTACGTAGAATCGCTAAGCAAATGAGGGTGCAGTGCAAGGGAACAGGGAGGGACCCTAATTCACTCCAAAGTTAAAATAATGAACATAAGGGTAGTTCCCAGCACTCAACAAAGAATATAAATGCAAACGACAATAGGTGATATGCCAAAAAGAATGATGTTTTACTATACTTATGAATCAAACAAATATAGCAAACAATTGTATTAGACAATGATACACGTGTAATAAGCCATCCAGTGTAATCACAATTGGTATAAAAATAAAATAAACACACTCGGTGTGATGGGCACAAAAAAGAGAAAAACTGAAAAAACTGAAAAACTGAAAAAACTGAAAAACGGGGGTGGGAGATAAGGAAAAACAAGTGGGGGGAACAGGGGAAAAGGGGAGGGGCAACGTTTTGGGGCTCCTAGCCCCTTCTTCTGGCCTGTTCCCAAAGATCCAAATGATACCGGTACTTCCCTAACCCCTGTGAAACAGAGACTCCCTGGGTAATAACAAGGCTGAAATAATACTGCAAGATTTCTTAAAGCCTGTGTAAGTTTTGCTAGAAAATGACTCTCTCTAATACTACCCTTATAGAAACAGACAGACAATGATGACTTCTAGTGAGACAATTTTCTAATCTGCTGTAAAGCATCATAACCTGCGTATTAGGGCATCTTTCTTCCTATCCTAAGCATTCGTGAACTCCTAGACTGCAGAACCTTCAAAATGAACAACTTACCTGTGACAAAAGCAACTGCTTTTATTTAATATTTTATTAGTGCAGGGGCAGCCAACTCCAATCCTAGAGGGCCACCAACAGGTCAGGTTTTTAGGATATCCCTGCTTCAGCACAGGTGGCTCAATCAGTGGCTCAATCAAAGACTGAGCCACCTGTGCTGAAGCAGGGATATCCTGAAAACCTGACTGGTTAGTGGCCCTCGAGGACTTGAGTTAGCCACCTCTGTATTTGTGAGTCTGTGAATTCTGCATTTACATTGTTAAACCAAGCCTGTGATGTTACTGTATACCAAGGTATATTTGTTCACTTCTTTGCTACCTGGCAGCCAATGAGTTAAGTAATACCTTAGCTGAGCACCACTGACACAAATCAAAGACAAAGTCTATACATTTTCATGAGAAAGCTTCTGAAAACGGGCGAGAGAGACGGAGAGGTCGGCATTTTGTGCTGCAACACATGGACTCTATAACATTTCTGAATCCCAATTACAAAAGTCAATTTATAATTACTGTGGTGGATGATAATGTTATTATAAGGGTGAGTGAGTTTAAATATTGAGGCTTCACCTTTGCTCATTAATTACAATGTGCCACATTTTGGAGAATATAGTCTTAGTTAGATGTGCTTAGTGAACTGTTTCGACCATAGAGCAGATCTGGAATTGATTCAAATGAAGGTGGTAAATGTGTTTTGAGGAAAATACTCTTCATCACAAACAAACATTTTACGAAAAGCTGGGTGTTTCAGAAAACTAACTGCATCGTTAAAATGAAGGATAATGCAGTTACATTAAAGTCATGAAAACACACTTATTAGATAAACAGCTCCTATTTTAATATAAAAAAGGATACTCATTTGTAATCCAAAAAGCCTGGTATGGGTCAGGGCTAGAGTTGTGTGAAACTTTGAGATATGAGGTCGCGAACAATGCAAAATGTGCCCTTCCGAAGTTGCGAAATTAGCCGCCGGTGATTCACTGAGCATTAAGTCAAAGTGCCCCGGGATTTCGTTTAATAATATAATTATCAGAATTCGTTAAAACAGCTGTTGCCAATGCCCTGTCCTCAAGGGCCACCAACAGGTCAGGATATCTCTGCGCACAAGTGGCTTAATCAGTGGCTCGGTCAACAACTGGACCACTAATAAGCCACCTGTGTTGAAGCAGGGATATCCTGAAAACCTGAGCTCCTGGTGACAGGGCCGGCGTGATGGCAGTGCCATCAGTGCCACTTCATAGAGCCCCACGGCTTCAGAGGCCCACGCTCTTCCCCTCAACAATGAAACTGATTGCCAGAGGTGAGTGCGGAGCCTCTGTAATGGTCTCTTACCTTCTCCAGCAGCCTCTCCTCCTGCAGCGCCTCATTGTCATGGCGCCACAACATCACATGGAGCTGTGTTGCCATAACAACATGACATCGCATGGCGCCACGACATAACGTGACACTGCATCGTCTGAGGAGGAGATACCGGACAAGGTAAGAGGCCCAGCAAAATCCTCACTGCCCTGAGTCCTGCAAAAGTTCCAGCCGGCCCTGGCTGGTGGCCTTTGAGGACTGGAATTTGCCACCCCTGCGCTAGTTTCGCTTAATGCCGAGACAATAAATGGGCACATACACCATGTTTCGCTCACGGTCTGGCAATATTTTGCTGAAGTTTACTAATGTGGCGACATTATTAGCCCTTTGAGCCGTGGTTAAATAGTTCACAGGGAATCAAACAAACAATCCTTTAGCAGGTCTAATAAAGGTACAACATAATAATAATAATAACTTTATTTATGTAGCTCTTCCTTCCAATGGAGCTCAAAGCGCTTATTGTGTGATGTGAGGGATATGTGCCAGATAATGCCAGTGATATGCCGCACTGGAGGACTGATGCTTTATCTCAGCTATCCATGCCCTATTCCAATTTATTCCAACAGCAGTCAGATAACACAACATATATATTTATTTTCTTATTGTGATCAATAATCAATCCATATATTTAGAATCAAGACTTTTCTTCTTTAAATTAAGTGCGACCCTCCCTGGCCGGCTCTTAGTGTCTGTATTATTGGAAACTGCGGATGCATTACCTTACTCAGGGTGCATTACCTTACTCGGGGTGCATTACCTTACTCAGGGTGCATTACCTTACTCAGGGTGCATTACCTTACTCAGGGTGCATTACCTTACTCAGGGTGCAGGCTGGGCGTTAGTAAGAAATGATGGGGGCCAGGAACTTTATTCATTCACACTGAAGCTTTATCATCTTGTAGGTACAGTCTCACATCTGTTATACACAGTGCATTTTGTTTATCCAATTGAGTGTCTTTTTGGCTACATTGTTTGTATATGTTTCCTAGCTGCCCCTATCTCGGCCTGCTAGAAATGTGCTGAGGCTTTATGATCCCTCTAACGCTGGTAGTGCTCCATGTCCACTGGGTTCCTGGCCCTCTGTGATCCACTTCCCCGTCTGGGGGCGACCTAACACCACGTGGCCTTCTGGATGAAAACTAGCTACTGACCCTCTGATGGGGCTGGTCCAACTATGTCTATGGGCTACGGTTTGGGGAACCCCCTCTGGGCATAGGTTGTTTCTCTGTGAACCTTGACAGTAGAATGGAATCATATCTGTGGGATGCTCTATAACAGGGTACGCTCACTAACCTGAAAGCAATAAAGTGAATACCTACCGTACATAGGAACCTATATATACAATATTCACAGTGAGATCCCTCTTCTTCAACTCCTCCTGGGATCTGAGTTTCAGATGCTATTTATATCTCAGCCTGTTACTGTCTTCAGGCTGAAGGGGATGGGGCTTAACCTCTGCTAAGTCACCACAGCAACACGAGGGGGAAGGGGTGTTATTCTGATTGAGTCTACACAGTTAACCCTTTAAGGCCCTAGTAATCCCAAAGGGGGTTTACATAAGTTTTACAAAAGAATGGACATCTTGTCTCTCTCTGATAAACTATATTTATTTTGTTCAGAACGGTGATAGTCCATTACTTTCATTCACCAACATACAAATCTGTTGTACCATTACAGTATTTGTGCCAAATGTTACAAATATAAATTAGTCCCATTCAATTTTCTGTTATAATGAATTATAAACATTTATTGTTGCAAAAAGGACTCGTAGAAGTGTTTCCTTAATGAAGAACAGTGTCCACCTCCACACAGTAACTCTAACTCCTAGCTTGGTTTATAGTTACACAGTGTGTAGCTGTTTCCACTGTATGCAATTCAGATTTTACTGTGATCCTATTCAATATATAGGGGCTGATGCTATATGTGCTGAAGTTGCCACACATATAGAATCAGCCCCATAGTGTGTTATGCATTAGTGTTGCTAATATGGTTTTGAAACTGCTTGCCAACTACTGTATGCGGCCAGGGCCGTCTTAACGTATGGGCACACTGGGCAGGGCCGTCTTAACGTACACCACAGCATAGGGGGGCCCCATGCGCCCGGCCCATGGGTGCCCACCATTCTAAATCTAGCTATGAGGGCTCGCTCTCCCCACGCCGCGGCGCCCGGCACCACGGCTCGCTCTCCCCCCGCCCAGTACCCCGGCTCGCTCTCCCCCCACCCGGCACCACGGCTCGCTCTCCCCCCGCCCGGCACCCCGGCTCCGCTCGCTCTCCCCCCGCCCGGCCCGGCACCATGGCTCCGCTCGCTCTCCCCCCGCCCGGCACCCCGGCTCTGCTCACTCTCACCCCACCCGGCACCCCGGCTCTGCTCGCTCTCCCTCGCCCGGAAGTGGAACCCGGCTCTTTTTATATACATGGGATAAGTGGGCTGGGGTTCCACTGGGGGTCACAGTTATGTTTTAGGAGGCTCTGCATTTATTAAAAGGTTGGAAACTACTGCAAGGAGTGATTACTTGGTCAGTATTGGGGGAAAACTTGGACTGAGGTTGATACATGCCAAATGTTACTTTGTTTTTGATGCAACAACCTATTTTCTGCTTGTGACTGCACCAGCGGTGAGACGCTTCTTTTAATCATGTTTCCTACATGTGATACAACCGTGGACCAAACCATCGTGCTGCGTGTCAAAGCACACTTGCCTTAATCCGTACATGGATAAGGATAATATTTCTGACAATGTGTCCAGGTGCATAGCTCCAAAAGGTTAAGTGTAAGAATACTGCAGTCTCACACGTTCCACACACGATAAGTGAGAGCTGCTTATGCCAAGTCAGCAATGTGCCAGAGTTCACAACATGGAAAAATGTATGAACTGAGATACGGATTCGTATCGGCTCCACATCAGCCTAGCGACTCCACCCTAACTTATTTATTATTATTGTTTTATGACAAATGCTGTTGCACCTGCGCATGGGAACAAATTGGAAAACTGACTTTATATATTGCTACTTAAGAGAATCATGGTCACAATGCTTTAATAGACATAATTTTTATGTCAAGAAAGTTATTTGCGCCCCTTTATTCATAGTGCTATTGATAACATCTGTTTAAATATTGAACTAGAAGGCTGCTCAACGTATGTATTCATTTTGCCTTTATTACTTATTTTAGTTTGAATACTATTTGTTTCTATAACGTCTGTATACACTAAACTGGGAAGCTTAAGGGCCTCGTTCTATATAAGTTAGAGTGGTCTTTCAGGCTCTTTTTGCTCAAAAATCTCCATTAGAATCATTAGGGATTTTTTTTAGGCAAAACCAACAGAATGTCTGCTTCAAGGTATATATAACGACCCCCTTAATGTTCCCGAGCAAGAGGAAGGCAGCTTCACCGCACGTCAAATAGGGAACTTTATGTTCCTACAATACCTTTATTGGGAATACTGCAGCTGTAGGCAGAATTACTGTCCTCAGTGCCGCAATTTTCCCTGTGCCGGTTGAATGGCAGTGCGGCTGCAGCCCTGCGGACAGCAAGATGCCCAGAAGGATTATCACTGCGGGGTTCCTTGCTTCTGAACAGGACCCGAGAGTTAATCCCATTGGGCGATCTGCAGGGAGAAAATACAGAAATTCTGCGGGTCCTGTTCAGAAGGAAGGAATCCCACAGTGCTGGTCCTTCCGGGCGCAAGAATGACTGTCCTTGTGGTAACAGAGTGGAGGCGGACGGGCCGCGCGTCTCCGCATTTTTCTCCGCGGACACAAGAACAGTAAGTTTGGCTACATCTGTGTCTTCACGTACATTAAAATAAAAACATGAATCAACAATATGACTCACTAGTTTTAGTATGTGATCTAACTGAATAGAATCAATATGTTAAACTAAAGCATATCTACGTGGAGATTGCTTCCACCAACAATGACAAGTGAATGTCATTAATACAACTATATAATAATATATTCTAACATTAGCAATATCAGCCTAAAATGGCAAGAAAAGAATGTGCAGAAACAGCTAATGGCATGTCAATGCTTTGCCAAGATGAAAACGAATCCCTTCTTATTTAATGACTCGATGCTACGATAAATAGAAAACATATATTTTACAATCAGTGTCCAGCATTTAGTGTTGATTGATGCAATTTATCAGTCATGTTACACTGATGATGGCAATTGAGCTTCTAATGCCAAAAATCAAACTAAATTAAATTAATCATGTAGTGTTAGCAAAAGCAGCTCATCGATTGCAATTCAATTCAATACATAAACACAATGCTATCAATAAATCCTTCATGGCACACTATATCCAAAAGCAGGTTCTCCTAAGATTTTCATTCCAGAGTTAACTTTCATTGACAAGGCTATTAGTTTACATAGGTTCATTGGTGTTCACTGTGAGGATTTAAATCATTTGTTTTCTTGACGTGCTGTGTATAGTATAGTCCCTGGCTAGGAAAAACAAGCATATTTAATATTTCCATCATCTTTGCTTTCAGAAGTCAGCCTTAATGATTATAGATGAGTTTCTCCTGATCTTTGCAAATAAAAATGATTAAAATGTGCTGAATCGGTATATCTGACAGAAAAGTTTAAAGCTATAATATATTATGGTCAGCAATCAAAATGTTTTATCTTCTGAGATGGAAACAACACTTTCCGAGATTGGTTTACAAAAATTCATTATGGCAGCGGGAAAGGCCACGGTATGAAATGAAGGCTGATGACTGAATCATTGTTGATTTTGATTAGGTTATGTTCACCTTTCAAATCTATTAGGAATTTTTATTACAATGATAGCTTTTTATTGTACTCAATACACCTGACCTAGTGGAAGGTTAACTTTTGAAACCCAGACAACATTTATGACTTTTTTTTTAGAAACATATGTTGGAATATTCAAGCAATAAAACGGTTGCAATTGAAATATATATAGTAAACAGTATACAGTATACAGGTATATTACTCTGGTAGGCCACCTAGAGCTAGAAAGGAACACGCCCCTTGTGTCCATCAAATATGTGTTGAAGGCTCCAATTGTCTTCTCTTGCATTACACAGTAAGATGCTACTTCTGAAATGGTAAACAGCTATGTAGTGGTGTGTTATTGTGTAATGCATAGATTAGCTTATGATACCTATTACATAGGTCATAGATGAAACATAGTGTACAAAGCTTTCAAACCCTCACAGATACTCAAAGGAAATGCACAGAGAGAAGGGTGAGGTTTTGAAAGCTCTCTACATGAAATGTCATCTATGAAAAGTACGCATATTGGTCTCCTACAAGGAATGACCATCTACAACTCATGTTTACTTCTCCAGGACCAATATGGCTGCTGGGAACTTAAACGACATTAGACAATAGCATACCATTGTTATGTAAAATATAAATGTATATTGACAATGTAACATTTTGTCATTTTAATTATAGATATTACATAGTGACATAGGGCCTCATGCAGTAAGCGCCGATAAGCCGTTTATCGCCATTTTTTCACCAAATTTGCCCTCCCGATTCAGTAAGCGCCACTTATCGGCACTTTTTGAACTCGGCTGAATTCAGGTAGCCCCGATCAGGTTTTCGCTGCTGATCGGCACTCCAGAATGGAGAGTTTTTCGTCAATTAGTCCCGCCAACTAAAGTTGGCAAGTTAGTGGAGGAGAAGCATTGGCAAGGGCGACACTTAGAAAAAATCAGGCCTTTTTCCTGTCTGTGATTGATGCCGGGGTCTCCGGAGCTGATACCAGCACCGGAGCCCCCCGGCATGCATCCGAGGCAGGAAAAATGCATGTACAGCCCACTTCATTACCTTAGCGGCTAACCGCTAAGGCAATGAAGGGGTTAACCCAGCGGTGCGCAAACTGTGGGGCGCGACCCCCAGGGGGGGCGCGACACTGCCGACGGGGGGCACGGGGTTTACAGAGGACCCGCGCGCTACCCAAAGGCACTTAAATTTAGTGCCGGGGGAGTTGCAGGGCCTCTGTAAATCTAACTTACCGTGGCTCCGGCGGCTTCCTCCCTGTGTTGCCATGGCAACGCGGCGTCAAAATGATGCTGCGAGGTCATGTGACGTCACGTTGCTATGGCAACGTGACGTCATTACGCCGGAGCGCGGGTAAGTTGGGGTTGGGAGGGGGGCGCGGGAGTGAGGGGACAGCCGGCAGGGGGGCGCAGGGAAAAAAGTTTGCGCCCCCCTGGGTTAACCCACCGTGCCAGCTTTATTGTGGGTAGCGGGGTGGGTGAAGGGGGTATTTGGCCCTTGTTGTTTGTTTAGGGCTTGCGGGGGGGTTGCGGGTGCACTAAACCCCTTCACGACCGTAGCAGTTAATACCACTACGGTCATGAAGGGGTTAAGGCTGGCAGGGGCCCTCGGGTGTTACCCGCAGGCCTGCAGTACCAATTATGTGCCCCCCCCCCCCAAATTAATGTCAAAACACATACATACTTATAAAGAAATAACCCCCCCCCCTTAACATATACAGTATAGTAATGGCCACAATTACTATTATCCACAAATGGATAATAGTGAATGTGCCCATTTTAAATACATATATACATAAATACATAAACACCAATCAATACATTAAATACATATAGTACTCACCCATGTCCAGCTGCCACGATGAAGGCCATCCTCATCTTCATCCTGCCCATGCCCCCTCCGCTGCTGCAAAACAGACACAAGAATGAAAACATCCAATGTAATGTCCCCTAACCCCTTAATCACCATAGCGGTTATTAACCGCTACAGTCATTAAGTGGTTAACCCACCCTCACCCACCACTCGGGACACCTACATACCCTCCCCCACTAACCCCCCACCCCGTGAGGCCTAACCACCCTCACCCACTACCCACAAGGGAGGCCTACCCACATACCATTGGGGCCAATACCCCCTCCCCCCACCCCCAGTACCCACAATAAAAACAATACACAGCCCCACATTAAACATCATTCTATTTATTAAATACATTACCCACGGCCTGTGCCCCCCCATAAATACATGATTTATCCTTTTACATACAGGTTTCATACCCCAGCCCCACGCGAGTCCCCGGCGGGCTGGCGGGGCACCTGACAGACCTTCCGGGTACCAGCAACTTGTTTCAAACAGGTTCTGGAGAAAGGGTATTATGGTGCTCAAGCTTGAAATCCCATCACTAATAAGTACAGAGGCCACCTCCTGGGACATAAATAATGTGCAACCTAATAAGGGGCTCCAGTTACCCTGAAGGCAGGGGTAGTTGCATAAAAACACCCACCCCTCACCTCATTGGGCTGGCCCCAGGTATTACTCACAATGGTTGAAGTCACCAGGGATCCTCTCAGTTTGCGTGCTGTCGCCAATGGGAAAATTCCAGTACAGCGCTTTGTGATGCAACGCACAGCAAGAAGGTGGTGACAGCAGGTCTGGCAAAAATCTTCTTTATTAGAGGAACATTAAAAACGGAAGGCTGCAACCTTCTACGCGTTTCGTGCAGTGAAAATTGCACTTTATCAAGAAGTCAGTTAAACATGGTACATTGCACCCCATATATAGGGACAGTCTGCCATTTGGCGCCAAAAAACGCTAATTGAAATTTGCATAATTACCTGATAACACATAGCTGTGCCTGCGCTGTACCAGAAGTGGCTGTATACCTGTATAGCCGCCGCGACATCCGCCTCCCATGTACACCTGCTCCATGACCCGCAATGCAGGGCAATGGAGGGCCAAATGTCGCGAGATGCGTTCCAGGACAGTCCCGTCTGGCCGCGCATGCGCAGATTGTGCTGATTGAAAAAAACAAAAAAAAGACAGAAGAAACAAACCCCGATCCCGCAGGAGGGCACCACTAAAGTCCTCAATACTCGCGCATGCGCATGTATGGCTCTCTGGCATTGCTTAAAGCGAAATTGGCCAGTAATTGATGTGACCAGCCACCCCGAGGGAGACAATCATGGAAATGCCCCTTAGACCCAAGGAGACACCCATGATATGCCACACTAATGGGGGAAGGGACATACCAACCATCTAACACATAAAGGGTTTTAAATTGATGAGCCTATTCAGGCAGACTGTACCCTATATAAACAGACACATATAATAACTGTAAAATTAAAAACTAAGTGGTTAAATAACAAAAATCTTAATTCTAACTTATACCTATATTAAAAACATTTGAGCAGCCCTCCAAAGGAACAGAGGAAAACTTATTCAATTAATTTGCATAACCTTTTTCACAAAAATCTGAAAAAAATCTGAAAAAAATCAGAAAAAAATCAGAAAAATCAACAATCATGGACATCAAAAGCACTTCTTCTTAGTTAATATATTAACAAATTTCATAAATCATTAAAGCTGTTTATATTGTGGACAATGTATTTGCGCCAGATAATTATTTGTAAGAATTTACAGAGGCTTGTAGATACAATGTGGCTGACTTAAGACATATTCACTTCTTGTATGTTATTTGGATAAGCTTATATGATCACAACCGGGATATTAGTTTTGTATTATTTATTATGGAACACTGGAACGACCATAATTATTCCTTGTGTTATATTCCCAAAATTATACATATCTTTGGCGTACTTTTAGTTTTATTATTTCAAAAAATGATTTATGCTCCATTCTATATTTATTCCATCTGGAGAGCGGGTTTTTAGCGTGAAGATCCAATAAGACTCTCTGCAATCTAGTCTTTTTACTAGATCTCCTCCCCTCATTTTGGGGAGAATGTTCTCAATTCCCATAAATGAGAAGTTCTTAATGCCACCCCTCTCACATTCAGAAAAATGCTTGGAAACCGGATGTGCCAGGTCTCCTCTTTTTATTAATCTAAAATGTTCTTGCATTCTAATTTTTAGAGACCTTGTTGTCCTTCCGACGTATCTTTTCCCACAGCCACAGTTGATCAAATAGACCACGAAGGATGTGTTACAATTAATAAAATCTCTTATTTCGAAACGTCTATGAGGGCTGTGGGAAAAGACATATCTGGAAGGTTTCATGTACCTACACATATTGCAATTATTGCATCTGAATGAACCTTTTGTCCTGAAGGTGTTGACATTAATGTTGAGGTCTGGAATAACACTAGGGGATAGATAATTAGCAATAGTCTTGGCCTTCCTATAGACAATCTTAGGACCCATTTTGGTGTACTCTCCCAGAATGGGATCCATGCGTAATAGGCCCCAATGTTTGTTAATTATCTTATTCACTTGGCCACTGGCCTTACTGTATTGTGTAATAAACAGGGGTGGTGTACATCCCAACCTATTCATATCTCTCTTCTTACCAATATCCTTCACCCTTGACTCTCTGGTGGGGAGTAATGTTTTTCTATCTTTTTTAATTATTCCCTCCACTATTAATTGAAGGGTCTCCCTGTTATAACCCCTTTCAATGAACCGATTGGTAAGAGCCTCAGACTGAGTTAGGAATCCATCCAGTGTGGAGCAATTCCTCCTCAGTCTGAGATACTGGCTTTTGGGGATGCCAGTAATCACCGATCTGGGGTGACAGCTGTCCGCCCGAAGAATTGTATTTCTAGAGTTACTTTTTCTGAAAGTATCTGTTTGGATTTGCTGATTCATATCCACATATAGTAAAATGTCCAGGAAGCTGATGTGATGTGCATTGAAGTTGGTGGTAAATTGAATATTAAAATCATTATTATTAACATATTCAAAAAATGATTCCAATGTGTCTATACTCCCGTGCCAAACTATGAGTAAATCATCAATAAAACGCTTATAGAAAACTATATTGTGTCTAAATTTATTAGTGCTGTTATAAATGAAAACGTGCTCCCACCACCCCATAAAAAGGTTAGCATAAGAGGGGGCAAAACTTGTCCCCATTGCTGTCCCCCGTTGTTGCAAGTAAAACTGGTGCTCAAAAAGAAAATAATTGTGTGTGAGAAGAAAAAGAATAGATTCAGTGATAAAAGTGGTCATTAACATTGAGCTTCCTGGACATTCAATGAAGTGACGAACAGCTGACAACCCCAGATCGTGCTCAATAATTGAGTACAGAGAGACCACATCCATGGTTACCCATAGATAGTCAGGTTTCCACGTGACCTTTTGTAATTGTACCAACAAGTCACCAGAATCAAGGATGAAGGAAGGCAACGCCCTGACAAAGGGCTGCAAATAAGCATTAACGTAGCGGGATAAACCATCTCCCAAAGATCCAATGCTGGAGACAATTGGACGACCAGGAGGGTTGACCAATGTCTTATGGATCTTTGGGAGATGGTGAAAGACTGGGATTATGGGGTGGGGGTTGACCAAAAATCCTATCTCTTTTTTGTTGAGAACCTGAGTTGCGGATCCCAAGTCAATTAAATCCTGCAATTCTTTCAAGAAGGTTGGTCATCGAGGTCATTCAAATCACTTAGGGCACATATGTCTTGAAAAGAGTCCAATGACACCTGTGGTGGGGGAATATCAGAGGTAATTTGGGTTAAGGCAGAACCAATAGAGTTCTCAAGAGGACTAGCCTCGAGTGAAGTCTCAGTCAGAGATTTGTCCCCACTTTTTTGATGAAAGAATTTCTTTAGGGTCAGCTTGCGGACATACTTGTGTACATCCACAACTGTTCCAAAAAGATCAATGCCCATAGAGGGCGCATACTTAAGACCCTTATTGAGGAGAGAAATCTCTGACTTTGTTAGCTCAATACCTGAGAGATTTATAACATTATTAGAGTTAGCTAGTAGTTCTTCTTTCTCTTGTGTGCTCTTTTTCCCTCTACATCCTTTCTTCCCCCTCCTGGTTCTTTTTCGTTTTTCCTGAAAACTGAGTAGTTTTTTGACTGCTGTCCATTATGATAAGAGTCATTTAATCTGCCTGCTTTAGGATCTCCTCTTGAAGGATTACCATCAGTTGGCTGCCTTGTGTCCCTGGTTTGAGAATTTGTTTCGCAATCAGCATTACTAGATCTTGTCTCCATATCCACAAATGAGACAGAATGTGAAGCACTTTCTCCATCTGAAAATTCAGAATCACCGCTTAGATGATCACTATTACTGCCTTTTAGTATTGATTTATTTGGTGTTGATCTACGAGTGTTACTCCTAGATGTATTTTGGGTGGATCGATCAGAGACAGTAACAGTTCTTTGCCATCTGTAAATTTGTTTTTTCTCATAATCAATGCGGTCTCGATCATATTTATTCTGTTTCCTAATCATAATTTCACGTTCTGCTTCTTCAACAGTATTAGATAGTATTTTATCATAATTGGCGAAACCTCTCATGTCCTGGAACTGGCGCAACAGGTTCTGGAGGCCTGTTGGTGGGTCCCACCAAGCGCCATGGCCCCCAGGTGGTCTCCTTGGGTCACCGTGGGCCACAATTGGGTCCCCACGGTAGGCCCGCGGATGTCTGGGAGCCCTGGGTCAGACCCACAGGTGTCTGCGGGGCTTCGGGTGGTTCCCACAGGGGTCTGGGGAACTCACGAGTGCTCACTATGGGTCCGCGGTGCCCCCACGGATGTAGGACCACCGCTTCATCCTCGCAGACTACGGGTCCGCGGTGCCCCCACAGATGTGAGGCCACCGCTTCATTCCCGCAGGTGTCACCCGTGGAACCACCAGCCTGATACCCGTGAGATACCCGAGGAGACCGCAGGTGGTCTCCAGAGGTCTCACGCAGAACCAAGAAACCTACCCTGAATGTAAAAATAATAAACCTGGCCTATACATTCAATACATACATACCCCCCCCCCCAAACAGCTACAGTACAATAATGTGCAAAATAACTATTATCCAGATAGGGATAATAGATTATTTGCCCATTATTAAACACATTAACTAGCATATTAAAATAAATAAAGTACTACTGACCTCATCAATAAGAAGCCCCCGTCGCCAGCAACATCCTTGTCTTTCGTTGCCCACAAAATACATAGCAAATACAAAGCCAATACATTGCAATTACATTCAGATATCAATTAACCCCTTAAACACCTTTTTGGATAATAACCACAAAGGTAATTAAGAGGTTAAGCCACACTGGCCTGATACCCACCCTTCACCCATTCATTTGTACAGTGGCTTCATCATGCAACTATATATATATATATATATAGAGAGAGAGAGAAGAAGAGAGAGAGAGCGAGAGGGAGAGGAGAGAGGAGAGCTAGATAGGAGAGAGAGAGAGAGAGAGAGAGAGAGAGAGAGAGAGAGAGAGAGAGAGAGATACACACACATGATGAACCAATATACTAATAAATATAGAAGGGTTTTAAAAAACATGCTGTACTACAAATACCACTTCTCCATACAGACACACTACAATAAAATCAATTTCCTTTAATAATCCAATCTGATCTTCCAATCAAAATCCCCAAATGCCAATCAAAAACCTCAAATGACAATCAAAACATTGCATTTACATTGTATATATGATGCATACAATCTATGCACCATATACATTCTGCAAATGAATATTAACAATAACATATTCAAAACAAAATACCAATACCTCCAAACAAGTATACTATTTAAACCAATCCAGTAAACATAAATCAATTAGCATTCATTAATTACATCCCTAAACAATTTACATTCCATCCTTAACAATTAAACAATTAACTAATTCAAGCGTTGAACAGAACAAGTAATCCTGTGAAAAAATATAAGTACCAACAAGAATACAATATACAAAAGCAAGCCTCACCCTGACCTAAAGTACACCATACAATAGCAACAATGACATCTATCTAATTTTAAATACATTATACACACATTTAAGCATAGCAGCATAGACAAATTAATTTACAACACAGCAAAGCAAGCTTTTAAAACAACATCATTTCTTACCCTGTATGTATATATCGATCTAGACATACATACATACATACATAGGCAAGAAATGATATACCAAAAATAAATAAATACACATGTTAAAAAAGCTTTTAAAAAAATTAACAAGTTAAATAAAATACATTTCTTAGTTCACTTACCATTACTTGACCCACTCACCGACTCCCGTTGAACATCTTACTCTCGAACCAATCCACTAGGCACAGGAACCCATAAAATAACAAACCATAAAATAATAAACATTAAAATAAAAATCCAAAACAATCCACGGGTCTTCTATTTGTAATCCATCTTCATCTGTATTCTTCTTTCTTCTATCTGCGGCTCTCTTCCGGGGTCTTCTTGTCTTCTACGGCCACGCCTGGCCTTCTTCTTCTGTAGGAGGTCCTTCCTCCTCGGCGTCTTGCTTCAAAATGAGAGGACATAGGCTTTTAAAGGCCTATGACGTCACATTTTCATCATGGTTCCCACGGCCCTGCTTGGGCCGTGAAAACCATGTGTTTTGGCCGAGAAAAAAAAATGATGACGTCACTTAAAGGCAATGAAAGCACAGCCAATCAGAATGGCTTTGCTTCAATTGCCTTTAAGATGATGTCATGAAAAGAAACATGGCCGTCCTCACATGGTACGGTAGCCAACCAGAGCGTGGGAAGTCTATCCCTACTCTGGTAATGCATCACAGAGTGCCCAGGTAATGCATCATACGGTGCCAAGGTAATGCATCACATAGTGCCCAGGTAATGCATGACACAGTGCCCAGGTAATGCATCATACAGTGCCCAGGTAATGCAGCACACAGTGCCCAGTTAATGCATCACATAGTGCCCAGGTAATGCATCATACAGTGCCCAGGTAATTCATTATACAGTGCCCAGGTAATGCATCACACAGTGCCCAGGTAATGCATCACGCAGTGCCCAGGTAATGCATCACACAGTGCCCAGGTAATGCATCACACAGTGCCTAGGTAATGCATCACACAGTGCCTAGGTAATGCATCATACAGTGCCAAGGTAATGCATCATACGGTGCCCAGGTAATGCATCACACAGTGCCCAGGTAATGCATCATACGGTGCCCAGGTAATGCATCACACAGTCCCAGGTAATGCATCATACAGTGCCCAGGTAATGCATCACACAGGCCCAGGTAATGCATCATACAGTGCCCATGTAATGCATCACACAGAGCCCAGGTAAGGCATCACACAGGCCCAGGTAATGCATCACACAGTGCCCAGGTAATGCATCATACAGTGTATGTATGTATGTATGTATGTCTTTATTTGTATAGCACCATAAAATGTACATAGCGCTTTACAGTAGTAATACATGTCATATAAATAACAAATATAAATAACAGATCATGGGAATAAGTGCTTCAGACATACTGTAAAAGTAACATTAAGGAAGGAGTCCCTGCTCCGAGGAGCTTACAATCTAATTGGTAGGTAGGGAGAACGTACAGAGACAGAAGGAGGGAATACTAGTAAGTGCGTCTGCAGGGGGCCAAGCTTTGTGTCATGTGTCCATGAATTATCCAGGCTACTCATATGCTTCTTTAAGGCAGATTGTCTCGTAAGGTGGGGTCTAAAGGGTGATCTAGAGGGGGCTAGTCGGGTATTGGAAAGGGGAAGGGCATTTCAGGAAAGGGTGTGGGGCAGAATGTAGATAGAAGGTTTAAGGCGGAGAGAGGCTTGAATACAAAGGGCGGTAATTGGAAATTGAAGAACGACATCCTTGTAAAGAAGCAAGAGTCTTGATGGGCACTAGCGAGAAATTAGGGCTGTAGATGTAATGAGGGGCAGAAGAATGTAAAGCTTTTAAACAGTGAGCAGTAGAATTGGAGTGTTGAGTAACGAACGATTTAATCGGAGCCAGGATAGGATTCACGCAGGGGAGAACGCTGAGCACAGATTTCTGGAAAAGCGTAGAGTGATTTGGCCGCAGGTTAGGATTAGACTTTGTAGGGGAGACAGGTGGAGGTAGAGAGCCGGACACAGCCGGAGGTTGCCGTCTCGGACTGCGCAGCATGAGGGCCTGGTCAGGTTTTGGCCAGTTGAGTAAAGAGAAAGGGCGTTCTCTTTGTGATATTGCGGAGGAAGAAGCGACACGTTTTGACCCGTTTTTTGATGAGCGGAGAATGAGCGCGGGCCATCCAGTGTGAACCCCTGGCCAGCGTGCTTGGGCTCTGGGTGAATGATCGTATTTCCCCATAGCAATGTGGAAGGATGTAGTGGGCCAGTTTTGGGCGGGGTAGTATGAGTAGTATAAGGAGCCTCTGTTTTTGCCATGTTAAGTTTCAGTCGGCGGAGGCCATCCAGGATGATTATTCCAGGAGAGGCATTCAGGAAATTGGTCTGTATAGAAGGGTGTTGTTAGGTCGGGGTTGAAAGGTAAATTTGTGTGTCGTCAGCATAGAGGTGATATTTAAACCCAAAAATATGTGATTAGGTCACCTAGAGAGAGTGTGTAGAGAGGAAAAGAGAAGGTGGTCCCAGGGGACAGGCCCTGGGGTACCCCCACAGAGAGATCAATAGAGGAGGAGGAGGTGTGTAGCAAAAGAGACACTGAAGGTACGAGGGGGAGAGGTTAAGAGAGATCCAGGATAAAGCTTTGTTCCGAATACCAAGGTTATGGAGAATGTGAAGGAGAAGAGGGTTGGTCCACGGTGTCGAATGCTGCAGAGAGGACGAGTAATAGAGGAGTGTTAATGACCTCTGTTTTGGCAGCGTGGAGGTCCGTCAGTTATTTTAGTGAAGGGCTGTTTCAGTAGAGTGAGCAGTGCGGAGCAAGATTGTAGAGGGTCTAGTCAGAATAGGTGTTGAGAAAGTGTAGCAATCGAAGAGAATACAAGAGTTCAAGGAGTTTGGAGGCAAAAGGCAGAGGGGAGACAGGGCGTGATAGTTAGAAGGACGGTAGGGTCAAGCATGCTGTTTTGAGTAATGGTATAACGGTTGCATGCTTGAGGATGAAGGAAAGGGTACCAGAAGTAGAGGAAGAATTAAAGATCTGTTGTAGCATAGGGATTATAGAAGGAGCAAGAGGTTTTAGGAGATGGGAGGAATGGATCAAGAGGGCAGTGGTTTAGAGGGGAGAAGGAGGAGATCCAGCAGTGATACATCATCTCCGACGATAGCAGAAAAAGAGTAAAGAAAACAGGAGGAAGTTGGGAAGCATTGTGGGATGGGAGGAGGCAACAGATGGGATGTTTCTGCCGTATGGACTCCACCTTTTTCTTAAAAAAGTCAGCAAAAGTCTGAGGTGAGATGGAGAGGAGAAAGAAGAGGAGGCAGCTGAGGGTGGTCTGAGTAGAGAGTCAAGACAGACAAAGAAGACGGCGTGGGTTAGACTTGTGTGTGTTGATTAGTGTGTTGAAAAGGAGGTTTTTTTGCCTGAAAGAGGCAGAGTTTGAAACAGGATAGCCATAAAATTTGTAGTGAAGGAAGTCTGCGAGCGTATGAGATTTCCTCAGATGAGGAGTTCAGAGGAACGAGTGGGAGAACGCAGCATATGGGTGGGAGTTTAGCCAGGGTTCTGGGGTTTAGAGGCCGAGGACGACAGAGAGAAAGTGGGGCATGAAGATCAAGAGAGGAAGATAAGGCAGAGTTGTAGTTCCTGACCAGGTTGTCAGGGTCTGAAGCAGAACTAGAGAGGGAGAGGGAGGAGCGTAAAGTGGAATCAAGAGTGGTAGGTAATAGAGCGCAGGTTTCTGCAAAAACGAGGGCGAGATGGAGATGGAGATGGGAGAGAAGCGAGAGGAGAGAGAAAATGGATGAGGTGATGGTGTCGGAGAGAGAAAAGGGAAATGGAGAAATCGGAAAGAAGTGCCCAGGTATGCATCATACAACCCAGGTATGCACAACACGGTGCCCAGGATATGCATCATACGTGCCCATGTAATACTCATACAGGCCCAGGTAATGCATCACACAGTGCCCACGTAGCATCTACAGTGCCCAGTGCCAGGTAATGCATCACACAGTGCCCCAGGTAATGCATCATACGTGCCCAGTTAATGCATCATACAGTGCCCAGGTAATGCATCATATAGTGCCAGTGTAATGCATCATACAGTGCCCAGGTATGCATCACACAGTCCCAGTACATGCATCATACGGTGCCAGGTAATGCATCACACAGGCCCAGGTAATGAATCACACAGTGCCCATAATGCATCATACATGCCCACATGGTATAATGCATCATACAGTGCCCAGGTAAATGCATAACAAGTGGCCCAGGGTAATGCATCAACAGTGCCAGGTAATGTCATACAGAGCCCAGGTAAGCATCATACAGTGCCGATGCCATAGCAAAGATCATACAGTGCCCAGGTAATGCATCACAACAGTGCCCGTTAATGCAATCATCATACGTGCCCAGGTAATGCATCATACAGTGCCAAGGTAATGCATCATACAGTGCCCAGGTAATGCATCCCACGGTGCCCAGGTAATGCATCACACAGTGCCCCGGCAATGCATCATACAGTGACCAGGTAATGAATCACACAGTGCCCAGGTAATGCATCATACAGTGCCCAGGTAATGCATCCCATGGTGCCCAGGTAATGCATCATACGGTGCCCAGGTAATTCATCATACAGTGCCCAGGTAATGTACACACAGTGCCAGTAATGCATCATACAGTGCCCAGTAATGCTCATAAATGCACAGTATAACATCACAGTGCCCAGGTAATGCAATCACACAGTGCCCAGGTAATGCATCACACAGTGCCCAGGTAATGCATCATACAGTGCCCAGGTAATGCATCATACAGTGCCCAGGTAATGCATCATACAGTGCCCAGGTAATCATCATACAGTGCCCAGGTAATGCATCATACAGTGCCCAGGTAAAGCATCATACAGAGCCCAGGTAAGCAATCATACCAGTGCCAGGTAATGCATCACACAGTGCCTCAGTTATGCATCACACGGTGCCCAGGTAATGCATCACACGGTGCCCAGGTAATGCATCACACAGTGCCCAGTAATGCATCACACAGTTGCCCAGTATGCAACCACGGTGCACCGTAGACATCACACAGGCCAGGTAATACATCATACAGTGCCCATGTATGCATCACACAGTGCCCGGTAATGCATCATACAGTGCCCATGTACTGTCTACGCTGCTAATGCATCACAGTGCCCAAGTTTAATGCATTCATACAGTGCCAGGTAATGCATCACAAAGGGCCCAGGTAATGCATTCACACAGTGCCCAGGTACATGTCCGGTAATCACACAGTGCCAGGTAATGCATCACACTGGCCCAGGTAATGGCATCACACAGTGACCCAGGTAATGCATCACCAGTCCCAGGTAATGCTCACGCAAGATGCCCAGGTAATGCATCAGCATGCCAGGTAATGCATAACACAGTGCCCAGGAATGCATCTGACAGTGCCCAGGTAATGCACCACAGGCCCGGTAATGCATCACACAGTGCCCAGGTAATGCATCACCACCCAGGTGCCACAGGTAATGCATACAACAGTGCCCAGGTAATTGTATCACAGCAGTGCCCAGGTGTAAGCTTCACAACAGTGCCCAGGGTAATTCATACAACGTGCCCAGGTAAGCATCACCAGTGCCCAGGTAATGCATCCCACAGTGCCCAGGTAAGCAGCAGCATGCCCAGTAATCGACATCCTCAGCACGTCTCAGGTAATGAATCAGCAGTGCCCAGGTTATGCATCATACAGTGCCCAGGTAGCATCCACATGCCCAGTAATGCATCACCAGTGCCCCAGGTAAGCATCACACGGCCCAGGCAATGCATCATCATGCCAGGTATGCATCTGCAGTGCCCAGTATGCTGCTACAGGTGTTACATACTTGCTGTTGCAGAGGGGTTTTATTTTTTTTCTGACCATTTAACTAATGGGAGAATGATTGCTCCTTTGTTTTGTGTCACAAAAGAGATCACCTGTACAGTAAGAGATGTGCAGGGAGATGCAGCTCTCTCTGTGCAGGGAGATTGCCTGTAAGAAATGTGCAGGGAGATGCAGCTCTCTGTGCAGGGAGATCGCCTGGAAGAAATGTGCAGGGAGATCACCTGTAAGAGATGTGCAGGGAGATGCAGCTCTCTCTGTGCAGGGAGATGCACCTCTCTCTGTGCAGGGAGTTCGCTTGTAAGAGCTGTGCAGGGAGATGCAGCTTTCTCTGTGCAGGGAGATCGCCTGTAAGAGCTGTGGATGGAGATGCAGCTCTCTCTGTGCAGGGTGATGACTCCTCTTGTGCATGGCGACCGCCTGTAAGAGCTGTGCAGGGAGATCGCCTGTAAGAAATGTGCAGGGATGCAGCTTCTCTCTGTGCAGGGAGATGCAGCTCTCTCCATGCAGGGAGATTGCCTGTAAGAGCTGTGCAGGGAGATGCAGCTCTCTCTGTGCAGGAGATCGACTGTGTGAGTGTCTGTGTGTGTCAGTGTAAGTTTATGAGTATATGTGTCAGTGTTAGTGTGTGTGTAAGAGTGTGTGTGTCAGTGTGTGTGTCAGTGTGTGTGTAAGAGTGTGTGTGTCAGCGTGTGGTTGTAGGTGTGTGTGTCAGTGTGTTAAGTGTGTGTGTATGCAGATAAGAGTGGGTGTATTTCAGAGGAGTGGCGTGAGTGGGTGGTGTGTGGGTGTGTGTGTGGGGGGGTGGTGTTGTGTGGGTGTGTGTGTGTGTGTGGTGTGTGTGGGTGTGTGGGTGTGTGTGTGTGGTGGGTGTGTGTGTGTGTGTAAGTGAGAGGGAGAGTGTGTGCGAGATGAAAAATGTAGGGGCGGCAAAAATGTACGGGCCTAAGGGCGACAAAATTGTAAATCTGCCCTGACATTCCAAACAAGGAAAGAGCGAAAAGAAAAGAGAGAGAGCCAGGGAGAAAAGAGAACGCAGATAGAGAAAGGCAGGCCCGACGAGAGCACAGGAAGGCGGTGAGAGAGAAAAGAAAAGAGGAATAAAGAAAAAAAGAGAACAAGAACAAGGGAGAGAGTTCCATCTATTCCATCTCTCCTCCCAACCCCCGCCCCCCCTCCTCAATACCCCTCCCCCTTTTTCCTCTCCCCCCTTTCACCCCCAATCCCTTGACAGGTCTGACTTCTACACATTGTCAAACTAAGGGAAACAGAATATTATAGCATATTATGCTCTTTCTGAAGTTAACAATGTGTCAACTCTGATTAAAGTGCCTGGAAGATAATGCTTTATTAACTGTGTATCACCTTTATTTGTACAATATTGGATATGGACCTGTGACATCCAAGCAGTTTCTAGCATCTGTAGGTAATGTCAATGTATTTTAAAGTCTTCTTAATGATTACATTTAATCACATGCAAAACCCCCTGCAAATGTCAAAAGCTTTCAATGTGAGTTTGCCAGCATATAGTATGATTTGCAGGCTTGTAATATGATTTGCAGGCATGTAGTATGATTTGCAGGCACGTAGTATGATTTGCAGACATGTAGTATGATTTGCAGGCATATAGTATTTAGGAGACACTTGCAGTGGGTAAAGAGAGTGCTTAAAGTTTGTAAAACTGAAATTCAATGGATGTCAAAAAAACTATTCCGATGATTTAATTGATTTGGTGCGGTGTCAGAGAGCAATATCAGGACTGTTTCTTTCTTATATAGAAATGTGGCAAAGTCATTTCATAAAAAAAGAAAAAAAACTTTTTTTTAAAGCTGCAGACCAAGCAATATCCTACAGGTGTTTTTTTTTTTTTTAAATAAATCAGTTCTGTACTATGAAAAAATACTTGTAGCATTTTTTAAAACAACTCTGAATTACATTTTTAATGTATTATAATGTAACAAGCATTTATTGTTTCTATAGTCATTTACAAAGTCACATCCCCTTCCTCTTCTGAAACAGGCTCTGGTACACCCCTTTTTGAGCCCTGCCCTCTCTCCAGCAGTGCACCAATTGTATCTAGTGACTGCCTGATGACATGATCTTCCACACAGAACTTTGCATCTTTGGTCCTCTTCTGCTGCACTGGCAGCCATTTAGTGAACCCCGAGCCGAATCTTTGCAGATAGATCACAGGAGAACAGATCGATCAGCAATTTAGCTAATTACTTATCATTGTGTGGATTGTATTGATACACATATTAAAGGGGAGAAAAAACTGCAGTTGGACTGTTTCTTTAAAGCACTCATAGAAAATAAGTAGTTGTACAGTATAAACGTATAACATTATTTTTTTTTAAAAAGAATGGGTAGTTACCAAGTCCCAAAATGCAGTTTGTTTTGCTCTCTTAGATTTAAGTATATTCATTTTAAAGTGCAAAAAATGAGGATTAGATTTTTTTTTAATAGCTGCACCCATGTAGACTTTCCTGTTTTTTTAATACGTTCGTTGACAGCAGAAGCCCAGTATTCTGTAACGCGGTTAAGCTACGCTTTAAAATTCACTGCTTATGCTCCTGCTGGGAATATCTCCGTTCGGAAACAGAACGTTTTGAAAAAGTGCCCAAAGTGCAAAGAAATCAAAACAGAGGCAAGACATAATATATGCCCAAGTGCTCATCTTACCAGGCAAACAATTTCAATATATTTTCTCATGGGCAGCTATGGCGTTCGTTGCCGAAGGTTATGTAGATTAGGAAATGTAATGTTTCTTTGTAACTTAAAATTTGTGTGTTCTGGTTGATCAACAACCTTTGAATAATTTGTCTGCCCCCAGAAAAAATACCTTTTCAAGGCCAACATTTCTTTTTTAATTCCCCTCTGTTGCTGCAGGGACCTTACAAGATGTTGCTGTGCTTCTGAGCACAGAAGGGAATAAACTAGCAAATGGTAGAATAAAGTGTAACTTTCTGAAACATGTCGCTCGTGTATGAAAATGTAAATGAAGTTATCTGATCCAGTACCCGGAAAACTCGAAATTGTTGTACTTCAAAGAGTGACTCTAGCAGATTCTTATTAATTAGGATACTGTATTTGTTCAAACAGTGAACAGTTTGCTGCATTATATTCTGCAGCCTCTGCATACGAGTAAATGTTTAAAGGAGCAATTCAAGGGAGTGATTTTTTTGTATTTTTTTTTACTGTAGGAGAAGTGTGCAGAGGTTAAAAATAGGGAGACTGGGGGGGGGGGGGAGTAGTCTTTATTAGCCCAACCATATAACGTAAACAAAAGCTTGTGTTCCGCAAAAAAAACAAATTAAAGGAAAAACAGTTAAACAGAGTTAAAGGGAACCAAACAAACAGGCCTATCTGCCATAGGGAGCACGGACCACATCAGACCCTATCTATTGTTTGGGGGGGCTAGGCCACTTAACAATAACAATCACGGAAACAGTGCAGGATGGAGGTCAGTTACCTTCGGGCCCCAGCTTCCTCCAATCTGGCCAATGGGAGGGGGTGGGGGTGGCAGTGAGGGGGGTGGGGGTGGTTAGAGTCTCAGAGAAGGCTTCTCCCCAAAGCGGCCCAGGGTCCAGTATCTTCCAAGGTCAGAGAGAAGTAGTCCCTGCGGGATCTCTTCAGCAGTTCAGGGTGTCTCCCTGAACTAGAGATCCTCTTTCACTGAGAGCTTTCGGCCTTTTAAAAGAACTATCGAGCCAGCTGAGCAGGTTAATTAGGACAGTCTGCTCTGAATGAACTTGCTCAGTGCTGGGCTCAAGCTCTTCGTACAAGTTTCCTGTAAAGCTACTTAGATAGGGAAGACACTCTGTTACACATAGGATGTGAACAGCGGCCACTTTGTGATCCCTGCTGGTCGAGTGGCTACCAGAACACCCCACCAAGGTATGTCTAGAAGTAGTGGGTCTCCAAAGCTTAAATTAATGGGGTTGAGGTCCAGAGACCCCCTACTTCAATCCTATGTTAAGAAATTAAAACATTTGCAAAACAAATTATGCACTTGGATTGCCCCTTTAATTTTAAGTAGCTACTTCAATACTAGAGGCCAAAGCAATGCAATATAATGATATTGAGCATTAAAGTACACTATGGTCAGCACACCAGTGGTCCTGGTGATGAAGTCTGTACTTCATTGCACCATGCACTTTTCTAGGGATAGATGGTTAGCTCTCCAAGGGGAGGACCCTCAGTTGATGTCACCAGAATGACATCAAGATCATGTGAGGTACTGAATGTGTTAAAGGGCATAATTAATTGGACAATACAAGGGGATTCTCGAATGAGTTGTTATGGAGCAATTCATCCAGTCTTCAAGGGCCACCAACTCGTCAGGTTTGCAGGATATCCCTGCTTCAGCACAGGTTGCTCAATCAGTGGCTCAGTCAATAACTGCATCACCTGTGCTGACGCAGCAATATCCTGAAAATATGACCAGTTGGTGGCCCTTGAAGACTGGCGTTGGCCACTCCTGCTTTATCAGAACCGTTTCCTCGCAGCTTTGGTTACTTACTGTTTGCTGCTTTAGTGTTGCTTGGATGATGAATAGATCAGCCTATGAATAAGTCTTCTTCATGTCTCTGCCTCCCATAATTGTAATGCTACTGTATACAAATGTTGCAAAGTAAAATCAATAGCGAACCTGTAATTGAATTACTCAGAAATTAATGAAACTAACCGGCTGTGGATTTATTTACAGTTAGCCAATTAAATGGGCAATCCCATTCAACATCAAAGTCAACTGCTGACTTTCATGGGCCAATTGTAGATGATTAATGTTGTTTTTTAATAACAACAATGAATCAGACAACATTTAGAATTTTCCCCCCAGATCCCAGATACTATTAGGGTTTTTACAACCATTATCCTATATTTCATGTCACCCTCCATGCCCGGCTCTTAAGGCATTTACATGAATAGTCTATGTACATGGCAGTGCTCATTCATGGCGACCTTGATCAGGGTGCTGAATTCTTGTGAACGTTGGTAAGTAATGATGGGCGCCAGGAACTACTGTAAATACAAACAGTGTAACCTTCAATGGGGTTATACCAACTGTTGCTTCCCTATGCTGCCCCTTCACTTAATGCCCAGAGGGAGGTGCTGCTACTTGTTACTGGGTCCACCTTCTGTAATGGGCTCCCTCTAAATAGGGTCCATGCCTCTGGGAATTCCATGGGTCTCTCTTGGGCTACCTTCACTAATATATTCCAGGGATCGCCTTCCCACTTCACTGGCCTGCTTACCTCATCTATAGCACTCTGGTGCTGAGGAAATAGGGGTATCCATTAGCCACTGACTACAGCTCCTTCCCTCAGGATCCATGTCCAGGTACTGTATAGTGGGCTCTCTGATACTGATCCTTCTTGGAGTCCCAGGGACAATTCTGGGGCAGCCCCTATAAGACACAGCTCTCCCCCTGTCGGAACCTGTACTTTCTTTTTTGCTTTGGCGCACAGACCCTATCTACTGAAAATTGGCACGTCCTTAACTCAAAAATAATAACCAGGGGCCTGTATTAACCACAGTGAAAGTTACTTGACGGGGAAGAGAGAGAGAAAGAGAGAGAGAAAGAGAGAGAAAAAGAGAGAGAGAAAGAAAGAGAGAGAGAGAAAGAGAGAGAGAGAGAGAGAGAGAGAGAGAGAGAGAGCTCAACCCCCTTATAACTCCCTTATAACGCTGTGCTTGGGGTCCAAAGAATCACATCGCATTATAAGTGGATCGTATTAGAAATAATGTACAATTGTATGCATTGTACAATAAAGTATTTAAGATACCAATAATCGTGTCGTAAAGTATTCATAAATATGAAAATTGGGAGCCACGCTTGCATCGCGTTATAAGCGGAATCGCGTTTTAACGGATCACATTATAACGGGGTTGAGCTATATATATATATATAGAGAGAGAGAGAGATCTCTATATATATATAAATATATCTTATAATGATATCACTGGGCGGAGGGGGCGGGCTATGATTCTGCATAGTCACCCCAGCACCAGGGGAAGGGGTGATACTCTGAGTGGGCCCACACAGTTATCCCCTTAAGGCCCTAGTAATCCTAAAGTGGGGTTACACATGTAAGACAAGTATTTATGGAATCTCCATTCAATAGGCAAACTCAATGTCTTCTTGTAAAATGATTTTGATGCCATCATTATGCATGCAGCTATGGTTGGAAAAATATACAGTAAGTGACTAATAACAGAGAGTTCCAATGGATTACTTTGAGTAAAAATTGTATTCACATAAATGGGACAATCTCACTTTAAAGGAAAAAAAACCTTGTAATTTATATATTTTCTTTTTTTGGTCTTGCAACTCTTCCCTATGAATGTGACTGAAATCCAGCGATATGCAACCCCTTTATGATCAAAAAATCCCCATAAAATATTTTATATGATCATCCTGCATATGTATTTAATCCCTACCGTGAAATAAAATGTTTCCGATACTTCTAAAGATAAAATATAACGTAGACATTGGCCTATGAGATTTGTCAAGACTCCAGACCTGTTGTTTTTTGATAAAAATGAAAAGTTTTTAAAGAACCCAAAACATTTTTCTATGATCATCCTGCGTCTATGTTTCAACCTTCACGGCATAGAAAAGGTTTTGGATACTTTATTGGAATAGATTTTGAAAACTTTACCTGAAAATCTGTGTAAGGCGGCAGGCATAAGCTTATAGGGGACCGTGTCAAAATGGATTTGAAGCAAAAGGTGGCACTGTGTGCTCATTTGCATGTCATTTCCCAGAATCCTTGGCTGCAGTAGAAGTGCTGTATGCTAAGAGATAATGGGGAATGGCAGGGCTGCACACCTGTCTGAGACGGGAGAATGTGCTCACACGTGGGATTATTTGCTGTCCGCTGTACGGTGGAAGGTTTGTCACTTTTTTACCCAGCATAACTTATTTAAGGTGTGGTTGAAACCCCGTGGTGAAAGTAGGCCGGTGCGTAGTACTGATAAAAGAATAAGTGTTGGTACGAATTATAGAGAATCTAAAATGCTCTGATGTCTCCCTGATGCCTCTCCCTGGGGTCTCCCGGGGGTCTCCTGGGGGTCTATCCGTTTGCCTGCATCTCTGTGCAGCTCCGGTCAGTGACCGTAGCCGGCTCTGAAACACGTTGATGCAGGGAAACGAAAGGAGGCGCGGAGAGAGCAGGATCAGAAGCAGGGAGAGAGTCTATCATGGTGAGGGTGAGGAGCCGTGAAAGAGGGGGGGCTCGCTAGGTTGCCGACAAGGGGTGGGGGCCCGAGTACCTGTAAAAATAAAAATCTACTTTAACCACTGTTGAAACCTATCCCAGCTTCACATTGCAAAGCTGGAATAACCAGGCCCCGCCTCAGCCCTCCTGCTTACCAACAGGTAGCATGCAGCACACCCGCTGTAATGGCAGAATCTCCCATAGGGGGGGGGGGGGGGAACACCGGTACATTTACAAAATATGTTTTCAAAAGACTGAAAATATATTTTATATGATCGTCCTGAGGCTGTATTTAAACCATCAGAGGAAATAAACATTTTTTGGATACTTCTAAAGATAGAATATACTGTTGAAAATGACATTTGGCATTTTTACTAAATAAATGAATATTTTTTTAAAAGACCCAAAATATGTTTTATATAATCATTCTGTGTCGGAATTTGAGTCATACCGTGAAAGGAAATATTTAAAAGAATTCCTTCTAAAGATACAGGCGTAGGCTCATCTAAGGTTATGTGCTGAATACTGTACAATAACGCCTCGTTTTAAAGTAAATCCATGAGTATTTGCACTGTTACTCTTATAATTACACAGTAACAATTATATTTTGGAGTACCTAAATAAGACACAGAAAGACTGCTTCATATTATGATGTCGTTATTACCATTCTAAACCATACGATCTATCATATAAAAGCAATGTCTAGAAGAATGGGGATTATACACTACTTGTAACTCCTCTTATCTACATGCACGCATTTCTTTATGTGTCTGTCTTGTCAAAGATACAATCAGATATGTGTAAATTAGACCGGAGTTATCTACATCGCATTTTTAACAAGATAAAAAAATGTATTTGCTACAAAGTTGCAAACCCTTGTACAGATTAGAAGTTGCTTACTGGTAGATTGCAAACATGATTCTAAAAAATACAGTTTAAAGTATGATATATAGATATTTATATATTTTTTTCCCACCTATGTTCTTTTTGAATATGTAAGCATGCAAAAATGCAGCCAGAACCAAAATCATTTAGGCCAGTCAATTCAGTATCGGTAATGAGTACTTGATAGCAATCTGTGAGCAGCTTTTAACTTGGCTACAATCCATAAGACCGACATTTAAATTGGAAGTCTTTTCGAATTGATTTTTTGGGGGGCAAAAATGATGGTGTTTGGCAGTTAGAGTTTATCTCCCCCACACATCCACACGGTGTTTCTGCGGACACAGAAGAGCTTAGATAAGGACAGGAGAGATAAGGACAGGACAGCGCTGTACGGATATAAAAACCAGTCACCGAATGGCAACTCCACGCTATACTGCGGCTGAACCCTTAGAGTGCTGGAGGGGGGTCCTGTGGCACTTCCTGGTCATGTGATCACTCTAGGAGGGATCACATAACCAAGCCAGGCCTCCCGAGGCCTGTCCGATCACCTCCTGGAAATCAAACAAGTCCCTAGCCCTCTGATATACCAGGGCAGGGGTGCTCAACTCCAGTCCCCCCCCCCCCCACCCCCCACAACGGGTCAGGTTTTCAGGATATCTCTGCTTCAGCACAGGTGGCTCAATCAGTCCCAGCTTTAACACAGGTGGCTCAATCAGAGGCTAGTCTTAGACTGAGCCACTGATTGAGCCACCTGTGCTGAAGCAGAGATATCCTAAAAACCTGACCTGATGGTGGCCCTTGAGGACTGGAGTTGCCCAGCCCTGCACTAAGGAGGACTCAGGCTGTCACTGTGTATTGCCATCTCCAGGCTCATGTATTTTTACACTTGTGTATAACAAGCGGGCAGCAGTTTTATTCTGACAACGTTATCCCATCTACACATGCGTGAGCTTCAAAGGTGCTTAGAAACATGGGTGGTCATATATCAAGCAGCGTAAAACATCAGCAAACCACCCCATTTAGCAGCATTTATTTGTGCCATTATTGGCATCAGAAGGAGATCCTTCCTTGCCAAGAGAAGCCAAGCTCTCAAAGCAGCAATCATGCCACGAACAGATGTTTGTTTGAAATAACTGCAGCGGTGGGGTGTGGCTGCTGTGGGGCGTGGCTACTGTGGGGCGTGGCTGCGGTGGGGCGTGGCTGCGGTGGGGCGTGGCTGCGGTGGGGCGTGGCTGCTGTGGGGCGTGGCTGCTGTGGGGCGTGGCTGCAGTGGACATAACTCTGTGACTTGGAGACTTCTAGGACAATACAGATGAATTCTCTAATGTAATATGGTGTGTAAGATTGGAATAAAGTTAGGTATCACCACTGAGTTGAGTACTAGAGATGTGCAACGTCTGGCAACGTTTCTTCTCAAATGTCTTCATATTTTTGCATTTTTTTTTATAAATTTGGGGGATTTTTTTTTTTGCACAAAACGTTGCCAGTTTTGCCAGAATCTAGCAAAAATAGCCGGATATAAAAAGGTAAAGTGACCTGAATTTAGGACTATGTGATTTCTAAATTGACTTTTAATGTTTGCTGATAATTTTCTTTATGCGAATTTGAAAATAATTACAAAATCTTTCGCCAAAAACAAACAAATACAAATTTCACCCGGTTTGCTAAAATGTTACCCATCTCTGGAGTACCATACAGTACATTTAAATTGTTATTTGCCAGCCAAGTAAATGTCACTGTTTGCATGTGCACATTGTAGCAAAACCGTCTGTGATAAAATACATGATTACAAAGTGAAAAGTCTCGGTTTCATTTGCATTTAAAAAGATAGCTGTTGGCAACACAGTGGAAAGTTGCAAAAATGTAGTATTGTCTGGATTGAGCAATATATTAGCTGGAAAAATACATGATATAGGTATTTTGTAAATACACTAATTAAGTCAATTAAAGTTTCATCATCATTCTACGGGGTCTGCAGTGGAATTTTCCAATATAATATTATAACCTTTTTTATTATACAACAGACACTAAATAATTGCCCTCGCAACAGGAGCAGAAACTCCACAGGAGGGAGCAAGGTGAGCTGGAGACGGCGCTTTTCTCTCTGGGCCACAAGGTTTACTACATAAAGTGCTATCGTAATTCTTCTGTAGAACACAACCCAAATTACAGGCTACTTTGAATTCTGACCTTCGATCCTCACATTTAGCAAACTGACATGCCTGCCCTACAAACCCAGGTTTTGTTATTGTTTTTTAAATGTTACTGTGGCTTTGCCCTTTAATTCCTCTGAAAGTCTAGTATTATTTATTTCGCTGTAGGATTATTTTTCATCCTCCACAAACAAAATGCTAAGGATAGTGAACCGTGATGGCTACAGTGGAGATAAAGGTTTCCTCGGTGAGGAATCATGAAAGTCAGTTGAAGGACATGTGTTGCTTGCCAAATTAGTACAATTAAATATTCACCTAGGCCAGTGTTTAAAAAAAAAAAAAATTGTTATGGAACCCTGCAACACTAATAGCGCGTCTGAGATCGGATGCATTGTAAGGAACCCCAACCCTCTCTAATAGCGCGTCTGAGATCAGGTGCATTATAAGGAACCCCAACCTTCTCTAATAGCGCGTCTGAGATCAGGTGCATTGTAAGGAACCCCAAACCTCACTAGTAGCGCGTCTGAGATCAGATGCATTGTGAGGAACCCCGACCCTCTCTAATAGCGCATCTGAGATTAGATGTAATGTAAGGAACCCCAACCCTCTCTAATAGCGCATCTGAGATTAGATGCAATGTAAGGAACCCCAACCCTCTCTAATAGCGCGTCTGAGATCAGATGCATTGTAAATTCTTCTGTATTTGGTACAATTTTCAAATGACCTGAAAATAGCGCGGAACCCTTTAGGGGCGCCCGGGGAACCCTGGTTGAAAACACTGGAAGATAACAGTTGAGAAAAAAAGGACTACATGTGCATGTCATTGCAAGTTGAGGAGAATCGAGATAAGGAGATCGTGGGAATGCACAAGAAACAGCAACATTTAGGGTACAATCTGTGTTAGCAAATAAGCGCCCCTGTAAACCCACATAAAGCTGCAGCCCGTGCAGATTGCTTGGTTTGCATATTTTATATATTAAAAGAGGTCCTCATGCCAAGGTCACTAACTTTATCTCCCAGCTATGGAGGGTCTCATGCTGCAAAAAAAATAACTGTTAACACTCCCACCCCCGCCCGCCAAATAAAAAACCCCACAGCAGCCAGAATTGCTGCTATTAAACAGTAACAAATTAATGCTGAAAAATGATTTAAAAATATTTATAGCTGCCTGATTTTTTTTTTTTAAAGTATCTACCACGTAGATTGAACTCCTTAAACGTCACTGCCATTGGGTGGTTGTGGTCCTTAGAGGGACAGCATCTTTAATTGGATGTAATTCTGCATCTTTGTTCATTAGCTTTTCTGTTTCCTTCTGCATCAAAAACTCAGTCAGGTGTAACTAACCTCCACGACTCGCTCCAAAGGTAATAAATGTACATGAGTGAGTTTCCCAGCAAGGGACTTTGCATTGCATCTATTTTGCTTATTATTTATTAATTACAGCAGAGGTGCCAACTCCACTCCTCCAGGGCCACCAACAGGCCAGGTTTTATTTTGCCACGTAGTATTCAATAAGGCAGGGGTGGGCAACTCCAGTCTTCCAGAGCCACCAACATGTCAAGCTTTCAGAATATCCCTGCTTCAGCACAGGTGACTCAATCAGTAGCTCAGTCATAATGACTTAGCCACCTGTGCTGAAGCAGGGATATCCTGAAAACCTGACCTGTGGGTGGCCCTTGAGGACTGGACTTTGTTACTCTGATATACAGATAAGGAGTGCTGGTCCTGCTTTTGACCTCTGTATAGTAACCTGTTCCCAGCCTACTGAAGAGCAATACCGTGTTTCACAATGTAATGAGTTGACCCCCTTGTTAAATTATGTTTTACCCCTTCAGTGCCAGAAAAAAACCTACACATCGAAGCATTTCCCTCAAAACGCTAATTTGCAAAACATGGTCAAATGAAAAGTGTTTAAGTTCTTAACGGCGATTCACTAAGATCCGTTGCACGATAACGCTCCCAATCTGGAGTCAATGGTCATTGCAGTTAGCGCCGGATCGGATGCATCAACCACCAGCCTAAGCGAGTCTCCTCCTTTTTCTGCCTTATTTTCCGTGACCACTGACACCTATTTCCTCCAAGTCACCAAGTTAAGGAACTTTCCCCAGTAGTTATCGGAGAGATTTTGTTTCGGACATTCTTATGAATGGTCACCACTTTATTCAATTTGCTGTGAGGCCGTCTCCCCATTGAAATAAACATGGCTTATATCTTTTGGGGAAGACGGGGCTTAGAACATTGACATCAAACAGAACACTGGAGGTTAATGATTAAATTGGGATAGTTCCGATCCGCGCACTATCGCAGGGAATCTTTCAATGGGAGTTAGACTGTTCTACAGTGTTTACCTACCACAGACTGATTTCATTGATGTGGGAATTCGGAAGAAATCTTGACTTCTACGATATATTGCCTCACTGTCCTGTGTATACAATATATACTGTATATGCAGTATGTATGCTTAAGGTTCATGTCACATCTATATAGGTGAATTGTACAGTGCTTGGTGTGCCTCCGCTTGTTGCTGGATACAAAAATCGAAGGGAAAGGCAGCGCACTACCCGATAGCAGACTAGAAATGATTAGAGAAAAGCTTCATCAAGTGCGGCGGTGCGAAACGCGTAGGTGTGGGCATGTCTGCCTATGTATGTCCCTATCATCCATTATATTTTTCTGTTTTTTTTTTTAAATCTATGGGAAAGCTTTTCTTTGATCATTTCTAGTTTGCTATCAGATAGTGCTCTGCCTTTCCCTTCTCATTTTTGCTCCTTTAAGTAAATTGGAGTTTCTGTGCGACAGTACCCCGATCGGCACTATTACAGTTGAGTTAAAAACCCCAATAGACTTCATTGGTTCCCATTAATAAAGCAATTAAAAGTCTGTACTTTTCCATTAAAATGTCCATTTTGGGCCAAAAACCCAAGATCTCAATGATTGGAGTTTGACATTTCTGTGGCATGACAGAGCTGGGTAAACTGACGCACTGCATTGAAAAGGCAGGTGTGTAAAATAACATGGAACGTTGTGACAAATGAACATTCCGGAAGACATATCTATCCCCAAGGCTTATCTCTAATCACAAAACATTTATTCACCAGATGTAGGGGCTTTCCCGTGTCACGCATACTTATTTGACAACAATCCCAGTGGATCAGAATTGCTTAGAAATATACAGTAGGAAAATATTTATTTTCCCCCCAACAGCTTAAGTTATTACCTGACATTATAAACACAATGTTCAATGTATGCCGACTGCATAATCTGTAAATATAAGGGGTTGGTAAACAAGTTATTTCATAGGAACACAGACGTGTGAATGGAACGTCCAAGATCTGATTTGCAGATAAACTGCTTTGCCATTTTTCCTCTCCCGAGGCCTTTAAAGGAGCAAACCAAGAGCTTTTTTACATTTATTGTTATTATTTTTTTTACACTGGATACAAAGATCCAGAGATGAACCCCATTAATTTCAGCTCCAGGAACCCCTGCTTCCCGAGATAGACATCCAAAGGGGGTGCTGCTATCTCGTTAAAGTTTAAAGCTCCTGCGTTTCTCACGGCCAGTAGGAAGCCGAATCAGATGAAGTCATTACTTCCTATTGGCCTGCAGGGCGCGGGTGCTTTGAAACGCCGCCATTATATGAACCCTGATAACCGAGTAGAGAGACTCCCGGCATCCCCTATGGAGATTTGGATCTCCGGAAGCAGGGGTCCCCGGAGCTGAAATGAATGGGGTTCAGCTTCAGACCCCCCCACCCCTCCCCCTCCCCTCCTTCAATCCTGTCACCACCAAAGGCAAAAGATGTAAAGAGCCTCTGGTCTCTGTTTATTGGGAAAAACTATGCACCCAACACACAAAAATCTACTGTAGCAAAATGTGTCTGAAAATTGTATGTTCTCTCTACAGAGCATGCAACAGTTCAATAAGAGCCCAATGTAATACTTATTAAAGTTTGGCTGTTATATATAAAAATACAGTGCTTAGATTACAGAAAAATATTAATACAACAACATATAATAAATGCAGACAGTCTACTAAAATAAAAGAATAAACATAAGCAGAAATCTCTAAACTTTGCCAAATGTCATAGGTTCTTCCCAGAGAGGTCACTGGCGCAGAAAAGATGAGAATTCACATGTCTGATCCAAAAACACATCTCTAGAATTCTGATTTCATAACTCCATGGCAACACTTATACGCTATTTGTCTCTCATTGAAAACAACATACTGTAAGGCCACCTTTCTGTGTTTTGAACCCTTTCATCAATCAGCTGATAGTTTTACAACTTGAAAGGACTTGTTTTTTTTGTTTTTTTACTTTAAAGTTTGCCTCAATATATTAAAGGCTTCATAACTTTATTTATATAATATTTAGGCCCACGCCATCTTCACTGTTGCGTCTGTTGTTGTTGTTTGCATTATTTTGTTGTTGTTGTTGTAATGTTTGTTTTTTTATGGCTATTTGTATTTTTATTTAAAATTGCCAAACTTTTCTAAAAAAAATTAAATGCATATACTTTTTGCAAAAGAATTCAAGTCTGAAAAAACAAAATGAAAATGAGAAAAAATCTCTCAGTCTTCCCATCATTTTTGCAAAACTCTCAAACAAATTGAGTTTTGGCAATACCAAAAAACAATAAAAAAAATATGTAAAATGACAACGACCAAAAACATTTTCTAGAACCAAAACAAACAAGCCCCCCCCCCATAATCTGTAGCCAAATGCATTTACCTTGAAAAAAACTCTGCAAAGCCAACATTAAGTATTCAGACATCCTGCAGTTTTGTAATTGTATTACTCAAAGCATTTCTGTCAGACAGATACCCACATATCTGTATCCTTTCTATAGTGCACATGAAAGGAAAGGACAGCAGGAAATGTCTTAGATGGACAGGTAAATGTTCTGTCAGTCGATATGATAAAGCTGCTCTGACAGATCAAACGTAGCAAAAAGTTAATTACTTGTACTGCCCTTTGAGACTGGTTGCTATAAATTATACAACAGGGTGTTATTCATGGCTTAACAAATGGAAAATAGAAAAACATAACTCTTATTTAAAAAAAAAAATCTGGGCTACCTAAAAGTGACATATTGAGAGTTACCAGCTGACACGAAAGGACAGGTAAAGGGGAACATCGAAGTATCAAACAGTAAAAATAACTCTGTAACTCGCCACTTAGAGTTAACACAATGCTATGAATAAACTATTTGCACATCTACAATATGTTGTAGACATGGATACTATAATATTTATTCATTGGTGGCCTCTGAATACAATCATAAAAAATGCAAGAATTGTTTATAGACGAGTATAAATAGACAATACAGAGGTAAGAGCCCAACAGTGAAATGCAAACAGTGTGATTTCCTCCTCTTAGAAAAGCTTATAGCCAAAGAGGTAGAATTGAGCAGGATTACCCATGATTACTTTTATATGCATTTACATAACAGGGTAAATGCTTACGGTAAAGCAGAAATGTGTGCAGTAAGACAACAAAGGAAAAAATGCCTAAGTGTAGCAGAGATCAGTGATGGAATGAGAGATTTATTAGGAAAGTCATATTAATACTTCCTTATGAATGTTGTCCTGTCAGACAGTAAAGGAGCAGTTCTGCCTGTTCTGTTTTTTGTGTCACCCCCCCTCCTCCCCCATCTCCGGTAAGTATTTCAGTAAGCAGCGGATTCACAGAGCTGAAATAGAAGCAGTTCAGCTATGTAGACCCCCTGCTTCTCACCAAAATAAAAAGCTAATAGGGGGGAATGTAAGATCGGAATGCTCTTTTAAGGCTCATATTTAGACCGGATAGTAGAAGGTTCCAATAGTCCAGGCAGGAGAGAATGAGGGCCTGCGTTATAGTTTCTGTAGTTTTCCTCAGCTACATTGTGAATGTAAGAAGCGAATGTGACGGAGGAGTCAAATGTGACCCGTAGGCAGCGTGCTTGTGATACTGGGTGTATGATAGTACTGGACAGAAGTATATCTGGCACACATCTTACTTGACAAATAGAGTAACTAGCCAGTGCTCACTGGATCGGGGGATGTCCTGCAAGTCCCATGTAAAGGCACCGTAGAAAAGAAGACCCTGGCACTCGGTCTTTGCAACATAAAGGTTTAATCACAGCCAAAAGGTCCAACGTTTCAACTGCACATGCAGTCTTTCTCAGCCTTTATGTTGCAAAGAACGAGTGCCAGGATCTTCTTTTCTACTGTATGATAGTACTGCCATTAGTAATGGAGAAGGGGGCAGCACGGCCAGGCTTGGGAGGAAGAATGAGGATCTTTGTAGCTGACATGTCAAGTTTGAGTCGGCGGAGGACCATCCAGGATGCTATATTTGGGAGACATCCAGACATTTTTGTCGGTACAGCAGGTGTAAGTAAGGGGTTGAAAAGTACATTTGTGTGTCGCCAGCATAGAGGGGATATTTGAACGCAAGAGGTGTGATTAGGTCACCTAGAGAGAGTGTGTACAGAGGAAAGAGGAGAGGTCCCAGGTCAGAGCACTGGGGTACCCCCATAGAGAGTAAGACGGAGGAAGAGGTGTTAGCAAACGAGACACTGAAAGTAGAATGGGAGGTACTGTAAGAGGAAATCCAGGATAGAGCTTTGTTATGGATAACAACATAATAAAGCCCAACGTGGAGCAGTTGACCAATCTGGTCATTAATGGCCAGGTAATAATACCCTGTCCTGAGGGTGTTATTACAATTATAGGCCAATTTGTTGTATCTGTTATCATAATAATAATAACAATTATGAACAGCTCCTCCATATGAATGGCCTGATCTGCCAACCCTCCCCCCCTCGCTCCTCCAGACGGAGAGCCCATTCTTTTAACTCCAGCACCATGCTCCTCCAGCACACATCCCTGCTCTTCTGGACCGACTCCCACCAGCCCCCTTTTCATGTGGATCACTGGTGGCCCTCCCTCCAGCACCAGCCAAGTCACTCATGAAATCCCTCTACGCTAAAGTTTGACTAGAAAGAAGGAATGTCAGTAATGCTTGGAATTGCAAACAATGAAGCCTATGAAAGATCATACTTATAGTTCATTGAAGGAATATTTATGCCACTGGGATACGAGACACCAGCCCAGCCTGTTTCAATACCCAGGGCCCTTACACTCCAGGTCTGTGTAATATCAATTCTAAAAATAAATAAGCCATCTGAGCAGAACCTCTGCCTGGTATGACTGTTATGAAGATGACTGAAGAGCACAGAGCCTTATAGAACAAAATTCACTGAAAGCTGCCCGAGCCCCAAATGGGCAAGCTTACTCCTCCAATAGTTAGTACTGGCATAGGAGGCATGTAGGGAGGAATGTATATTTCCTCAGAGGACTGCAATGGAAAAGGTCCAGTAATGTGCAAATAAAATTACATAAGTGTTCAGAGACACATGCAGCTAATTACTGACAGATACTTACTTTGATGGCAGTAGCTTGTGAATTGCACAAGAACCAGGTGCACGCTTGGTATCTTTTCCACAATAATAGACCTCCAGCAGCTCTTTACTCCGAACTTATATGAAACTCCAAGGGAGTTTATTTAGAATTGTGATTCAATTTTATCAGACATAATATCTATTCTGTAAAAAAACCATTCCACCACGCACTAACTGATCAGTGGGTCCTGTTCTGTTTGTGATGAGCAGCATTATAATACTGCAGCTGCACGCAGAGATGAAAATTAGAAAATAAATATATGTAGTTCTATTATGTGGCTGGTGATAACAATCACCACGGTTTTGATAATAATAAATAATGATGAATTTGCAGTATGAAGCTTTTTATGATAAACTTAGCATTGCCTACGATTTTCAACACTAATTTACTTCCTTTTTTCATACATGGCTGAGAACACAAATAATGAATCTTAATGAACAGGGGGTTCAGTAATTCACATTTTTATGCCTTTAATCTTTTCATACTGATACACAGGTGCATTTCTGTTATTCGTTTTGCCTTATATCTTTTTGGCTTGGATATTCCATTAACCAATGAAGATGAATTGAATCAAAACCAACAGGAAAATGAATGCACTGCAATAATCTCTGTGTTTTGTTGGAACATAATGCTTTAATGTTGCACACCTGACATACACAAAAAAAATATTTTTGCCCAGAAAAATAAATCATTGCGGTTATGAAATGAACCTGAATCTGAAATTAATCTGAAAGGCATTAAAAAAAAAGTCCACTTTGAAACCTGCAGCTGTATTTACTGCATGCTTGGAAAAGATGCTGAAATGTTTTCATAAAACATGTTTAATGTTTTACACGTCAATGATGGAAGTGTGCTGCTGCTGCTGCTGCTGCGGGTGCTGCGGGTGCTGCGGGTGCTGCGGGTGCTGCGGGTGCTGCGGGTGCTACTGCGGGTGCTGCTGCTGCGGGTGCTGCGGGTGCTGCTGCTGCGGGTGCTGCTGCTGCGGGTGCTGCTGCTGCGGGTGCTGCTGCTGCTGCTGCTGCTGCTGCCTGGTATGGAGTACTGAGTACAGTAGATGTGTCGACTTTTTTTGCTTTGTTTTGTTTTTAATAGATGGGAAGCGGGGATTCTCAGGAACCGCGTTCATTTCAGATCCGAGGACCCCCTGACACCGGACGCCGGTAACAGCTCCGGAGGTTTAAAGGTTCTGGCCAAGCGAGCCAATAGGAAGTCGCAGGGATGACATCACAGCTTCCTATTGGCCCGCGTGACGTGGGACATTTAACCGGCCATTATGATACTCACACAGAGCCCGGCCGGAGAGGCTACTGACACCAACTAAGGAGATAAATATCTCGGGAAGCAGGGGGGCCCGGAGCTGAAATTTGCACAGTTCGGCTCCGGAGACCCCCTGCTTCAACCCTATTTTTTAAAAAGAAAAGAAAAAAATGAAAACAGGATTGCTGCTTTAATAATGATCTTATTATACTAAAGACTAACTGCTCACACCCTCATGCCAATATAAATACTAGTAATGAGTAAGGTGCACAGGGACGTTTCTATTAGAATGCGCAGAAACGAGTTTGTGGGGAAAAGACCCCACACAAGGATCCCTATCACTTGCACAGAAA
The DNA here is from genome assembly GCA_036426205.1 of Ascaphus truei. NCBI lineage: Eukaryota > Metazoa > Chordata > Amphibia > Anura > Ascaphidae > Ascaphus > Ascaphus truei. Next base: position 25,676,327 of record CM071580.1, read on the forward strand.
GTACGTAGCCAGATATAAAGATATACAGTCACATTAGGAAGTCCAATATTCTAAACAAGAGAATGTGAATTATGATGTAAATATCCTCTTATGTTCCACTAATTCATGAAAAAAACAATAAAGCTTTATTAGCAAATGACGCCGACGCTTCGGGATTATATTTGCAGTGCAATAAAAGATACCCCGTTGAAAGGCTGCAATTAACTAGTAATATTAGTAGTTATCCACATGATATGGATTTGTAACATGATTAGTGACCAAAACACCGATTATCAATATATCGCTGTAAATAAACGTGGATGTTGGATCCCAATATTTTAGTCCCTGCTCCAACTAGAGCACCTATACATACGCATTTTAACATCGCCAACTGCCTTGTAGTGTATACAGTGGAAAGCAAGGCAGCAGAAGCAGCTGCTTAATAAATATTTAGGTGATCTTTTTCTGCCAGAGAAAAGACTCATAAAAACATGATAAATGCTCCACTAATGTTTGCTGTGGGACCATTAGTTCATAAGGAGAATTTGTTTGATAGGCGAAGATTGCAGAAAGATTGCCTATTACATTTAATATATTACATATTGTTTCTAACTGTGTTTCTCTTTCCAGTGACCTCTGACTCTAACCTTCTCCTCATGGATGTCACCGGCTTGTACACAGATACCTTCTGTTTGATGAGTAGTTCAGCTGGCGAGAGGTTACTTCAGGGGTGGTCAACCCCAGTCCTCAAGAGCCACCACCAGGTCAGGTTTTAAGGATATCCCTGCTTCAGCACAAGTGGTTTAATCAAAATGACTGAGCTACTGCCTGAGCCACCTATAGCAGGGATGTCCTTCCAACTGACCTGGTAATGGCCCTTGAGGACTGGAGTTGAGCACTACTGGGATAGAGAGACAAATAGGAGTCGGGCATATGTACCGTATCAAGGCAAAAGTGGTAGACTTCTGGGGAAAACCATTACTTCAGACATACTGTATCAAGAGAAAAAAGTCCTATCCTTTCATTCGATGCATACGGTGCAGATATTGTGCCCCAGAATTGTACCACTTTTGCCTTAATAGACATCACAGTCACAAAGCTTATATGTCATGTATGTTGACACAATGTTCCCATTAGTGAAACATTTCTCAGAGGACAAACTGGTGAGTCACGAGGAATTCCAAACCTCAAAACATCCACCAGCGCACATGGTACATAACAGCGAATTCCACCAAATCTTAATGAGAAATGAGCGTATGCTTTCTGTTATACTGTATGTATGCACCAATGTACACACACATATTAGTGCCTGAGGCCCAGGAAATAAAGTAACCTGCCCAGCACCTCCAGCTAAAATATTGCCAGCTGCTCTTTTAGAAAATAAACATTTCTCTCTATGCTCCTCTCAAACATGAGTGAGAATCTGTACAGTATACATATACACTCACAGTAAACATATACACTCACAGAATACATATACACTCACAGTATACATATACACTCACAATATACATATACACTCACAGTATACATATACACTCACAGTATATTACTCTGTCTCCGGTAGTTCTTCTATACCCATGTTCCATGCCAGTGGTCCATTATGCTACACCTCCAAGGATAAAGGATCTTAGCTCCCTCAAGATATGATGCAAACATTATGTAAGGAATCGGGGGCCACGTCCCTTGCGGCGTGACCCCTCCTTACCCACTACCAGTACTGCTGCTGCCCCTGCCCCCCGTCGCTACCCATGCCGCCGCCCAGTGCATACCTTGAACTCTGCCGTCGCCATCTTGGATTCTGGCACTGGTGTTACAGACTCTCAGATGTGCTCTGCTATTTCCTGGTCTCTCAGCCACTCACGAGCAGCTCCTCGACACGCCTCCGCCATGCCCCTCGTCCGGATTGGTCACTGTCGCTTTAAAGATCCGGCTGTGACTTCACTTCCTTGCTCTGCATAGCTCCTTGCTTCCTGTGTAGCCTGGAAACTGTGTCGTGCTCCTGTTTGTCTTTTCTCCTACAGATTTGAACCGGCTTGTCTGACTTACCCCTCTGGCTCCCGACTTCAGCTTACCCATCACGATTCTTACCTCTCAGACCCTTGGACACGGAAACGGATTTGACTACGGAACTCTCTATACTCCTGAACTCGGCAAGTACAACGACTATTCTAAATCTTAACCCAGGCCTGGCCACGCTACAACCACATCCCGGACCCGCTCCCTCTGCTGTCGGTGTGTATATTCAACATCCCACCTCAGTACAGGGGACTGGCCTGGTCTGCGGGCTGCACAGCGTGACACATTAATACTCAATTTAGCACATGTACAGCAAAGGGTTTCATAAAATGAGAGGTGTAAAACAATGTAATCTCCTGATATTACAAATATTCCGGGGTGTCGAGAGAAGAGAGAAGAGAGAGACATGTAAAGTGCTAGCACAATAACCTCCTTAGGTAATCAATAGTTGCTAGTGTTAGCTGTAGCCTCCTATAGACCTGAAATTAGGTCTTGTGTATTCATAAGTATTACTGTAGTCGGGATTTAAAAAGTTACAAAGCATACATTGCTGATATATTACTGAGCCTATAGTGGTATATAGCTCAGAGCCAATACTAAATAGTCATCTCAGCAAAGCTCCCTATAGTGTAGTAGGTGTCACTGGCTTCAAGGTCCATATTTATATATTAATAGCTCAAGCAATTGCTATTAGGTAGCATACTAGACTTGCAACTATGTATAGCACAGAGTTGCTACTCTGTACTAAGAGATATGCAAAAGAGTCTCCATGGATCTCTACAGCACACTCCCTACAGTGAAAACAGATGGATGTGCCCTAAATAAAGGGTAGCAATCTCCTCACACTTTGATAATGTATTGTAAAGCAATATTGGTGTTAATGGAAATCCGTTAAATAGATATCCAGAAAATAACAGTATCTGTCCGGGTTTAGGAAGTGAAGGATCAGCGTTAGGGTCGGATATGCCTAATTTTCCAAGTCAATCAATCGTGCTTGTAATTCACCCGGTATCTAGAGGGACTTAATATCACATACAACGATAGATCACCCTCAGTGATAGACCCCTGGTGATCGCGATTCTAAGACTGTGTCTATACATGGATATCTAAACCAGGAGATCTTTATAACTAGTAGCAAAGCTGTCTTAGAGCAACAATATGTGTACTCCTATACTCAAAAAAAGTGTCATTTCGGGCTGCACTGAGACCTTTCTCAAGAGCGAAACATTGAGTCAATAAATGTCATTTTTTTGCATATAGGAGTGCCCTATTTATTTATTTATATATATATATATATATATATATATATATTATATATCTCTTGTGTATCTAGCTAGATGTGCTGTGGATGTCCTAGCGTTGATCCGTGACTTGCTGTATACTTCACACTGAGTGAGCGGCGAAATCAGCTGTTCTGCTGCATCCAACCCCACCGGTTGGAACCAGGAACATCTGGTGGTGTGTTCCCGGGGGAAGAGTTCCTGCAGGGACTGACGTCGCGAGTTCCTGCTGGACGGTGACTCACGAGGGTCAGATTGGACTGTGCAGAGCAGTGGAGCAGAGGAGCGGAATCTCATTTACCATTCGGAGCATGAGTTTTAATCTCATAACATGCTTTTTTACCATCTTTGTTTGCGAGTTCAACTTATGAGCTTTTGGAATATTAAATTAATTTTTTTTACAGTAATGCACTTGATTGGGCACTTTTTTCATTTCTTTTATATCTATTTCTTTCTGGTGCAACTAAATAAAGTGTTTGTGAAATTAATGTGTTTAATTGTATGTAACCCTGCTTCCTATCGCTAGCAAGCGGCTTCCCTGTGCTGTGTTACCTGTAGGCTCACAGGGACTAAGTCTCTGCCACGGAGAGCCTGGGGTACTCGCACAACAATTATAATGGGTACAGCGCCTCCACCTGCGACAGCTTCCACCAGAGGGGAAGTGGATCTTCGCAGGACGTATATAATCCAAACACAACCACACAGCCGGATATCTTAACCAATCGACTTTACTTGCATGCAATATCATATACGTATACATATACCAGCGGTCCTCCCTAGAGGAGACACTCTAAGCAGCGTCATGGCGAACGCCAACCCTCCCGGGTCCCCTCACCGGGTGGTCCCACCCCGTGTCCACTCCCCTTGGGGAGAAGTCCTCCCACCCTCAAGTGAGTTAGAATCTCTATAAGTCTGAGTGTGACTGCGCAGCCACTGTGTCCCGAATGAAATGAAGGTACCGTTGGTGCACTTGTAGAATTTACCTGCAGGGTACTCCGGTACCCGGTACTGCTACGATCTTTGAAAAGGATCCTCGAGATGTAGAAGTCGTCCTCCCATCCACGTGGAGATCCGGGGCGATCCCACCCGGACACTTGCTAGCGGGGTCTGAGCCAAGACCTCCCACCAGACAGAACAGTCCTGTTATACTTGTGCGACACTGTGGGAATGAGGAACCTATCTATGGCAAGTCCCTAGCTCCGCTTGTCTCTACTGGGACTCAGGGCCTAACTGGGCCAGGGGCATTCAGCCTATGCTGGGGCGGTTGGCCTCCCCTATACCGAAGCTCCGTCTCCTCTCCAGCCAGCTCTGAACACACGTGCGCGCAATCCCCTCCTTTTCCTTCCCAACTCCCATCCAATTGGCTCAGTTCTATCACGAGGGCCCCGCTGGGCTGCTGGGACCGCTGTCTCGCTACCTCCCTCCAATTAGCACTCTCCTCCTTCGTGGGCTTATGGCACGCTCTCCTGCGCGTGCGCAGCCTCTGTCTAGGTCAGGTCTATACAGGTGCCAACCAAACATGGCGTCTTGCATGACGCGGAGCCTCCGTATCGGAGTACTCTACTGCAGCGTAACCTCCCCCAACAACAAGGGCGAGAAAGGTGACCCCGGCTCCATATATATTGTGACAGAAACCAGGGGATGGTAATAAATTCCATATATAGGGCTCCCAGGATACTGAACAGTTTCTATCCTGTTTGGCCTGGGAGTGCAGCCTTATAATACATGCACTCCATCCCACAGTTTGGCAAGTGCTGGAACTGAGGGATGAGAGATCCAAACCAGAGTTTGTCTGCTGCCTGATTTCTGTCACCTGTCCTGCTAATTAGAAATCAGGTACTTAAGACTGATTTCCTGGTTCCTCTTCCCTCTCCCCCAAGAGCCTGGAGGCAGGAAGTCTGCTGGAAGCAGAGAGGGGAAAAGCCTCTCCCCAAACAGGTTAAATCATTCTGCTCTTTTTTGTCTAAAACTGCAAAGTTCCTTATTTTGTTGGTGGAAGTGGAAAAGCCACTTCCACCCTGAGTTAGGGAAATCTAAGTTAAGTAATCGCTCAGGTGAGCAGCTTTTGTTTTGATGTGTTTTGTTGTATGCACTGTGGCACTCTCAGTGCCTGGGACTGAATAAACCAGGCACAGCCTGTTTAAAGGAACAGCACGTGACGCCTCATCATTTAACCTACCCTAAAAGACCGTGTTCTAACAGTCCCGGACTGACGGCGGAGCCCCGGAGTAAGCCGTTTGTCACAATATATATATCAGAGGTATTCCACATGAGCAATATTTACAGTACTTTATTGTCTCAAATGATTTATCAATAAAACAACAACAAAAAAACTCGGCTAGCAAAGTCCTAACTGTGGGCACGTTTCTGTTTTTTACATCTTTCTATACTCAGTGGGCAAGTAGAAAAAAAACGAGAGAGACGACGCACTGCAAAACATACTCACTGGGACGTGTGTCAGGTCAGGAAACTGAAACTGGAAAGAGAAGCCGCGCTGAAATCTTCTCTCTCTTCTGCAGCTGGGCGATGGTGGATTTAACTAGGATGAGTCTCATACTTCATTGCATATAGTGCGTGCTTAAGGAAGATGGGTACCCATTTCGCATGCGATGGTGGTCTGGTCCCAGACCACGGGCCGCAACTGCTGCGTGGTGTCCTGCTGTGTCCCTGCCACAGATCAGCTAATGGGGCAGGGTCCCTGTCTAAGGGGCCTGTCCCTGCAGCAGCCACAATCTTACAGGGGAGTCGGGGCCTAGCTGGGGCCTATCGGGGGGTCTCTGGCCTAGCGCAGGGGCTTCAGATACCCTGCACATACACCCTCACCCTACCGTGTCCCAGCTCCGACTGACTCGTGGTGCAGATGCGCCAAATGTATCAATGTTGTGCAGAGGGAAAGGCTGCAGCCCTATTGGCTGGGCTGTCCCACATGCCCGGCAGCCCCTTTGAATTCTGGGGGCTGTAGTCCCCACGGAAACCCTATCTCTAAGATGGCCACCGCTGCACTATTGCCATTGCGCATGCGTGCGCCTGTAATGGCACCGCAACAACCTGCACCTCCCTCCGCATGCGCAGGACATGCGCGCGCTTGCGCCCACCCATCCAAGATGGCGGCACCCTCAGCGGAGCTCCAGCAACCGGATCGCCAGCATGCACCTTCCCGGCACTCTGCGGTGGTTCCCCCGCTATAGCGGAGGCAAGCAGGGAACCAAGGGGGGCCGAGGGGAAGCCCAAAGGTAGACCTAGCCATAGTTAAATGATAGCTTCAAAACCTCACAAGTCTCTTCTTCGGGTGTGCACTGGCAGAAAAACCTGCATAGCTTCTCTTCAGCAGACAAAAACAAAATAACTTCTCTTCAGCATAGAAAATAAGGCAGCTTCTCTTCAGCATGCAGGACACAGACATTCATCACACATGTACTTTGAAAAGCAGACCTTATAGCAGTAATCTCTTCAGTGTTTCAGCCCTGTCTCCTGACCAGCTAGCTTGCATGTGTTTACAGCCTGGGGGTTTTAAAACACCTTGATTATGCAGCTGGGGTCTGACTAATTAAGCAGCCCTTCTCAACTGAAAGTTAACCTCTGCACTGCAAGCCTAAACATAGGTTTGCCAGGTATATGGCTGGTGACGTTCATTCACCCTGTCACACTAATACTCCCCGAAACTATTCACCTGGGCAAAACTGACCAGTCTGCTCACCTTCATCTGTGGCAAGCATAACTCCAACAACTACCACATTTCAAAACCACCCTTCCCCCTTCACATTACCTTCTCCTTTATTCTTTCTTTTATTTGTTTACAAATCATTTGTTAAACAAAATGCAACAAATGCAATACATCACTTAATACAATCAAATTACCCTTATCACTGACCCTCCAAAGGGGGTGGTTGAACGGGAACCTTTTGGGGGAGGTGAGTAGGAGAATAAAGGGGTAGGCACAAGGTAATTACATCTTAAATAACCTACCCCCTCTCTCCCCTCTCCTAGCCTCTTCCTCCCCTTGCCCCTAGAGCCCAGGGTCATGTTTTCCCTCGCAAAGAGTAAAAAGGAAGCAAACAGCGCACTGCCAGGGAGTCAGGTGGTGAAAAGTAATATCCTATATATTCAGCACATATCCAGTAAAAACATCACCCCAGGAGGGGAACAAAGGTCCTCCTACGCGTTACGGACAGGTAGGTCCTTTATCGAGGAGTAACTCGTAGGAGGATCTTTGTTCCCCTCCTGGGGTGATGTTTTTACTGGCTATGTGCTGAATAAATAGGATATTACTTTTCACCACCTGACTGCCTGGCAGTGCGCTGTTTGCTTCCTTTTCTCTCTTTGCTCTGGATTTCTATTTCGATGGCTGGCACGCTTCAGTGGACCACCAGAGACTACAGGAGTGGGAAATATTCTTACAATTATTCTTTATGACCATTATAGATGAGTACCTTTACCTGTATCATTCATATCAGGTATATGTGACGTGAATTGAGCATTATTACGCTTCCTCTAAATACCATTGATCTTGGTATATATTGGTGACTCACAGGCCATTTTTAAATATACCCACTCTGCTATAGTCTATTTGGGGCCCTTTAAGATTTATTGACTACTGGATGAAGTTTATCAACGGTTGGAGCACCCTTCTCCCCCCCTTGGACTCATGTTATCCCTCTCCTAATGGTCAGGGTTCTCTTTATATCAACTGCGTATCTTAAAAGAACCTTAACAATAACAAAACTGTACCTTAAAATTACAATAAGACCCAGAAAGGCAGGAAGCAGCCTTTAGATATTGACTTGGAGAAATCTAAATAATTTAGTCTCAGGTAATGCAAAGCAAACTGAGTAATCATGTAATAATTATTTTGCAGTGCTAGTCATTTATCAATTCTTTTTAAGTAAAAGTAAGGACACTTTTTTCCCAAACGTGTGTAGAGCTACCATACTAACGTACCGTATGCATAACGGCTGCAGATCAGACATCTTCAGTATCACTTTCAAGACTATAACTCTTCAACTACAAATCTTTTAAACACTTGTATTATAAAAACAACATTTTATAGGCTGCACACGCCAATGTGTGTGTTTTATTGACCATGTTGCAATTACAAGAATATAACCTTGGGCGTTAGCTCCATTGATCTGTGATAGACATCAACAAATGTAGGAATTGAGTTTCTTACTTTGGGAGAAAGCACATTTCGAATGCTGGTTCAGTCTAAATCTATAGACGTCCTGCAAAAATGTAAAAGTACCTCCCTAACAAAAGTAACAACCTGAGTGCCAGCAGGCCAACGGCATTTCCGATCATGTGATCCCTTCATCAGCGATCACATGACCGCCCTCCAGCTGACGGAAATGAAAGTGGAGAGGCCTCTACTTCCGATCGGGCTGACCCAACTAGCCCTTAGAAAACAAGCATTTGCCTGTGTCATAGCTGGTTGGTCATTAGAGCATCTGCCGTGCCAGGATTCATACAGTACCAGTTACTTGAAGGGCACTCAAGGTTAATAATCCACCAATATGATAAATGTTATATATGAAAATAATGCAAGCCTCCTAAAGCTCAGTGAAGAAAGTCAACTTTATTCAATATATTTATACGCAAAATAATGGTATTTCTAGAAATATAGTAATATATCTGTGGGATGTACAGATATCAAGAGAAAAGGCTTATGTGCAATACAAATGTATTTTATTTATTTGGCTCTAAAGCTTCTAAGCAATACACATTACACTCAACATAAAATACAGAGTAGCAACTAGCAAAACTAATATACAACTATCATCTTAAAATAATATAAAGGCTAATAAAAAGCTACATAACACAGACGTGAGACCGGTAACTCGACAGCAGCTTAATAAGTTTACAGCGCAATAGATAAAAACATTTACTGATGGTTATCCAAAGCGAACAGAGAAACTGGTAATCCCAGACCATTTATAGCAGCAGATAAATGGATTACACCACCATAATTACTTAATAAATATTAAAGAAGTATAAATCGAGAAACATAAATAAAATATAAACCAAAGTTTATTTGGTCTTACGCTCTGTATGACATAAGACATATCTTATATAGCTATAAATACAGTAATATATATATTTAAACGGGTTAAAGGTAAAAATGGGAAAATAAGGCACATGATACACAAACTCTAACAGAAAAATTTAAGTATGAAAGGTAGGAGGCATAACAAACTGTGAGAACGCATAGAATCATTAATATATATGTGAGTGTATATGTGTATATATATTATATTATATATATATATATATATATGAACATACAGTAATATTTACAGTTGCTATATATATAGTGGGGAAGATCATGTGACCAGGCAGTCACTAGATACAATTGGTGCACTGCTAGAGATGGCAGGGCTCAAAAATGGGTGTGCCAGAGCCCGTTTCAGAAGACGAAGGGGATATGACTTTGTAAATACTTGCTTTAGAAACAAACAATGCTTATTTTCTCATTGAACAGAAATGATTTATTTAAAAAAAAAAACACATGTAGGTTATTGCTTTGTCTGCAGCTTTAAGTTATTGTGCTCATTTATTTCCACCCACAGATCATCAGTTTCTATAACTATCAAAAAATAAGATAAATAAAAAACTGTTTTGTTTTCTCTGGCCCATTGTCCAAGCAGCCATTTCCACACCAAAGGGATAATAATTCCCCCCCCCCCCCCCTTACCTGAACAAGGGGGCCCTTGGAACTCATCCAAAGTCCCCCAAAGTCTGGAGAACCCCAGGTTTCCTAGAGATTTCTAGTTTTCTTTGGGGTCAGTTTGACACAAAAAAAATACTAATATGGACTACAAACATGACTGTGAGGTCACCGACAGAAATGTTGCAGCTTTTCTATTGGCCCCAGGGCTGCGCCTGAGTCCGCCGCCATAGTGTGTCCAGCAGAAACGTATTCTGCTCGGTGCCGAAGCGGAGGGGAACTAGGAGACCCATGGAAGTCGGGGTGAACTAGGAGACCCATGGAAGTCGGGGTGAACTAGGAGACCCATGGAAGTCGGGGTGAACTAGGAGATCCATGGAAGTCGGGGTGAACTAGGAGATCCATGGAAGTCGGGGTGAACTAGGAGATCCATGGAAGTCGGGTGAACTGGAATCCATGGAAGTCGGGGTGAACTAGGAGATCCATGGAAGTCGGGGTGAACTAGGAGATCCATGGAAGTCGGGGTACCCCCCTGGTCCAAGCAAAACATTTTTTAAATAAATTAAAAATTGAGACGGCTGCTTTAAATGTAGAAGAGCGCTCACTATAAGTTTTATACCAACACGAAGCTTCCTATTACGCTTAATGGACAAACATGAGAATTTCTCACTGGTGCAATAGGTTAAGAAAAGGCAGACGAGGTCTTGGAAGCTTATATGCAACCACATCTCGGAAGAGCTCTCATGCTGCTCCATTAAAAGTACAACACATGAAACCAATGGATGTATTGTGTATGAATGCGTTTCTTCAGAATCAATAGCATTTTAAGTTACCAAAAAAAAAGTACAACACATCTACAGGCAACAGGATCAATCTTTCTACTTTCTACTCCCCAATAAGAGCAAGCGTATTCCATATCTGCTATGTGCAGTGACGGGGAGGAACTGCGTTCAGTTAAAAAGGTCACAGGGTCAGAACAAAAGAAGGGAAGAAAAAAATAATCAACATGAGGATAAACAAATATTTTTCTCTGGCATAAGATACCATTTTAAAGGAGCAGTTTGTCCTACTCATGGGAATAGGAAGTGTGGGGCCAATGTTTTCAGCTCCGGAATTCACACCCTCCTTCCCCAGCTGCTAAATCTTGTGCCAATGGGAAGCTGCAATATCACTGGTTCTGGATTCCTTTTGGATGGGCATTTTCATCTCATTTAAAAACCAGGAAGTAATACATGTAGCTTTAATACGTTCATGGGAAACTGGGGGGTTCTCAGAGTGGACAATTGTTTGGTTCAACCCTTGAGGACCTCGTTTCCAATACTGTAAAAAAAAAACTGTGTTAGTTAGGGTGGATTGCGCCTTTAACAATTGGAATCAGACTGCTTTCTAATTAAAAGGTTAATTATTGATTTTTGGTAATATGCGAAACAATAATAATAACACAGCAAATACAACGGGTACTAAATATGTTTGATGTAAGATCAAAACACACGGGTTTTCTTTCTAATTATTATACATTAAAAAAAACAGTTGTGAGTTCTTTACACACTTCAAAATAATCGTGATTTCCATATAGATTGTCCATCCCTAGATTGTAATAATTGAACCTGAAATGAGGTGATGTATGGCAGATACACACTACAATTTGAAAAGCCACAAACTGCTTACTGTTTCAAATGGTGTGAAACTATTGCAATCCGTAATGATGATCCCCATAAATGAGTACGCAACCAGTGTAAAAACAATTAAGGTTAAACAAGGTAAATTACACCAGCAGAAAAGATAATGCAACCCAGAGCCAAAACCCTTCAGTGTGCCAAGGAAAATATGTTCAGAACATTAAGATATGGAAACCGTCAAAGGATGCTCTTTAAATGCTTTAAGTAGTTGCAGAGAACAATGGGCTCCTTACTAAGCTCAAGACCGAAAAGCAAATTCAAGTGTTCAGTCCTATTTCAGAGTAATGTTCAAAGACTAATTACTGTAAATGTATGCATGAACTTCTCTGATATTGAATGTCAATATTATTAGATGTTCAATAACTATGATCTATGAAAAGATTTACGAAGGGTCCATGATATAAGAAAATGAAGGTAAAAGGTTACCATCATTTGGGAATTACCATTGTTGATAGCAATGACCCTAGACTTTCGAACGACTGCCAACATTCAAGTTTGCTCCATAGGCATTTTTTATCCCCTGTCATTGGAGACTGGCAGTGTTCCATCTCCTTGGATCTGTGCCATTGTCTCTCTTATCTGCAAACTGAAAGAATCGTCATTGATTGCCAACTGGTACCTCAAATGTGTCCTTTGCTGTACTCTCTAAAATTCAAGAAAAAAACAAAAAAAAAGAAGACTTATTATGATCAATTACTTTGACTTCATTCAATACTTTGACTCCTCCATCTCCCGCATCACTTGTAGGGAGGTTAATGACATTTTTATCCGCTTTTCAGAAAGAAAAGAAAAAAACCTCTGTTTTAGATACAAAATAGCTTTTAGGGGCCCTCACATCTGCAGCGCAGTGAAACACGTAAACAAAAATGAATATATTTTAGGTGCAGTCATCTTCTTTAACCCTTTCAGTGTTGGAAGGATGCTAAACGCACAGCTTTGTACACCACTTGAAGGGTTAAGACATGAGTGACTTGTGCTGTGCCTTCATGAATCATAAAAACATGCTGGTTAAATCTAATCGTCAGCTGCACTAAGTGTTCTACACATCTAAATTACCTTCATATTGTACAGTCTACATTTGCTTCCCAGTAATGTGAAATTATTATTCATTGTTTTTCAAATACAGTGATTTTGAAAAGCTAGGGTCAATGGGGAATTATGTAGATTTATTCGTGGTGTGGCTGCTTAGAACAAAGGCAGGAATATGAATAGATGAACAAACAAAGGCAAGCTAAAATAGTCAGACAAATGATATATTGGACTGCAATACCGGTTCATTATGGCACTGAGAAAATTAAACCATTGTCCGCAGGAAAAGTGGAGGGAGCTATTGATTTTGCTGATTGCAGAGTATGATGGAATTTAGATATGTACACTTTGCATGGTTATGTATCAGTCTGAAGAATAATTGCAAACTATTTGCATTTTTTAAGAGGATGGGATAAAAAAATTAATTCTAAACTAGGAGAAGCAAACGAAGATGGGACCCTTTGTGTAATTCTCTCCTGAAATAGCGCCGCTCCATATTCATACAGAGACGCTTCCAAATCTGAGTGCTAGGATAAGTGGAATTCATTCTTCTGACTCTCCAAGACACTTCCTGGTCTTTCACCGGAAAATGTAGCAGATATGGGCGTTTATCTGAATCATGTAGTGCGCTTTCAGTTTTATCATTGTTTATAGCTATGCCGGAGCATAAGAAGATAAAGAGGAAGAGCGGCTACACGCCATATTTACTCAGCTGGAGGCAATATAGAAGGGATGTACAAGAAATAAGAATGGAAGTATTATTCAAGTCATATCCTTAACTTCTTTTCAGTTATTTTATTTTGCAGAGACAAAAAGTAGAACAAGGTCTTTACAGTATATTTTATTTGCAGAATTGGGGGACAAACAGCAACACGTTTTAGCAAAGTACTGTAAGAAAAGAAATCTCATTTGAAGCAATTACTGTAGATGTTTCCCCAATCCACGGTGTGGATTTCAGATTCAATATGGAATCTGCGGGTGGATTCTTAAAAATCCACCCGGATTACATCCAATGGGGGATCCGGATTAATCCACTTGAATTGTTTCATACCCAATCAGCAGATGGATTTTACCCCGCGGAACGGATTATGAAGGGAAAGTCTGGGAAATACGGGTAATTCCACCCATCTCTTCCAGTAATGGTCTAAAACATTGCATTTCAAAGTCTGCCAAAAAGCACGTGAGTCCAATGCTTTCCTTTGTGACTTATTGGCAAAAACAAATATCAGAGCCCAAATATCCTCAGGTATATATGTGAAAAAAAGAACACAGGGGGGAGATAGTGCAACACTTTGTGGAAATTACTATCCAAGATCTGTGTTAGGTGACCAGGGGACCCACCACCACCAGAAGAGGAAAATCATTTCCAGCTCCATAATGCCTTGCAAGCTGCGGCCATTTCCGGGAGTGATGTCGCGGACGGGCGCTCCGGTGGAGGAGGAGGTGAATGGTGTGAGCTCCAGGATGGCTCCTATGCTATGCATGGACCTGCAGTGGTCATACTGCTTTGTTTTTAACTTATGTTTGTATCTGCACTTAATTTAAACCATAGTAAATACATATTGGCCTCTATTTCCTCTCCTCATTATATATGAGGGGAGACTTTACTATCTACCAGAAATACTTCAAGATCCATTGCTGTCTGGCTTAGGGTTGACAGGTGGCTTCTCCAAAAATACTGGACACAATGATGAAAGGTACGACAATCTCGAGACACACACACACACACACACCTCTCTCTGCTCCATGCTGTTTCCTCCTCTCTTTGGCCCCAGGCTCCTGATATCTGCTCCTGATTGACTGCTGCTTGGTAATGCATCCAATCAGGATGGAGGAAGCTACCCAGCCCCCTGGAAATATCCCAGCTCTGGGAAATCCCGCGGTCCCCCAAGCCGATCAGGTCAGTGACGTAATACCGGACACATACATGTCCAGTATTACCTCTATTTTTTTACTGGACAGAGTGTCTAAATACAGGACAGTCCGGTTCAATACTGGACACCTGGCATCCCTAGCTCTGGCTGCAGAGAGGTATGACCTCTAAATCACCTGCTTCATTTGAATACCACGTGAGGGGGATTATCCTAAACCCTTTTTTAACCACTCTTATTCTCACACAGTGTTGCACTATATTTCCCATTTGTTCTGTTTTCACATCTAAACCTGAGGATATTTGCGCTCCGTTATCTCTTTTTGCATACATGCAAGTATTTTTCTTTTGGAGCAGTACTATCGCTTATGGTTGCAGGATATCATTTTATATATGCACTTTGCACAGCACTTGACTCTCACAGGGTGTTATTTGCATTTGAATTTTTCTTGCTTTGTGACTTATTGTCTACTTTGGGGTGTCTGGGCAACACTTTTATTCATCCTAAAAAAAAGGGGCAGGAGAGGTAGGAGAGATTGCTGCTTTAGAAGTATGTGATCAAGAGAACTAAATATTTCCAAACATACAATATGTCAAAAATAATAATAACCTTTACCAATAGCATTTCCATTGTCATTCCATACTTTTTTTTTTAATATAGAGAACACATTTTTGTAAATGAAAAACATTTATTTGAAGGATTCCCGTATAAATAATTGTTAAACAAAGACTGGGCATTGAACACTGTTTCAGTTGCATTCTGGGAGTCTTACTTCAATTTCTCATCGTCTCTGAGCCTCAGGAGATTTACAGCATATGGGAGTCATCGAGAGAGACAGACAAAGAGAAAAAGACAGTGGCAGTGAAGGCGTATAGTATGATATCCTGGAAATGATGTAGTCAGTAATATATCAAGACAAAAACCTGTCAGTAGACAGACATCCCAACACAAAAAAAAGTATTTCAAATGAATACTAATTTAATTGAATTTTATTTCTATGTTAGAAATTATTTGGAATATTGCTTGTTTATAATTCCCTTTATCTAAAAGCAAAGAACAGAATTCATCCTGAAAATACCAGCTATGTCGCATTAAATATTAGGCTGACTCTCAGGTAGATTGTTGAAAAAATACTAATGCAAGATATTCATTAAAGTTTATATGAAAAAATAGTTGGAACGGATATAGTACTTGGTTACTGCCAGAGCCGGAACTCTCTCTGAGAAGAAGGTGAGGCTTTAACTGAGCCGATATAAATGAAGTATGCAGATCATCTCAGAGAACCTGATTTTCTCTTGTACAAAAAGCCCATTTAGCCTGTTAATTGTGTTTGTATTTCTTACTTTCATAGTTTTTAATACTTTTCATAATAGATTGTATTGCTGCAAAACCTGCCATAGGTCAGATGTTACTTCTTAGGGGCATTTGCTATATCAGGGGTGGCCAACTCCAGTCCTCAAGGGCCTCTAACAGGTCAGGTTTTCAGGATATCCTTGCTACAGCACAGGTGGTTCAATCAGTGGCTCAGTTGAGCCACCTATCATGAAGCAGGGATATCCTGAAAACCTGATCTGTTGGTAGCCCTTGAGGACTGGAGTTGACTAACTCTCTTCTATATAGTCGGAAGCAGCTGTTTGAGCCATGTTCGGACGTAAATCCCCATTTAATTTAATGAAAACATCCGCTTTAGACTACGTTCAGTAGAATAAAGACCTTAGCTGACAAACAGCAGCAGTATGGGTGTGCATGCAATGAATGAGATGCAATTACTTATCCTCATGCAGACGAGAAATTGGCTTACTTGTGTCATTACATTATGTTGTTTTATTAAACATGTGTGCACCAGATTTACAGATCTCTATCCATAAAATGATGACCTGTAGTGCAAATTCCATAAATGTCACAAAAACGTGTTTGATGTTGAAATAGCAAAAATAAAATAACTTTTTTTTTGATGCATTTTGGTGGCTACTTCGTCGCCCATAAATATTTCTACTCATCTATTCCAACTTTTAGCCTTAAAAATAGAATGCATCTGGCGGCAGTTTAGAAATAATTACAGGAGATTACTTTCCAATCTATGTTCAAGTCTTCTAACATTATACATTTTTTTGTAACTCAGGGCCCTGATGAAGGTGCTTGATGGCACCGAAACGTTGGATGCTACTATGACTTCTTTAAGTCATTAAATGACCTTTTTTGCAACTCGTTGAACTTGGTCTATTTTTGGTGTCCTTGACTCCAATTTTTCATGATTACCACAACTTGACCTGATTTTTTATCTTAGCACCCACTCTTTATACATTTGTAATGCTTTAGTCCCCTGTCATTGGCATCACACGTGGCCTGATCCTCTATCACAGATACGGAATAAACTGGGAGAAGAACACAATTAGAACCATTTTGAAAATGATTATTTCCTCAGCGTGCTCTGAATCAAATTTAGTTTGCAGATAAATATAAGACACTTCCAGTCATTGATTCATTTTCAGCCATTTATAAAAGCCTTTACCGGCTCCTGAAGTAGAGAAGAAAGAGGCCACGGCTCAGTAGTCTATTTCTTTCTGATTTCAACAGACCAATTTCAAGACACAGCACATGAGTGTGGTATTACCACGGATGGGAAAAGTAAAGCGGCTTAGTGTTGTACAGAAGGGTCCTCAGTGGTAGAGATGGGCACATTTTTTGGTCAAATTTGGATCCGCAACACATTGTCCGGTTCCTTCGGTCCGTGGATTTCAGCGGATCGATGTCAAAGAGGGCAATTCACGTTTTACGGATTTTTTATTATAACCAATAAACTCCGTGGATGGATTCGTAGAACGCAATGTGCGGATTCCGCAATCCATTGGGGCGAAATCAGCCAACAGGTTGCCGAATCCGCGGATTAGATTCTACAAATCTATCCACGGGTTGTATCCAATGGCGGATTTTGATGAATCCCAAATTTTATGAATCCGCTCAAATCTGTTTGCGGATTTTACACCACAAAACGGATTTTGAGGGTAACATCAACGAAAATCTGGGAAACGGATTTGGGCGAATTGCCTGTCTCTACTCAGTAAATCTATCTCTCTATCAGGATTTTAGATGTGTCGTAGGCTGTAATACATTTTAATGGGGCAATATGAGAATTATTCACATGGCTTTTGAAACCTCATAGGTCTCTAATTTGGTTTTGCTCCCATTACTAGAATATCGCAACCTAAAACATATCTATAGAGTTTATCAGACCTTTGAATGCCACTGTAATTTTAATAATACAGTAGTATATATCGCTTATATATATTATTCAAGTTATTTCCTGATTCCTCTCCCTCAAATAAGGCTGTGTAAAGACATTGATGAATGCAAGACTAGGCATTAGATTTCAGTTTTAATTATAAAAGCAATAAAAAATGTTTAGAAAACTTGCCAAATAGTGAAAGATAGGGTGTACGATGGAGATTCTGCAAATGTATGCTTTATTCAAAAGTCCTTTTGCTGTACCCTAACTGCCTCATATGTAATACATACAGTACTCCTCCACAAACTGTAACCTATTATATCTGTGAATAAGATAAGGTTACATGTGCTGCAACAGATCCAAAAAGCATAGCAAATGTCAAAATCCAGTCTTTCATGTGAAGCAGCTTTTATTATAATTATAAAATGTTTTACCAGGAAGTAATACATTGAGAGTTACCTCTCTTTTTCACGTATGTCCTGGGAATAGAGTTATGATAACAATACATCGTTACATTAAATGGGGAGAACACAAGAAATTCAGAGTGTTTCACTGAACAGGCTGTTTCACCAGCGCTGTGTCCTTGCATATAAATATCTAGCACACAGTCCTCCTGTCCATCTGTTTGGCAAAACGGTTTTATCCACCATGCTTTGGCTTTCACAGCCAGAGTCTAGATACACCCATCTGTCTCGGCATGGAGGCGTTATTCTTAATCACAGGTGCTGCTCAGGTGCAGGCAATTAACCTTGTGGGCATCTACTGACAAGCAACCAAAAGCAACCCCTTTCTATGAAATAAAATCAAGTGAGTCAAAATCCTTTCTTCTTTGAACCCCATATTTCACAAGTTGAATAGAAGTTTCTATATTATTTGCAATAAACTTGGTTTAAATTATTGTAGTTTATCAAAGCAAGTATGATCTAATTTGTGTAGTACAAGGAACACTTAGAATTGGTGCCAGACCCCCACAGATATGAGATCATATGACCAAGATATGACATCACGAGTTTGAGCATCATGAACATTTCCTTATATCTATTCTAATGTCAAATAGATCGGAGAAATAATGTGCCCGCTGCCACTGGTGCTCAGTAAAATTGTAGATAGTTGAATAATGAGCGAGGCTGTCACATAGTCTTGTGAATAATCAGGAACATTTATTATTTATAGGATTAACGTCTCTGTCCCGTTGTTGGACCTTTTTCCCAGAAAAGGACTGAAACGTTGATCCGGTATAAGTAATACATTTTCCAAATTATTCAGAAGATCATGTCGGGCCCGCATTCATCATCCAGCTATTCCAGTGTCAGGTCCATTATTTCAGAGGTGGGATGGAGACCTACATGACGTTGAATGTATATAAAGCAATGAATATCATTTGAAAACCTTTGTAATATATTTAGTGGTCCTAGTACATGATGTTATTTTTTTATAATGAAAAGCAAAAAGAAAGGGTGTTAGATGACGTAGAAACAGCAGGAGAGCAGCATACGGAATGCGGCATATAGAAGTTGAAACGAGGGATTTACAGTATATGCATAAAGGAGTTCAATATGGAAACATTGTTCAGAGAAAGAAGAATGTAAGAGCAGAGTTGATGTACTAAAGCTAGAGATAAATGGATGCATGGAACAGCCGTGACAGTGAATATCTTGAAGGAGCTAAATGATTCTGGTAGGAGACTCGACGCTATTTATTTTAATGTTTTTCTAACGCTTTACTCACCAAGAAACTCAGTACTAGAGCGCGAGTAGGAAGATACGAGGACACCTATCCCTGACCAACAACCGGGCCTACCGAAAGTTACATATAGAAAAAAAGACATACAGTATATCAGATGGAGTCTAAGACATTGCAAAAGGTAGAGGGAAAATGCAGATCCCTGAGTCTAAGACATTGCAAAAGGTAGAGGGAAAATGCAGATCCCTGATGAAGCCACACTACGTGGAGAAACGCGTAGGAATAAGAGAAGCAGCAAGCACAGTCCTGGCACACTCCAGGGCTGTGTCCAACCTCCAGCTGACATCTGGCATCAGCTGTTAGCTCCAGCTCTGATCTAAGCAGAGTGCACGCAGGGAAGACCGACTTCCGGGACTCTGATGTCACAATCGGGAGGTCGCCGCAGCAACCAGGACGACTATACTCTCATTAACTTCTATAATGTGCGAGTGCAAACTCTTTAACCTGTTATTCAATATTTTCGACATAAAAGGATTTTACACAATGTCTGCTCCCCTTTTTGAGGAAAAAAATGCAGACTGGGCTTATCTGCTTTTCATTTGTATGTTTCTAATTAATCAATTAAAACCCAAATGTAACACCTTTGAGATTATCACCATCATCATATAAGCGGAGAAGGAGTTGAACACTGCTATGGGTAGAGAGCCTGAAGGTCACTCACAACAATAACAGTGATGCAGACCTTCTGCCGTGCATCTTTCACCCAAGCCATTTACCACAAGCAGTCTGATAGCTTTCAGTGTCTAGCCGCTGACAACTATGATGGTAGAAAAGAGAAGTAAAGAGTCAACCCTATCCAAAGGGAACCCCACAGTCTTCTATATAGTCAAAAATTAAGACGAACGAAGATAAAAACTGATGGTTTAATTTAATATTTTAAAATAAAATTTCCTTCGACTTGAAAAGGAGTTACGGCTGTTCTGTGTGTTAACCAATAATGGGGCCTGGTGAATAACCCCCCTAAAGTGGTTTACCAAGGATCCCATATTATTTAATATGTTTGTTATTTCCTAATCTTAACATGTACAACTATACAAAAAAATGTTTAACCAGAATGTTTAGAACATTCCCCAGGCTTAAGGGACTAATGTAGCATACCCACTCATTAGCAGAAGTTAATTACTAAAGTTAGGGTCTCCCATCAAGCAAGCAACAACGAGCTTGTTAATACTTCATAATAATGAAAGTATCTTTAGAGAGAAGTTACAAAACTCCAAAGTCCCGTGCTAGTGCTCGATAGGTGAAGTAGATCCTGATAAGGTGTATACCCATGTATCTTTAGAGACACTGAAGGCGCAGCCACCAACAAGGTGGAGACCCAGGACAACAGTGCTGGGCCCGGCGGCTCCAGGGAGGCCCACCGGACAATACCGGCAGTTGGGTACCACTTCCATGATTGGCCCTCTTCCTCTGCCAGGCTGAGTCCTCCTTGGCTACTAGGACCTTTCTCCTGTGTCTGCTGCCGGCCCACAGGTCTGTTCCTAATGAAGCTGTTGGCGGCCTGGCTGAGGGATCAGAGTAATAAATGTAGACGTTTTCAGGAGAGAATAGAGTATGTGTTAGTAGGTTTGGCACTGTGATGTTTTTGTAGAGAAAAATGTACCAGTTCCCCAAGCAAAGAAAAGTAATGTATATTTAAACTATAATAAATAATTCCGATTTAAAGAAATGTGACAGAGAAAAAAAACAATTTATCCACTTCCAGTTCCAGCCTCATTCCTAATGATTCCCTAATCACTAAACAGAGCTAATTTTTGATCACTAACAAGGTGTGAGAACTTTGTATTTCACCATAAACAAAGCCCTGGCTATGGCACCCTCTCTCACACCTTCCAAACTACAAAGTGCTAAGCAACATATTTCACACATCTAATATCTAGGCTTATCAAGACTTACAAGCTGCATAGTGGATCCAGTGTTATGTTTAATGCCCAGCTGCATTGTGGTTTCATTTATTTAGATATTTTTTTTAATTACAGGATTGAAGCAGAGGTTCTCTGGAGCTGAACTGAATTTCAGCTCCGGGGCCCCCGGCTTCCAAAGATACTTACCTTCATAGCGGTGCGGGTATCTCTGCAGTCAGAGAAACTGTGTGCCTAACATAATGGCGGCGTTTAAGTGTCATGCATCACACGGGCCAATAGGAAACTGTTGTGTCACTCAGTGCAGCTTCCAATTGGCCAGCGTGACCTGGACATTTAAACTCCTCAGAGAAACTGGCGCGCCCTACAGAGGAAAGTATCGCTGGAAGAGGGGGGGTCCCCGGAACTGAAATGAACACAGTTCAGCTCAGGTGACCCCCTGTTCCAACCCTTAAATATATATAATTATTTTTTTAAACACAATGTAGCCTGTTCTGCTGCTTGAACAAAATAATTTGAGGAGCTCTGACCTACTGCAATTTCTATGTGTAGCCAAGTTTGTCTGGGGCATTTATGACACATACTGTAGGTGATTAGTGCCTCTGTCTCCAGGAGGTGACTGATGGTAATTAATTTTCTTTACAATACCTCACTTTACATCATGATCGGAAGAACAAATCCTCTGAGGTTATATCCCAAAGGCCACACTGTTCCTATGAGCAGCATTACATTATGTTTTAAGTGTAGGCAACTAATTACGTGATATGACACTAAAGAGGATTAATTATTGTATAGTATTATATAGTCTTTTAACCCTTTAAAGTCCTTAAATGGCTTGTTGCAGTATTTTTACCAGATTGCTGATGTTAAAAGTCTGCACGTTTTCCATTTTGTACTGCGAATACCCATATCAGGCTCCTATGTAATAGGATGGATGTTGATAAAGCATAGGAAATTAACTCAGAGTCTTCACTGAAGAGTCATTAGTGACTTTGCATCATACTAAGTAGAAACCTTCAGGGTTTTTTGGATGTTTTCATCAGGAAATGCCCATAGCCTTTAATGGGCATTTCAGGTGACAAATAATAATAACAACTTTCATGTAGCGCATTTCTCACAATTACAGTATAGCGCGAGGAACTTGGAAAATAGTGAAGTGAACGAGAGAAAGAGAAACTATAGGTCAAAAAGTTAAAAAAAACCTTTATATTTAAAAGATAATAATCGTACTCACAGCAGGTATATTAGATGTCGTGAGTCATCACCATCTCACCACCGCCACCTCGTCAGTGTCGCCGATGGTCTGGGGCGCCTTCTCTGGCTGTTGCGGCCCTGCCGGTGTCTCCCACTCACAAGAGGAACATAGCCACAGTTTTGGATCGGCCTATTTATACCTACTATACTGTGAGTAGGCATTCTATATGAGCCAAGATATATATGACCTACAACCTTTACAAGACACCTGCACTTAGATGCTATATTTTTTCTTTCCTGTTGATTCTCTCCCACGTTCTCTCTGGATTTTGAAGACCGCGCAATCCAATGGTATCATTACCTATATTGAATCAACATGTCTTCGCTCTTCGGTACTATCACTGCTAACAGGACCCAACCCATTGACCCGAAGCTAGGCATCACTAGAAGTACTATCATTAGTGGTACAGGAAATCTTTGTGCAACTTTGCAAATGTGGTGAATCCTGGACATTTTAGGCTGATGAGACAGGTGCAAAGATGTGAAACTTCAACAAAGTCTTTCAACCACAAATATTTCTGATCTCAATATGCATAAACATTTTGCTGATGGTTTTTTGGCTGTGCCAAATTCTCATTCAAAATCATTTTGGAATACTGTTATATGTGGCATTAAATTATGATAATTCTGATGTTTTTAAGGTCGGAATGTTACGTCATGATCAGTAAATATTGATACTGAATGAGAGGGAAACAAAGCAATAAATAAAAACAAGTACCTGTCACATGTAATGTACAGGATATTGTAACGACAGCTGAATACATTAATGCATTTTCTCCCCCCCACCCCTTCCTTTCTGTACCCCTCTCCGAAGGAAAATGTTTAAAACAAATTGTATGTGAGAAACCGGTGCTTCAGACATGAATAAGTCCCTTAGAGTATAAAGAAGCTGCGCTAGGACAACTCCAATATAAACTGTGTGAAAAGCGTGAATAAATAAGAGTCATCGTCTGAGGATCATATGCAAGATAACAAATAAGTTTATTGCAGTGTATGGTGCACACGCAGAGGAGAGTTTCACAATAAAACTCTCCCAACGGCATGATGGCATACAGGCCTTATTTATACACAAAATACTAAGCCCACGCCCCCTATACGAGGTTGCTTGTGCGTCACTACGTAAGCATATAAGATAAACAAAATATGAATATGAACATATTGAGTTAACAGTATTATTATGGGATTCATATTAGAAATGAAATGACTCAGCTAATATTCCTTATACGGGCCGATGACTTTTACTCTACATACGGGACTTCATGGGCACCTCCCTCGGAATGCGAGACATTCTGGTTATCTATATTTTATTTTCATAACATTCGCGCTTTTCTTCTCTCTTCAAGGTCTTGTGGCTTAGCTGAACAGCTTAATATCATTTGAAACTTCAAGAGCAGAAAAAGAAAAAAATGTCTTTAAACTAACTTCCATACCCACACTCGTGCAGACAAATAGATATGACAATATGAGGCACCTAAGATGGATGCTGACTTAAAATGGCTGCTTAGATCCCAGTGCTGTTTACATCATAAGGCATAACTCACTGTTAGCTTCCAAAGTCCACAGATGCGATCGCCAAGCAGTATTCAGCAGCGTGCAATCCACCAAAGCAAGACAGCAGGAACAGGTGAAAAGGCAGTGCAAGTTTTGTTATTCTCCATAAAGTTAAGTGTATTGATGTGACGATCATCCAATCAGAGCATCCTTGCCTAAGGCTGCGGTCCCAGTAACTGCCACAGCGCACGGCGCAGCATGCACTGTGTGTGTAAGCACTGCCCCTCAATGGGGCTGGGCCCAGTACTCACCTTCCCGCTGAAGGTGCAGCTGCGCTGTACTCGCAGTTTTTTTTAACTCAATGGAATAGAGTTCAGAACTGGTGACGGAGGCGTCGCAACGCCCCCGCCGGCGGTTCACCCAATGAGGGCGAACCAGCCACGTGAGGTCATGGCCACGCCCCGCAAAAGCCCGACCACGCCCTATCCCATTGCAATCTCCCTCTCTCCCTAAAGACCGCAGATCGCGGTTAGCGCTGTGCACGCGCCACCCCCCCCCCCCCCCGCCGGGCGCACGTGTCACAGTGATCACTGGGACAGCAGCTTAAGAGCTCATACACACTTGTTGTTATATATGGGGACATGTTATGGTCTCAATAAAGCTTGTTGAGATTGAGACCAATACTCTAGGGTATTAGAATACATGCACATAGGAGATGCTAGCGGATTGGATGAGGGGTTGTGACTTCACCCAATGGCGTGAACGGCGCTTGTATTTATATACTGGCTTGCTTTTGGAGCATAGTACACCTTGATAAAGGGCACATGGCCCGAAACGCGTAGGCGTGTTACCTGCTGTTGCTGTTTGGGCTATGTCTGATCCTTTCATGGAATAAATCGTTTTTATGCTACCGTGAGCCTCCTCCTGCAAAAAATAGGCAGTGCACTGCCTTTTTCACCTGTTAAAACAAATTAAGTACAATATATATATAATTTTTTTATTTTCTGACCCAACAAATAGCCATCACCGGAATATTCAAATGATTTTCTATTTTCATTTGTTGTTTTTAACGTCACAGGGGCGTTTTGTGAATTGAACGGGAACGTCTTCCCACATCTCCATTCAAAGATATCACTTGTCTGTGCTGCAGGTGAGGAGTGGAGTTTTATGGAACACCATGAACACTTAAATAATGTAAAACATATTAAAGTTAATTTGAACGTCTTCACACTTTTGAACCCCAATATACAGCCAATAAAGGGTTTGGGATGCCACATCAGTGCTTCTTTACATGTCCCCGAGTTTTGCACTGCTCGTGGACTGTACCTCCAACAGTAAAGATATTATATTTTACATCTCCTGCTACATAACTTTCTCTCCCTAGCTAATCATACAATCGCTGTTTTTATAGCACATCTTTATTCCAATCTTGCACAATCTGACCTTTTCTTCAGTGGAAAGAATTATGTCAGAGATCAAATTTTAACATAAATAGCAGAGATCATCCATAATCTTAGCTTAAATTGGACATCCCAAATTGCTAAGAATTAAAAAAGCTGTAGATCAATATTATTTAAACGACTAATTAATCATCTTCTGTAATTAAAACTACCATGAAATCAGACTATATATCTTGTGTATTTTATTACATTTTCAGCGTGAAGCTATAAAGTCAGAGTATTGATAATAGCTGTGGTTATCAGACCTGAAAATCAAATAATTAATTATTAGCATTCATCCTTCACTCGGAAACTTTGTTTAATTAATTTCAGAATGCTTAAGGAAATATTTTATTTCAATTTTAAATGAATATACAGTATATGTTGGTATCACAATACCCTATTATTCCATACAAATTAAAAGTATGGAATCAGGACAAAGGCCCATATTTAGTAAGAGTTGCTAAACTGTAAGGAACATTCTGGCTCAATTCCACGAGTTAAACAGTTTAGTACCTCTTGGTAAGTACGTTCCAAAATGCTTAAGAACGTTAAAATAATGCGGAACATAGCAAACTGAGCATTACTTTAAACTAAGGACATTTCTTCTACCTTGTCCCCACAACCCCCACCATAGTAAAGCCAAATTTTAGAACAGAGTATTTGTGGAGCTCTTTAGAAATGCCTGTCCCAAACTCAAAGAAAACAAGTATCTTCTTTGTGAAGAAACACAGAACATCCCCATTTGGATTGACATTATTTTCATCTGGTTTTTCACCATTTCATAGGGCGTTTTTAACAGGGTAAAGGGAATTACTATCGGACATCTTTTTTGCCCTTGGGAACAAGCCTGAAGAAGGGGTCTTTACGCCGAAATGTTGCCCCCCTTCCCCTGTATCACCACATTTGTTTGCACCCCCTCCCATCTCCCTGAAATTTCCCTTCCCTTGTTTTCTCCCGCTCCGTCCTTGTCACATATACTGCACACTGGGTGTGACCTACGCCCCTTGGGGGTTTGGGTTCTTTTCTTGATTAAATTAGTTTCTTACTCCTTTTTTAATTGTCATTTATGAGTGCAGGGAACATTGTTTTGTGTTTATTGATTGTGTGGAGGAAATAGGGTTCCTCCTTGTTCCAAGTTGCAACATTAAGTTTCTAGCTTTAGCCTCTTTGAGTGCAGTCTGTTTTTTGTTTTGTTACATTTTCTTTATGAAGGTTTGGCGAGATTAAATTGTACAGTAGAATGCCGAGCAACAGACGAGATGCTTTGTGTAGCGAGAACAAATACATTCGAAACACAATTCAGCATGAACAAAAAGATGCTAAAACTTGTCCACTAAGCAATAATAAGGTATCTTTTAGGGGATACCAATTCAATGGTTTCCTGTCGTACACAAATAGAATTCAATTCAGCCCTATTCCCGTTACCATAATCAGAAACGCACGCACATTATGGCAAATCTTTAGTAAGTTGTGCTATTCCTATTAGACACATTCCAGGTAGAGATCCACAGTGGATCGCCCCGTTCCTTTGGTCCGCGGATTTCAGAGGTTCAAGGTCAAAAAGGGCGATTCACGTTATGTGGGCTTTTTAAACTTGTTACCAATACGCTCCGCGGATTCCGCAATCCGTTGGCGGATTCTTAAGAATCTTAATTCTCAAAAATCCGGAAACGGATTATATCCATTAGCATTAGGACTGAAACCGCTCAATCCGATTGCGGATTTCACACCGGGAAACGGATTTTGGGGATAACATCAGCGAAAATCCGGGAAATGGATTTCGGTGGATTCGCCCGTCTCCAGCTTCAGACCATTCACTTGTATTTTGAGTTCCAGTGCTAGAAAGTGTCTTATAGAATAACGCTGCTTAGCAAATAGTAATACACCTACCAAATATCACTCTCATCACTTAAGTGGTCACTTAAATGGGCAGTCCCTCTTTGGACCAAAGTATACTAATGCCAGTGACATGTATACTAATGCCAGTGACATGCATCTGAGTGATGCCCTTTTTACTGAAATCAGACACCTACAAGTATTTTTCAATTCTTTCTTAAAGTTAGTTTAAGCTGAGACTTAGGAGGGGTTTGATTTCCTCTGGCTGCTCCTTTTTGTCTGATGTCACTGTGTGCATAAAAAGAGTTTGCCCAGGCAAACCTGCCCTCTTTCATCTTCTCTTACCTTTATTGACCGACTCTGATGAGGGCCGAGTGGAATAAAAGTATAAACATACTCCATTGACAACCAGTTTTCCGATCAGAGGCCCGCAGAACAGGAAGCCATGTTTAATTCCCTAAGGAACAGAAGCAGCCAAATCTTTGTTACATGTGTTTATGAAAGCCAATTAGATTGTTAAATTCTTTACAAAAAGTTTTCGGGCCACAACTAGAGATTGTACCTCTAAGGAAACACCTCTTATATGCAAGATGTGCCTCTAATACGTCCTTCAGACACAAATAATGTGAAGAGATCATGTTTCACTGGAACAGAAGGTTATGCATTTCGAGGGCAATATCTTATGATGTCAAACAGTTTGGAAAAGAGTGAAAATGCTTCATTGTATCATGTTCGTGGCTGGCAGAGATTTAATAAGACGCCGGACAATGACATCAGGATATTTTAAAGACGTGAACCGCAAACAAGTGAAATTATATGGCAATGATTTTCTAGAAATCAATGTTTAAGTGCTAGCATGCTGCTGAAGGGCAGCGGTGCTCAGCTTCAGTCCTCAAGACCCCCCGCAACAGGTCAGGTTTTCAGGATATCCCTGCTTCAGCACAGGTAGCTCAATGACAGCACATCCCGTGACAGGCCAGGACAATAGTAGGTGACCGAACGCGTGACGTCACGCACGCCTGTACTTGGGGCGATTCGTGTCCGGCAGGGTTGCGTGACGGGGGTGTGGCAAGGGCATGCCGAAGGTGTGCCGGGGAGTGCAGAAGCGTGCCCGTGACATCACGTGAGCGGTTCGTCCTCATTGGCTGGACTGTGCCGTCGCACGACAAATTCAAACCAGTTTGTCGCGTGAAGTATTGGTCGCCCCGTCACGCTCGTGCGGTCTATGCACTTGCGCACTGGAGTCCCACAGTTTGTTTTAGGCGCGCGCGACATCTGATGTACTATGGGCGCGGCCTTAGAGTCCAAGTCCAGAAGACTTACAGTATACAGTGTACTGTACAAAGCCCTTTTGGGTCGGTTTAGTTTTATTATGCCCGTACCGTGTTATTCAGGACGGAACAGTGCAGAGTGGTAATTACAAATATGTCTTTTGGGGGTTATTTTAACAAACTCCAAAGCTGTTTTTTGCGGCCAATGAACACATTAAAAATGTCTTTGTTCAAAAATCACGTTTTTGGGGTCATTTATTTATGTCTCAAAAGCATAACTTCGGCAATACTGCTAAAATACAAAACTGGCAGATATAAATCTGGTGCTATTTATTTTTGATTTTTACCTGTGTTGCTCCTGTTTTGCACATGGGAGATTTTAATTAAAAACAAGTCCCCACTTCTAAGGATTAAATGTATAGAATAGAATTAGTGGCGTTCCTGAGAGCACGGCGAACGTTTTCCATTGAGATAAAAGCTATAATTAAGGAAGAAATTAAATATTTGCAAACTGTTCACAGTTTCTTCAAACACTTGAACCAAATGACTTTTGTTTCTGGAGAAATTTAATAAACCTTAATCTAGAACGGAAAAATTACATTTACCATTTGAAACTAATTATATTAGTACAAATCTATTTAATATAGTTACATTGTTTCATGAAGCAGGGGGTCCCCGAAGCTGACATTAACGTGGCTCAGCTGCGGGGACCCCCTGCTTTCCACCTAATAAAAAAAAACCTAGGTGGAAATGTACCATTAACAATAAAGAACAGAACCTTATTAACTAACACATTAAGGCCCATATTACTCAGTGGTGCTATTACATCAGATACATTTCGGCATCAGAAGAACCAAATAACACATTTAAGTGAATGGGCCTTAAGTTGTCTTCCAGCAATGGGAGGTGACTCATGAAATCGCACCACTTAGTAGAGATGGACCTAAATGCGCTGTACTTCAGGAGTGGGAAGCTTTAGTCCTTCAGGGACACCGACAGGTCAGGTTTTCCAGATATCCCTGTTTCAGCACAGGTGGCTCAATCAGTGGTTCAGTCTTTGAGCCACCTGTGCTGAAGCGGGGATATCATTAAAACCTGATCTGCTGAGGACTTGAGTTGCCTACTACTGGTCTACCTTATACTATCACTAAACCTTACATGTTTGGGAGATAAGAGCCCTAATAAAACAAAATTATAAATCCTTCAACGATGGTTTAAAAAAATGTCCAATTTAAGCCTTTTACTGAAATGAGTTCATATTCGTTGTGGGTGGAACTGCACCTTTAGATTTTACAGCTTGCTGGTTTTTAGTATCAGCAGGAAAGCCAATAACAGCTGCTGCATTTTGAAGAGAAATACCCTAAAGCAAAATCCAGTACTGAAATCTAGCAAGCTTCTTCTGTGTGTGTTTTTGTATTGTTTACCAGTGTTTGTCTCAGGGCAGAAGTGCAACCAAACCAACGTTGCAGAGGGAGATAAATCATTGTTTCAAGCTTTAAATGCTGCAACTGCGTCTCAAGGACAGTTCAAGGACAGGAAACGCAACCATGTATTTGTGGTATAGCTAATATACAAGGCTGCGTTTTAAGCTAATCAAGTAAATATACATGATGTTATAAAGGAATATCATATACTGTATTTAAAAAGAACCATTGAGTAAAAAATATATATTGTGTGCCTAAAACAATGTCTTTGTATATTTCTGCCATAGGGTCTCATCTCACAATTATTGTCAAAATATACCTTAGGATTCCTTTCATAGATGATAGTTCAGGTTGCCCTCGGATGGATCAGTAGGGTTACTACTTTAAAGCTGCAGACCAAGCAATATACTACATGTGTTGTTTTTAAAAAAAAATCAGTTCTATACTATGAGAAAATACTGTACTTGTAGCATTTTTTTGTATTATAATGTAACAAGTATGTTTTGTTTCTATAGCAACCATTTACAAAGTCACATCCCTTCCTCTTCTGAAACAGGCTCAGGCACACCCATTATAGAGCCCTGCCCCCTCTCAAGCAGTGCACCAATTGTATCTAGAGACTGTCTGGTCACATGATCTTCCCCACAGATCTTTGCATCTTTGGTCCTCTTTTGCTGCACTGACAGCTATTTAGTGAACCCTCGAACCAAATCTTCGCTGATTGATCACAGGAGAACGGATCAATCAGCAATTTAGCTAATTACTTATCATTGTGTGGATTGTAGTAAAGGGAAAACATATATATATTTAAAAATGGCAGCTTGGACGGCTGCTTTAAGTGCAGAGGCAATGGCACGTTACAGCTGGAACACATAAACCCCTGAGCAAGTCCTGCTCTGTTTAAAAAAACAAACATTTTTCTAGTGTTAAAAACATGATTTTTTCAATCTCTGGCCTCTGAGGTTACCATGGTAACCTTTAGACTGCAACGGGCTCTGAAGAGAGCTTCATTTTTACCTATCAGACACGTAACATTTCAAAAGCTTATCTCTCTATATATCATTTTTGAAACCTAGCCTGAGATATTGTAATTCCCTTATCTTTGTGCCTTTTGCACGATATGCATATTTTTTTCCTAGTAGCTCGTGCTAACCGAGAAGGAGCATGCCCAAAACCTTAATATGGAATCAATTATTATGTAAAAGGAAACAAGACAAATAGCTCCCCCTCTCTCCCTAAGGCTGCGCTTATAGTGCCGGCGACGTAACCGTCGCGTCAAAACAAATGCATTGTCGCAGTCGTGTGCGCTTATAGTGCATGTGACAGCGATGGAGCGACAGTGCTACCAAAAATCTGGTAGTCACTAATATTTGATTTTTTCGGCGACGGTCTCCCCTTGTGGCCAATCAGGAGCTTCTCCGTCCCTCTGCCCTCCCCTGTTATGACGTCGCTGGCCTTGTAGCCAGTGACGTCGCCTAAATTTGAAATATAACTATCGCAATGGCGACGGGTGACGTCATTGGTCGCGTCGCCGTTGCCGGCTCTATAAGTACTTCCTAACACCTGAAAGTCTGGAATGTACTGCTGACCCCTGTGTACCAACTCCTTCTATAATGTATCATTCAATATACTCTGAAGCCATCAGTGTCACTGCAACTGCCTTCTGAGTATATCAAATCAGACCCTCAGACCCTATTGCCTCGAGCCACATCTCTTGCTGGATAATAAATCTGGTATTAAATACTTTACACCCGTGTTACAAGATGCACCTTGTAATTGGCATTGAAGTGACGAAACAGTTTATTTTGTATTGTCTGAAGTGGCCTTTTGGGCTGTTTTCTTCCAGAATTCCCATTGAGGTTAATGGGGGCACTTCAGCCAAAGCCAATTACATGCTTCAGGAAATATAGCCTAAGTGTCTAAGAATGTAGCCTGGGGTGTAACTGTAGGTGAGACACAGGCAGTTATTTAATGATTCAGATTGCAGCAGGGGTGGCCTACTCCTCCTCAAGGGCCACCAACAGGTCAGGTTTTCAGGATATTCCTGCTTCAGCACAGGTGGCTCAATCAATGACTAAGCCACTGATTGAGCCACCTGTGCTGAAGCAGGGATATCCTGAAACCCTGACTTGTTGGTGGCCCTTGGGGACTACATTTGGCCACGTCTGGATTAGAGGTTTACCTGTTTAATAATGGCCATTATTTACTCCCAACATTGGGGATCCAAACTGCAGCTGAGAAGTTGCTTTGTTATAGGCCCTTTTGTTATCAGTAGGAGTAACCATTTGCCTTATTGAACTGCTCTCCGAGCTTGCTAGACATATAAGTGCCGCTACTTTTTATAATTGCTTGTGTTGTTTCATCACTAACATATGTATATATTTTTTTGCAATTGGTACATGAAGAAATGAACCCAATTGGGATTTGTCAGGTT
The DNA here is from genome assembly GCA_036426205.1 of Ascaphus truei. Lineage (NCBI taxonomy): Eukaryota > Metazoa > Chordata > Amphibia > Anura > Ascaphidae > Ascaphus > Ascaphus truei. Next base: position 25,708,825 of record CM071580.1, read on the forward strand.
ATCTCTGCTATGACTTCCCAGTAGTGTATAGTAGACTAACCGTATCAGTATTAATGCATTATGTATATGCTTTGAGTAAGAGGTCCCACACAGTATATTAAGTGGGCCTGTTTCAGTGTTTATACTAGTGCTGGGTTTAAGTTTTATTCTGAGTGTTGTTAAAACGTTACATTTGATGTATTTCTGCATTACATAATATTCGGAGGCTTTGGTGTGCAAACCTTGGGGGTTGTCTTTCTTTGCTGATATACTTGATCATTACCCCAGGTAGCACCTATTACTCCTGTCTTAATTTTATTTTTATACAGATTTGAGCCAGGGTCGTTCGTTTCATTTTGGGTTCATGTGCTTGTGAGTTTCTCTTTAAAGGAGCAATCCAAGCCTGCAATTGTTTCCTGCACATTTGTTTGCTATTTTTTATACATAGGATTGAAGCAGGGGGTGTCCATAGCTGAACCCCATTAATCTCATCTCCGGGGACACCCTGCTTCGGGGATACTTAGCTCTGAAGTAGGTACTGGTAGCTGCTCTCCTGGGCTGCCATGGCCCCTGTTCAAAGATTTTGTGTCCTGCGTGCCAATAAGAAGCGGTGACATCATCGGTGCGGCTTCCTATTGGCTCATATGACGGGGGAGCTTTAAACTTTAAAGCCCTGCTTTCTCAGCCGGAGAAGCTACTGGCACTTACTTCAGAGGTAAGTATCTTCGGAAGCAGGGGGTACCGGACTTCAATCCTATATAAAAAAATGAAAACATATGTAAAACAATTTGCAGGCTTGGATTGCCTCTTTAACAGTACACACACTTACAGTACATATACACACACAGTACATATATATGTAGCCATGCCTGGTGGCAACCAGTCTGCCCTGTTACGTAAGTCCTGATAGATGCAGGCTGTTTCCGGCCCCCCTATCTTGGGTTCACCCCTCCACTTGCAGCTTCCTTGAGTGGCAGGAGTGGGGGTGTGACAGGGTCAGTGTGTTGCCCAAACCGGGTGCAGACCCTGTGCCTTCCCCTTATGCTCTAAGGAACAAGCAGTTCTAAATTATAGTCAGTCTAAGTCTCTCCCTCATGGGATAGAGACGTGCCCTCAGCCCCTCAGGGGGCTGAAGAGGAACACCAGGCCTCAAGTCTGAGAACGGGCCTAGGTACCATCCAGAAGATCTGGGACCTAAGACAAAAGAATATACCTTCTGTATTACCATCTGCAGTGGCTACAATAAAGAAGTCCCTGTTTATATACCTCCTGCCTATGTCTACAGTCTATTGGGGAGAAGAGTATGACAGATGTGTTCCACTGTGGGGACTGTCTCCAGCGGTGGATAGAGGCACTTGCACCGGAGAAGAATGAAGCCTAATACATCCAAAAGCCTGTCCTGTTATCCCAACGTCGTCGCGGATCCTCAGATCTCCTGCAGCCTACAGGTACAATGCCTTAATTTCTTGCATGTAAAAATAATCCAATTTCTTGCATGTAATTGGGTCTGTGGAATGTTTGCTTGGGGTTTCTTATGAGATCCAATTACATGCAAGAAATTGGACTATATCTAAACACACCTGTGTGAGATAGTATATGAACGCTGATGTGGATGCTTGCAACTCTCGCCTGACGAAGCAGACTAGTCTGCGAAACATGTTGTGGTAAGAGCACTGTGGACACTGTGTTTAGATCAGCCCCGTGGCTAATTGCCACTTGACTTGAGAGACTGTGAACTTGGGAGACATGCACACAGCAGCACACGGACCGCGCGGTACTGCGCAAACGCGGAAGTAGCCGTGCAGAGCAAGATGGAGACACTACTCGATCCCAGCGCGCGGGATAGACTGTCTCCAGCTCGGCGCTGCTTCCCTTCTACCCACGGACGGGGCAGCATGGACGGTAACACTTAGGATCCCACTGGATAACAGATTCATTATATGTAAGGGGATACGTGTTATTTGTATTCACTTTTATTGTAATATTATTCCCCCTCGGCGCACTCTGTGCTGTTTGTTTTCTATGACTGGTCTACCTGTGGAGTAATCCTCGGTGGATCTTCAGTGGAGAAGGGGAATATCTCCACGCACAGAAGCAGCAAAAGAAGGAGTTGGTTTACACCTGAGACTGTAAGAAGCATGAGCGCGGATCAATAACCCCCTATACAGACATACCCCGGTTTAAGGACACTCACTTTAAGTACACTCGCGAGTAAGGACATATCGCCGAATAGGCAAATGGCAGCTCACGCATGCACCTGTCAGCACGTCCTGATCAGCAATACCGGCTCCCTACCTGTACCGAAGCTTGCGCAAGCGGGGAAACTATAGAGCCTGTTACACATGCGTTATTTACATCAGTTATGCACGTATATAACGATTGCAGTACAGTACATGCATCGATAAGTGGAAAAAAGGGAGTGCTTCACTTTAAGTACATTTTAACTTTACATACATGCTCTGGTCCCATTGCGTATGTTAATGCGGGGTATGCCTGTACTTGTACACACACACACACACACACACACACACACACACACACACACACACACACACACACACACACACACACACACACACACACACACACACACACACACACACACATATAGAGTACATATACCCACACATGCATACAGTACATCAACACCTACATACAGTACATAAACACACACAAACATATAGTATATATACACACATATACACACACATACAATGTATAGCCTGGGTCTCCCTGGTCCCCTGTTTGTCCCCTTACCTTTCCGTAGGCAGTGGAGGCTGGGGAGAGTACGGGGGGGATGAGCAAGCGCAAGTGGCGGCCATTAGGAGTATAGCACAGCAGAGGAACTACACTCCCCAGAATGCTGTAGGGGATGATCACGCGGCGCGGCTCAGCCAATAGGGCAGATGTCAGGTGATAAGTGCTGCGTGTGGTAGGGGTGAGGAGCTTGATCAGATAAGCAAGTAGCTTGCCCAGAAAGTATTTGAAGACAAGGCAGGAAAAATGGACCTTGCGCCTGGACTCAAGCGATGGCCAAACTAGTTTGTGTAGCATTTCACAGTGGTGTGTTGTAGTTACATTGTAGGACAAAGCGGCAAACTAAGTTGTAGAGTGTCTAGTTTGCTTAGGTGGGTTTAAGGTGCTGTACCATATACAGTATTATGTCCCCACAGTCTATAATTGGTATCAGCATCTGCTGTGCGATGCACTTTCTGACCAGCGGACTTAGGGAAGATTTGTTCCTATAAAGAACACCTAGTTTGGCATAGGTTTTGGATATCAGAATATCAACATGTAACCCAAATGTGAAATGGGAGTCAAACCATATGCTCAAATATTTAAAACTAGTGACAGGGGCTAGGATGGTTTTAGTGTTTTAGTGATCTGTAGCTCTATTATTGGTAGCTTTAGAAATGTAGCCTTAGTCCCAAATACCATTGTTACAGTTTTGTCATGGTTTAAAAAATATATATGTTTTGGTAAATCAAGTATTGAAGTCTCGAAAAATCAGATTAAAGTATGTGTCCAAGGTCAGAGAGGCTAGGGTTGTGTGCATATAAGATTGTGTTATCTGCATACATGTGCATTGAAGCTGCTTACAAGTTGTAGATAGATAATTAATGACGACTGAAGAGAGTTGGGGCCCCGGAACTAATTGGATTATCTCTCTCACCCTCAAGGAATTAATTTAAATCATCTGTTAACCCCTGTGGGTAAGATGCTTCTCCTCCCTGAATGTACTAGTTTATAAGAGAATGCGCGGCTCAGTGAGTAAAGACACTGGCTGGCATGGAGTTTGAGGCAGGGGAGCCAGGTTCAATTCCCGGGGTCGGCTCCTTGTGACCTTGGGCAAGTCACTTTATCTCCCTGTGCCTCAGGCACCAAAAACATAGATAGTAAGCTCCACGGGATAGAGACCGTGTCTGCAAAATGTCTCTGTAAAGCGCTATGTAAAACTAGCAGCCCTATATAAGAACATGCTATTATTATATATTAGGGGTTAGTGTGCTTGCATCAACTCCATGATTTCTTAAAATAATGGCCGCTGCATCTGTACCTCACTCAAAATCCCTACACTGGGTTCCCATATGATCTAGAATTAAATTTCAAACCTAAGTTCTGACTTAAAAAGCTCTCAACTACGCTGCCCCTTCCAACCTTCCCCACTCCCCCTTTCCTACTCCCTACTTCACCCCTCATCCCCAAATCTATCTCTAGATATCCGCCTCTCCTCCTGCCTTATCACATCCTCTCACTCCCGTCTACAAGACTTCTGCCGTGCTGCGATTTCTCTCTGGGATTCCCTACCATGCACCATCAGACTATCCCCCAGCTTCCAGACATTCAAAAACTCTCAGAAAACTCATCTTTTTAAGGAAGCCAATCTGACAAACGCCTAACATTCACCTCTCCCCCAACCCTATTGGTTCCCGCTGTGCGCTGGATCAAACTCCATGCTGTCTACCACCCCCCAACATCCATACCCCCAAACCTTAATAAATCCAGCTGTGTGCTGGACCAAACTCCATGCTGTCTACCACCCCCTAACACCCATACCCCCAAACCTTAATAAATCCAGCTGTGCGCTGGACCAAACTCCATGCTATCTACCACCCCCTAACATCCATACCCCCAAACCTTAATATATTCAGCTGTGCGGCCGGACCATACTCCATCCCACAACGAGCAGCCACTTTACCTGTTGTATCAAGATTGCCTCTTATCCCCTCTAGACTGTAAGCTCTCATGAGCAGGGCTCTCTTTACCTTCTGTACCTGTTAGAACTTGTTTGCCCTCATTTCTATTTCTATGCCATTCTGTTTATGTAATTGATGGCACTCTGCACCCCTACTGTACTACGCTGTGGAACATGTTGGTGCTTTACAAATTACCAATACTAATAATCATGTCTTAAAGCTTAGCAATGCTCAGCACATGTGCTCCAGAATCTCGTGGCTGCCACATCTGGACTCATTGCCATCTACCTCTAAAAGACGAGCATAGTGCCATGATGTACCTAGTACAGTTCGTCATAAGGGCCACATGCGTGTCAGGCCTCATGACACACACTGTATATCCATAGGGCATTAAAGGGGTTAATTCTTCTGAAACGTCGCGGTGTGTGTTAGTGTTGCTGCTGTAATTGGGTCTCCTTCATTGACTTTCGCAATTTTCACTTAAAATAAATGTTTCAGAGATTCTGTGTGCACTCAAAGAGTAATATTTTAAGAATGACATTGCTGTCTTCTTAGAAGATGAACTTGACATTGAGATTTATTGCTTTATTATAAAACAATCTAAGTATATGGAATTTCTCTAGCCAAACTAAGAAATCATAGCCATTACAATGCTAGGCCATGCTCTAGGTTTGTCGAATTCTGTGCTTTATCTTGTTGTTTGCCGTTAGCTCTTGGTTTCATTTCAGAATTAATGTCCTAATTGCCATTAAAGTCCCCATTATAAGGATTCCAAAAACCATCAAGGGGGACGTAAAATGTAATACTGGCCCTGTTTCTAGACATATATATCATATTTTGTTGTTCTGTACTGAATTCGTGATATAAAAAAGCAATTGTTGCAAGATTTAACTAGGGTTCTCTAAATACCTGTGGTCGGTAATTCTATCATACTAGAATAAGCAATAATCATATGTTTACACTAAAGCCGAAGCAGTGGGACTAGCGAATGTGTACTTAAAGGTATGGTTCCTTCTTTCTTTTCTTCAGCATAAGTTTATTTATAAAAATGTTTTACCAGGAAGTCACACATTGAGAGTTACCTCTCATTTTCAAGTATGTCCTGGGCACAGAGTGATGATAATAATACATGGTTACATTATTTAATCAGAGGTTATACATTGTATTTAAAGACATTTCATGGAAAGTTAGAGATATGATTATTGGCGTATGTAACCTTTACAGACAAGATTACAAGTATGTTAGAAGAGGTAGGATAAGCCTGCAATGTGTTAGAAGAGGCCCTGCCACAAGGAGCTTACAATCTAAAAGGCCAGGTAAATTGGAAAATTGAATACTGGGGATAAAAGGGCTGGTGAGTTTCAGATTGAAATAGAGAAGCTTTAACATTACCAAACATCAGTGAACAGCAGCAAACGGTTCACACACTTTAGCTGCCCTTCGGCTGCTCCAAAGACTGTCCACTAGTGTTCTACCGGGTAGTAATTAAAAAAAAAAAGGGTAACGGGTACCCGGCCAAAATCAAAGGTTCTACCCGGCCGGGTACCCGGTTACCCGGTTTGGCACTTACCTGCAGGGTGGTGACGACATCTAGAAACAGCAGCGGCCATGTGGCGGTGGCAGCATCGGAAGTGTCTTCAGCCAGGGTAGGACAGCAGGAAACCATTCACAGCACCGCAGGTAAGTAGTGTGAGCCGAGGAACCACGTGACCAGAGCAGGAGCATTCCTAGTGGACACCTGCCCCAACAATGAGCCTCCGCTCCCTCCATCCGCCTGCCCCAACAGTGAGCCTCCTCTCCCGCCCGCCCCAACAGTGAGCCTCCGCTCCCACCCGCTCCAACAATGAGCCTCCGCTCCCTCCATCCCGCCTGCCCCAACAGTGAGCCTCCTCTCCCGCCTGCCCTAACAGTGAGCCTCCGCTCCCTCCATCACGCCTGCCCCAAGAGTGAGCCTACGCTCCCTCCATCGCGCCTGCCCCAACAGTGAGCCTCCTCTCCCGCACGCCCCAACAGTAAGCCTCCGCTCCCACCCGCCCCAACAGTGAGCCTCCGCTCCCTCCATCCCGCCCGCCCCAACAGTGAGCCTCCACTCCGCCCGCCCCAACATTGGGCCTCCACTCCCACCTGACTCAACAGTGAGCCTCTGCTCCAGCCCGCCCACCCCAACAGTGAGACTCCGCTCCCGCCCCAACAGTGAGAATCTGCTCCCGCCTGCCCCAACAGTCAGCCTCCGCTCCTGCCCGTCCCAACAGTGAGCCTCCGCTCCCGCCCGCCCACCCCAACAGTGAGCCTCCGCTCCCGCCCGCCCACCCCAACAGTGAGCCTCCGCTCCCGCCCACCCACCCCAACAGTGAGCCTCCGCTCCAGCCCCCCCACCCCAACAGTGAGCCTCCGCTCCCCGCCCCAACAGTGAGAATCTGCTCCCCCTGCCCCCACAGTCAGCCCTCTGCTCCTGCCCGTCCCAACGTGAGCCTCTGCTCCCGCCCACCCCAACAGTGAGCCTCCGCTCCCGCCCCCGCCCCAACAGTCAGCTTCAACTTCCGCCCGCCCCAACAGTGAGCCTCCGCTCCCGCCTGCCCCAACAGTGAGCCTCCGCCCGCCCACCCCAACAGTGAGCCTCCGCTCCCGCCCGCCCCAACAGTGAAGCCTCCGTCCGCTACGTGCCCCTCCACCCGCCCACCCAACAGTGAGCCTCCGCTCCCTCAATCCTGCTCGCCCCAACAGTAAGCCTCCGCTCCCGCCCGCCCGCCCAACAGTGAGCCTCCGCTCCCGCCCGACCCAACAGTGAGCCTCCCCGCCCACCCACCACAACAGTGAGCCTCCCCGCCTACCTGCACCAACAGTGAGCCCTGCTCCCGCCCGCCCCAACAGTGAGCCTCCGCGCCCGCCCCAAAAGTGAGCCTGTTCCCGCCCCCCCCAACAGTGAGCCTGCCCACCCACCAACAGTGAGCCTCCACGTCTGCCCGCCCCAAAAGTGAGCCTTCGTGCCTGCCCGCACAGTGAGCCTCTCCACCCGCCCGCCTCAGTGAGCCTCCAAGCCCGCCCCAACAGTGAGCTTCTGCGCCCGCCCCAACAAAGCCTCCGCGCCCGCCTCAATGGTGAGGCTCCGCGTCCGCCCGCCTGCCCGCTCCAACAGTGAACCTCTGCTCCTGCGGTGCTGTCGAATGGATTCCTGCTGTCCCACGCCGACTGAAGACACTTCTGATGCTGCCACTGCCACAGGACCGCTGCTGCTGTTCCTAGATGTCGTCCATCGCTGGCTGAAAGGTAAGTAATAAGATTACTTTCAGCTATCCTGACATTACCCGACACTGTGTATTACCCAGCGCCAGGCACACGTCTCAGTTGCCGGGTCCGGGTAATGTCCGGGTAGCTGGAAATGTGCCGGGTAACGCCCGGTACCGGGTAATTCCGGGTACTCCGTACACCCCTACTGTCCACCTTTGGGGTGACGCAGATGAAGACTGAAGGGGTTCAGATTGAATGCAGCTGTGGTTTCAAAGACCTTGGTCCTCCTGGGTCATTAACATTCCAGTGGGTGGGGCTGACGAAACACATAGTACTAAGCAAAAGCAGATATTAACCCAGATCACGCTGGTTCTGTGCAAGTGGGAGGCAGGGGATCGCTGAAGCGGAAGCACGTTCATTTCAGATCTGGAGACCCCCTGCTTTCCGAGACACTTACCTCCAAAGGTGCCCTTGGTACCATTCCCTGCTAGGGAAACAGATGGTGTTTGAAATCTCCCATGACACGTGGGCCACAGGAAGCCGCGTTTTCCCATCACAGATTCCCATTGGCCCACGTGCCACCGGAGATTTAGGAACCAAGAAGTGATGCGGCACTTAGGGAGGTAAGTATCCCGGTGCTAAAATTAACAGGGGTCAGCTCCAGAGATCCCCTGATTACCTCCTATGGTGACAAGAGGGGGGGGAAGGGGTTAGGCAAAATGTTCCCTTAATTAAACTGTCACTTATCCGTTCGAAGTCATACATTTGAGAAGCAGAGAAGGACCAGTCACTTTCTGCAAGTCTCTGTCACATTTCATCTTTTTTTTTCCCCATCAAAAATAGTCTATCTGCACGAGTGACCAAGTCCAGTCCTCAATGGCCACTAACAGATCCGGTTTTAAGGATATCCCTGCTTCAGCACAGGTGGCCCAATCAGTGGCTCAGTCATTGACTGATATCCTTTAAACATGGACCTGTTGGTGCCCATTGGGGACTGGAGTTGGCCACCCCTGGCAGGTCTCAGGTAACGTACATATTCCTCACTACAGAAATATTACATTTTTGCTGCACTTTTCGAATCAGGCTAAAGTTGCCATTTTTTGCGACACAAAAGATCACAAAAATATTCAAAGTTCGCAAACAAAATTTGGCGAGCATTAAAAGTTAATGTCCAAGTCACGCGAGCCTAAATTCAGCTAACGTGATCCTTAATACAAATGCAATTTTTTCTCAATTGTGTTGAAAAGTGGCAACTTCGGGAACATTTTGAACACTGTAACCTTTGCAAAAACTAAGCAAACACACACAAAAAAGCACACGTGAAGACATCTCTATTCCTGACTACTGGTACATGGTACATTGTCAGACATAATTGGCCGTCATTGAAAGGCTCGGACCGCAGCAGGCAGAAAATGAAGCGAAAAATGTACGCACATCTTCGTGTCGATATATAGGAGGAGATTCATGAAAGTTTTGCACGATCACACACAACACTTTCATGGCTGTAAAACATAGCCCAATTATGCCTTCTTCAATATCTCAGCTATACTACATTTTGCTTGTGGGAATAGCATCATTAAATGATGCACTGTACGTACAGCTAGTTGAACACAGTAGTAACGTGTTGCACTTTCTCTTGACTGTATGTATTAAATATAGGAGAGGGAGCGGCTCAGTGAGTTAAAGACACTGACTGGCACTGAGTGTGAAGCAGGGGAGCCTGGGAGAAGGAGCGGCTCAGTGAGTAACGACACTGACTGGCACTGAGTGTGAAGCAGGGGAGCCTGGGAGAAGGAGCGGCTCAGAACGACACTGACTGCACTGAGTGTGAAGCAGGGGAACCTGGGGAGAGGAGCGGCTCAGTGAGTAAAGACACTGACTGGCACTGAGTGTGAAAGCAGGGGGAGGAGAAGGAGCGGCTCAGTGAGTAAAGATACTGACTGGCACTGAGTGTGAAGCAGGGGAGCCTGGGAGAAGGAGCGGCTCAGTGAGTAAAGACACTGACTGGCACTGAGTGTGAAGCAGGGGAGCCTGGGAGAAGGAGCGGCTCAGGGAGTACAGACACTGACTGGCACTGAGTGTGAAGCAGGGGAGCCTGGGAGAAGGAGCGGCTCAGCGAGTAAAGACACTGACTGGCACTGAGTGTGAAGCAGGGGAGCCTGGTTCAATTCCTGGTGTCGGCTCCTTGTGACCTTGGACAAATCACTTTATCTCCCTGTGCCTAAGGCACCAAAAACATAGATTGTAAGCTCCACAGGGCAGGGACCTGTGCCTGCAAAATGTCTCTGTAAAGCGCTGCTTACAACTAGCAGCGCTATACAAGAGCATATTATTATTAAATTCTGTATCACCTACAAATGTATCCATCTCTCCATCACTACTCAGCCTGTTCTTATCTCTGCTCTCATCTCTCCCTATGTACCTGCTAATGTGGCCTTCTCTCTGTCACATGCGTTGCAGAGACCAGCTTCAAATCTTTCTCTCTCTCTACCTCTGGAAATCTCTCCCGTTAAGCTCCCTCTCTCCCCAACTTTACCTTTCCAGAGAAGCATTTCCATAGCACTGTAATGTGACCTCGGGACGCCCTGCAGGGTGGACTAGGACATTTGATAGCGGGTGTTTTACTGTGACCCAGGCACTGCCGGCGTTTGGCCACCACTCACATCGCCGCAGGGAGATTTTGCCACCAGCCGTTTCACCCCAGGGAAGGATGGACAGGGGCCAGCGGTCAGGCTTAACCTTTATTTTACTGATCTCTGGGTCCCTTGCCCTGACAGGCACTGTTAATTCTGATCCGCTGTCAGAGTCGATCCGCCGGCACCTAGAACTCCTCGTTACTGAGGGCCTCTGTGGCATTCCGTTTGCATACTTCAACACTGAGTTTAAACTCCCTTAATCTTAAGGGTTCCTGACTTGAAGGGTACTGTCCCCATCTACAACATAATAAACAGGGGGGTCTGGTCTGTACTATTACTTTATAAACATTACTTATCCACTTTCCCCGAGGCTCCTCTACTCGTATCCTCCTGGAACCTACCTTCTCAAATGTTTCCCTCCTTCTATATACTCTCTGTGATGTCATGATCCCATGGCAACAAAGGGTGGGGCCCAGTACACCTTACCCATACTAGTAACCCTTTAGCAAGGGGGTTACAGTTACAATGTATCTGATCTCAGACGCGCTATTAGAGAGTGTCTGGGTTCCTTACAATGCATCTGATCTCAGACGCGCTATTAGAGAGTGTTGGGGTTCCTTACAATGCATCTGATCTCAGACGCGCTATTAGAGAGGGTCGGGGTTCCTTACAATGCATTCGATCTCAAATGCGCTATTAGAGAGGGTCGGGGCTCCTTACCATGCATTCGATCTCAAATGCGCTATTAGAGAGGGTTGGGGTTCCTTACAATGCATCAGATCTCAGAGACGCTATTAGAGAGGGTTGGGATCCTTACAATGCATTGATCTCAGAAGCGCTATTAGAAGGGTTGGGGTTCCTTACAATGCATCTGATCTCAGACGCGCTATTAGAGAGGGTTGGGGATCCTTACAATGCATCAGATCTCAGACGCGCTATTAGAGAGGGTTGGGGTTCTTACAATGCATCAGATTCTCGACGCGCTATTAGAGAGGGTTGGGGATCCTTACAATGCATTTGATCTCAGCGCGCTATTAGAGAGGGTTGGGGATCCTTACAATGCATCAGATCTCAGACGCGCTATTAGAGAGGGTTGGGGATCCTTACAATGCATTTGATCTCAGACGCGACTATAGAGAGGGTTGGGTTCCTACAATGCATCAGATCTCAGACGCGCTATTAGAGAGGGTTGGGGTTCGTACAATGCATTGATCTCAGACGCGCTATTAGAGAGGGTTGGGGATCCTTACAATGCATTTGATCTCAGACGCGCTATTAGAGAGGGTTGGGGTTCCTTACAATGCATCAGATCTCAGACGCGCTATTAGAGAGGGTTGGGGATCCTTACAATGCATTTGATCTCAGACGCGCTATTAGAGAGGGTTGGGGTTCCTTACAATGCATCTGATCTCAGACCCGCTATTAAAGACGGTTGGGCATTCCACAGAATTTCACAATATAGTTATATGGTTCCTTATAAAAAAAAGGTTAAAAAACCCTGACCTAGACTTTCACGTAAAACTGCCAGGTATATACTACCTTTATGCCCATGTTGTTCTTTACCACACACGTGTAACACACTCCCCCCCCCCCTCCAATTGCAGATAGGGACCATGTGGGGAAATCTATGTTTATTACCAGGTGTGCTGCAATATTCGCCTAGAGAAAATCCTGCCCCATGTTCTGCACATATCTTTAATGTAAATGCAACTGCACTGCAACAAAGTAACAACGGTCACACAGCAACTAATCTGCAACAAAGTAACAACGGTCACACTGCAACTAATCTGCAACAAAGTAACAACAGTCACACGGCAACTAATCTGCAACAAAGTAACACCAGTCACACGGCAACTAATCTGCAACAAAGTAACAACGGTCACACTGCAACTAATCTGCAACAAAGTAACACCAGTCACACGGCAACTAATCTGCAACAAAGTAACAATGGTCACGCGGCAAAGCACTGCGCACAAAAGTAACAACGGTCACACTGCAACTAATCTGCAACAAAGTAACACCAGTCACACGGCAACTAATCTGCAACAAAGTAACAATGGTCACGCGGCAACTGCACTGCAACAAAGTAACAACGGTCACACTAACTAATCTGCCCAACAAGTAACACGATCAAGTCAACATCTTTCTGCAACAAAGTAACAACGGTCACACGTCAACGAATCTGCACACAAAGTAACAACGGTCACACCGTCAACTAATCGCAACAAGTAACAATGGTCACGCGGCAACTGCACTGCAACAAAGTAACAACGGTCACACGGCAACTAATCTGCAACAAAGTAACAACGTCACACGTCAACTAATCTGCAACAAAGTAACAACGGTCACACGTCAACTGCACTGCAACAAAGTAACAATGGTCACACCTCAACTAATCTGCAACAAAGTAACAACGGTTACACGTCAACTAATCTGCAACAAAGTAACAATGGTCACACGTCAACTAATCTGCAACAAAGTAACAACGGTCACACGGCAACTAATGTGCAACAAAGTAACAACGGTCACACAGCAACTAACTGCAACAAAGTAACAACGGTCACACGTCAACTAATCTGCAACAAAGTAACAACGGTCACACGTCAACTAATCTGCAACAAAGTAACAACGGTCACACGTCAACTGCACTGCAACAAAGTAACAATGGTCACGCGGCAACTGCACTGCAACAAAGTAACAACGGTCACACGGCAACTAATCTGCAACAAGTAACCGGTCACACGTCAATATCTGCAACAAAGTAACAACGGTCACACGAACTAATCTGCAACAAGTAACAACGGTCCACAGTCAACGAATCTGCAACAAAGTAACAACGGTCACACGGCAACTAATCTGCAACAAAGTAACAATGGTCACGCGGCAACGCACTGCAACAAAGTAACAACGGTCACACGGCAACTAATCTGCAACAAAGTAAAAACAGTCACACGTCAACTAATCTGCAACAAAGTAACAACGGCCACACGTCAACTAATCTGCAACAAAGTAACAATGGTCACACGGCAACTAATCTGCAACAAAGTAACAACGGTCACACGGCAATGCACGCACAAATACCAACGGTAAAACGGCAACTATATCTGCAAACAAAGTAACAACGGTCACACGTCAACTAATCTGCAACAAAGTAACAACGGTCACACAGCAACTAATCTGCAACAAAGTAACAACGGTCACACTGCAACTAATCTGCAACAAAGTAACAACGGTCACACAGCAACTAATCTGCAGCAAAGTAACAACTGAAACATATTTGCAACAACCACACACTCAGTTTCCATGGAAAGAGGTTGTGCTCTGCAGACCACGCCCACTTGCTGGCACGTTAGGGAGCTCTGCAGACCACGCCCACTTGCTGGCACGTTAGTAAACGGGACTTCACACGCAACCCGCCTGCGTGCGTCTTACGTCACCGCGTGCCAGCCTTCTCCCTGACTTCCTGTTTGATATAAAGGTCGCGGTGACCGGTGCGCAGTCCCCCCACGCCGCCGCCATGCTGCTGTCCGTGTCCGCGCGCTCCGGCTCCTTCGCCCCTTACCTGGCGGCCACCTCGCACGCTGTGTCCGGGCAGCGGAAGCCGCCGGTGTGCGGGGCGGTGCTGCCGGCGGAGAGGCTGCGGCTGGATGTGAAGAAGCCCTTCCTTTGCCGGGAGTCCCTGAGCGGGCAGGCTGCGGGCACAGGCCTCAGCGCCACGGCCGGACTCAATGGTGAGAGGTTAACATGGAGGGACCTCACCCCCACATAGCTGCGGGGGGCCGCCTCATCCCCACATAGCTGCGGGGGGGCCGCCTCACCCCCACATAGCTGGGGGGGCCGCCTCACCCCCACATAGCTGGGGGGCCGCCTCACCCCCACATAGCTGCGGGGGGCCGCCTCACCCCCACATAGCAGAGGGGGGTGCACAGCCCCTCAGCACCGAGAGCGGCGTGGTATATAAAGGGAATAATACTCCACTGTTGGCACTCTGGTTTCTTTCATTCCCCCCCCCCCCAATCATGTTATTAGGTTTTTAACTTGGTGCTTTCCAACCCTTTTTTTGGTTAAGGAAGTGAGATTCTGAGGAACCCCCAACCCTCTCATATAGCAACTCTGTACATTCTTCTGTATTTGATACCATTTTCATATGACCAGAATATTGCAGGGACCCCTTTAGGGAGGGCCGGGGAACCAAGGGCTCCTAGGCGCCCAGGTTGAAAAACACTGTTTTATATGGAGGGAGGGAGGGATGGTTACAGAAAAGACAAACGGGGTGGGTAAAAGGTAATGGCACAGTCAACAAACAGAAGTAAAACATACAATAATAATAAAATATGGGGGTTAGCAGGGGTGAGACAATGGTACTCACAATCACTTTTCAATACTTTTAACATTATTTGGGTAATACCCTTGGGGTTCTCAAGGTCCTGCCTCTATTGCCTTAAGATAAAGTTTCTTTCATTCTACAAAATGTAGTAAAGTAAAAACAAAAGCTGCTATGTATAAAAAAAATTGTTTGTGTAGCGCATACATAGTATGCACCACCGTACAGCACTACGTTAGAAGGTAGAATACGAACAATGGGGATAAGTACAACAGGTAAATGACCTCATAAGGCAAAAGTGGAACCTATCCAACAGGGTTTACAATCTGAGCCCTAACGCTTTGTGACAAGCAAATTAGATCAGTGGTGCGCAAACTGGGGGCTGTGATGTTTTTTGGGTGGGGTTCTGCGGGACGTGAGTGTTTTTGGCGGGGGTGGGATTTATTTTGGGTGGCGCAGGCGGTTGCAGAGGTCCTGCGCTCTTCCCCAAGACATTTAAACTAAATGCAGGGGGATCGCGCAAGGCCTCTGCAACCTCTACTTACGAGATTCAGCTGGCTCAGGATGCGTCCCCATGGCAACGTGACATCAAATGATGCTGCGGGCTCATGTGACGTCACTTCTCATGACCCCGCGGTCTCGTTTGATGCGGTGTTGCCATGGAAACATGATTTCGTGTCGAACGAAATGAGGTGGGGGGCGGAGTTAACGGAGGCGAGCAGGTAGGTGACGCAGCAAGACGAATTTGCGCAACTCTGCGTTAGGCGACATCATTTTCTTAAATATGGCTGATGGAGTGGGGCGGTGAGAAAAGGAGCTGACTAATGACACTGGTTCAAATCCCACGGTCGGCCCCTTGTGACCTTGGGCAGGGTAGGGGGGGGGGGGGGGGGCGTGAGAAGAGTGGAGAGCAGGCAGGGGTGCGCAGCATGAAAGTTTGTGCACCCCTAGTCTAATATAAGTGCTCACGGTTGATCAGTAACAATAAGGGCTTGATTTATAATCAGGAGGGGGTAGATACATTGTATGTGCCCTCTTTGCGTGTACTTTATTGCAATGAATAGGAATTGCACAGACTCCTAAAGTATCTTGACACTAGTAGTCTAGTTGGAAATCTGTCTAGTTGGATATCTGTAAAGTAGGTAGTAGTGGACTTTGCCTTTTTAGTTAGATCTCAACCCAGAAGGTGATGCACTTTTATGGAACATCTTATTGTGTGTGTCTGTCCTTCATTTTTAAATCCCCCTACAGCAAAAAAAAAAAAAAAAAGCATATTATATTATTGATATAATATATATATTTATATAGATATATATATATATATATTATATAATATATATATATATATTGGCCTATAGGGAACCATGTTAAAAAGGTTTTAAAGCAAAAGTGGCACTGGTGTGCTCTTTGCATGTCATTTTCCAGAATCCCTTGTGCAGTGGAAGTGGGAGATATATATATATATATATAATATTATAATAGATATAGTATATAGATATATAATATATATATATATATATATATATATATATATATATAATATATATTGTTAGTGTTTTGTCTGGAAGGGCTGCCATATGATATGGCATGTTTGTTAGGTGCTTGTTATCTGGAGATTGCAGTTGCGCTGGTCAGGCGTTGGTAATGTTTTTATTCCAGTGGGAGAGGACCTGTGGGAATGTCCAGAACTCCTAAGATCAGATTTGTGTAAACGTTAAACTACAATCTATCAATGACGTCCGTAGCTGTTATAAAACATCCCCCTCCCCTCCTCGGTGTATTAACTTCTGGTTTATTTTTCTATTTTACTTGTCAATCCTGAGAACAAGTTCAACTCTGTGGTGGCAAAGGTGTGATATGGCTTAGGGCTTAGGCTGTGTCTGCTGCTGAGCGTGCTCATGCTTGAGTGGTGACGTCACAAACTCTCCAAGCATGAGCGATCGGCTGTCCTGCAATAATGTGAGTGCAGGAGCGAAGGGGGTGTGGCTATTAAGGGAGGGGACGTGCACGCGCGTGTACCCCCTTTCCATCCAATCCCCCCTCCGGTGAATCTCCACACTGGTTACAGAACGGTCTTGACCATTCTCAGCGCTTGGAAATCAAACTTCCAGGTCTCCAAGCGCTGAGCTTTGGAGAGCGTACGTGCCCAAGCGTGCACGCGTGGCCGTACACATTTGATATTATTGAAGTGTGCTCAGTGGCAGCGTGGCCGCAGCCTTCGTTTGACACAAGCTTTGTGGCACTTGCTATTATTCTGAGGATTCTTGTATCTGAATTCAGAAGTTTATTTACAACGAGCTCTGGTAACTATTTGTTTGTACCACTTGCCAAAACATTTGTGTGAAACTGGATGTGCTCAACAGAAACAGTGCAAAGGTGACACGTACATAACATTCCTATCCTAATTTATGAACCCCATTCCCCCCTCTACAGGTGCCTCCTGCGTCCGCTTTTCACACAGCGATATTACAGTACCAGATTTCTCTGACTATCGACGACCAGAAGTGTCGGACAGCACAAAGTCTTCCCAAGGCAGCAGCGACTCCAGGAAAGGTTTCTCTTACTTGGTCACTGGAGTCTCAACAGTTGCTGCAGCCTATGCAACAAAGAGTGCAGTCACCCAGTTTGTCTCAAGCATGAGTGCGTCAGCTGATGTGCTAGCCATGTCAAAGATCGAAATAAAGTTGGCTGACATACCTGAAGGCAAGAACATGGCCTTCAAGTGGAGAGGCAAGCCCCTTTTTGTGCGACACAGAACACAAAAAGAAATTGATCAGGAAGCCCAAGTCAGCTTGGCCGAGCTAAGGGACCCGCAGCATGATCTTGATAGAGTGAAGAAACCAGAGTGGGCTATCTTGATTGGTGTGTGCACTCACCTAGGTTGTGTGCCTATCGCCAATGCTGGTGATTTTGGTGGTTATTACTGCCCTTGCCACGGGTCACATTATGATGCATCTGGTAGAATTCGGAAGGGTCCAGCCCCATTAAATCTTGAGGTTCCAGAATACGAATTTCCTTCTGAAGATATTGTAATAGTTGGTTAGACACTTAAACTTAGATGTTTAACGAATAATGTATACTGTGGAAAGCTAAACTTTGCTTTCAGGGTCAACCCTGAACTGTTATGCATAGGGTGTCATTATCTTGCTTTTAAGCAAGACGCATTTAATGTAAGATGCTTTTAAGTATCACCTAGTGTTTAACATTTTAATAAACCATCAACCTTCACATGAAGCTTTGTTTGAATTTTGATTTACCAATTACATGTAAAGATTGTCTGAATCTGGGTATTTATGCACATTGAAGCTTTAAGAGTTGAAGAGTATTTAAATTCTGAACCGTGTACAGTAAATATTAAATTCTGAGTTACAGTTTCAAGTTTTTGTTATTTACACATTGTCTTGTGAACGGGTCTCCAATGTAACCATAGTAAGTAACAAACCTCTCAGTCCTGTAAATAAGCAGTCACACTTGTATTAGACTAGTTTCTTAAGTCATTTGTAAACGCTTGTTTTACATATGAAAACCATGGATCTTTTGGGTGGGAGGTCCATAGAAACCAAGCATGACTTGTGTGAATATCTTATGGCTACATTTGACATGCTAAGTAGCTTTGTATGTCATTTATGAAGTACAGTAACTTAAATAATTTTTTTTCACAAAAGGCTCTTCTGCTACTCCATTTTTAAATTGGTAAGATTTAGGCACTTTGTAAACGGCTATAAAACTACTTGCTGTAATACAAGTGAATAAAAAAAATGAGGCCTAATGTGGATCAATGATCTCAATTAAAAGGACATTCATGAAGTGTTTGAAAATAGCTTGATGCGAAAGTGTACAAAAGGATAAATACCCAAATGTTTATTCTCAGAGAATAAGTAACTGTTGGACAAAGTTGAGAATCTGGAAGGTTACGTCAATTACATAATTAAATGGAGAAACGCTGAGTTGATCAGAAAATATAGCTGTCTGGAGACATTGACGTGCGTGACACATACTATTTAAAATGTACAGCTTGGGTCAGACACTGACATTTTGGGACACGAGAGAAAACATAGTGATGAACAAGCAAGTGAATTAAGACAATCCATTAATAATTTCCTCATAGACATTGTCAGCACTGTAAATAAGCCAGTGCCCGATAGAGCTTACAATCTTATTTCTGTGCCTACAGCACAGGGAAAAAGGGACTTGCCTTCACTTATTAGGAAATGGCAGTGGGATTTATTTCTCATATATTAACAACCACTTGGTCACTCTTAAGGGTGCTGCAATATAATAAGCACATTCATGTAACAATTTAAGTATTGTTAATGCTTGATTTATAATTAAAGGCAAGATGTACGTTTTCAAATGTAGGTCCAGCAGCTCGATCTAAAATGGAGCAATTTCCAATGATTACTGGTTAGTCTTCACCTGTTTTGTTTTCATTCAACAGACGGTGCTATTGCCAGTGACTGATCATGCTACTTTATTGTGTAACTTGTAAGCATCCAACATTTCTCTGATCCATGAGAGACTGGATCAATAATGCTGCAATTAACTGATTCAGCATGGTAGTGCTATTCTAGCAAAGTACAATCTCAGGGTTGTGGTATATCAAAGATAATAGCAACATAGGTGCTCTAGTTGATGGAGTTGTAACTTCAATCCTGGCTTGTTAATGAAGAACCAATATCTGAATGTATTAAAACAGCAACTCTGATAGATTTGAAGTTTATTTACTCAGAAAAACATTTTGCTAGGAAGTAACACACTGAGTTACCTCTCGTTTTAAAGTATGTCCTGGGTACTGAGTTATAATGACAAAACATGGTTACATTAAGTGAACAGAGGTTCTATATTGCGTTTACAGGCATTTCATGGACAGTTAAAGATAATCGATGTTTTTGGGAATTGTAACGACAGCAAACGTCTGACACCCTTTGAGGAGACTGGTGTGGTCTCATCTGAGAGTCCTGACTTGAAGTGATTAATTCCAGCTGCTAACAGACCCACCCAGTAAACATGCAAATATTTACTTTTAACCTATGATCAGATCGTACATTTATTCTGTAAATTAAAACTGCCGCAAGTAGAGCAGAGATCACTGATGCATGTATGGACATCAGAGGCATGCCTGGGACCCCTTCAAATTACTGCCACATATTTGTACACATGGGGTTAATGTGTTTGGAGAAGAGACCCCTGCTTGCAGCCAGCCCTTGAGAGGCTCTACACAATGCGTTGTGGGACATAATCTCATAAAGCACAGTTGCGACTGACGTGTGTGTGGGTGTGTGTGGTGTCCCAAATGGGATCTTCAAAAAAGTTCTATTGAGGACCAAAACGTCTCAACCTGCAAATAAATCACTTTTACGTTTGACTTGGTGTGTTGGTTCATCTATTCGTGTTACTACTTTATTTAACCACTCGACATAGTAGATGAGGTTGAAAAAAGATTTCTGTCCTTCAAGTTTAACCTATGCTAAATTTAGACAACATATATATGATCAAATATCTATACTTATTGATCCAGAGGAAGGCAAACAAAACCCATCCAATGATATCTCATAAGGGGGAAAAATAAATTCCTTCCTGACACCAAGAATTGGCAATCGGATTAATCCCTGGATCAACATCCTTCCCATGTATACTTATTTGATATATCCCTGTATACCTTTCCTATCTAAAAAGATGTCCAACCTTTTTTTGAACGAATCTATTGTATCTGCCATCACAGTCTCCATGGGTAATGAATTCCACATTTTAACTGCCCTTACTGTAAAGAACCCTTTCCTTTGTTGCTGGATAAATTTCCTTTCCTCCAACCTTAAGGGATTGCCCCGAGTCCTTTGTACTGCCCTTGGGATGAATAGTTCTTTTGAAAGCTCCCTGTACTGTCCCCGAATATATTTGTATATAGTTATCATATCCCCTCTTAGACGCCTCTTTTCTAATGTAAATAAATCTAATTTAGCTAGTCTCCTCATAAGTTAGATTGTCCATCCCCTTTATTAATTTGGTGGCTCTTCTCTGCACTCTCTCTAGTTCCATAATGTCTTTTCTTAGGATTGGTGCCCAAAATTGTACTCCATATTCAAGGTGTGGTCTTACTAATGCTTTGTAAAGGGGCATAATTATGTTTACTTCCCTTCCATCCATTGCCCGTTTGATGCAAGATAAGATCTTGTTTGCCTTTGCAGCTACTGCATGACTTTGGGCACTATTGCTAAGCCTGCTGTCTACAAGCACTCCTAAATCCTTCTCCATCAAGGATTCCCCCAATTTACCCCATTCTTAATTCGCCTTTTTATTCTTGCATCCGAAATGCATAACCTTACATTTATCTGTATTAAACCTCATCTGCCATTTACCTGCCCACGTTTCCAGTCTCTCCAAGTCCTTCTGAAGAGAAATTACATCCTGCTCTGATTCTATTACCTTACACAATTTAGTATCATCAGCAAAGATGGAGACTTTGCTCTCGATGCCAACCTCAAGGTCATTAATAAACAAGTTAAAAAGCAGGGGTCCCAGTACCGATCCCTGAGGTACTCCACTCACGATTTTAGCCCAACCTGAAAAAGTTCTATTTATGACAACCCTCTGTTGTCTGTCCTTTAACCAGGTTTCAATGCAGCTGCATATATTATTACTGAGTCTAATTTTTTTTATTTTGTACACCAACCTCTTGTGTGAAACCATTTCAAATGCCTTTGCAAAATCTAAGTAGACCACATCAACTACATTACCCTAAATTCCTACTTATCTCCTCAAAGAAACAAATAAGGTTAGTTTGGCATGATCTATCCTTCATAAATCCATGCTGACTGACATCATTTCAATTATAGTTACGGTGTGAGTTATATGTTCCTCTTGGAATAAAAATACTCACATTTTAAGAGAAGTATTTTTACTCCATAGAGGAAAAAAAGCTAGGGCATCTCTTGTCACTATTACTGTTACATTCTAAACATCTATGGTTCATCCTGTTCTCTGCTTTAGATGTTCTAATCTAATATATATGGCTAATATACACTTCAGATTTGTGTGGAGCACGTCTAATATTATAACCAGTATATGGTCATTTGCAAGCGACTTCTTAGAAATAAGACATACTGTATAGTGCTTTAGGCTGATAAAAGCACAATATCTGAGAGGATTATTGTGAGCGCAATGGACTAGATCTTTAAGATTGTAAACCATATGAAAAGGCGATTACTTCACATTTTTATATGTATTTTTTTACATCTCTAATTTGGGGATAATCAATATTTGAAAGTAAAGGTGCAGTAATTCCCTAAATCAAGGGGTCCAAACTTAGGAGTCAGAATTTGTAGGGTTGTCCCACGCCTGGGACAGTCACCGCACGCCCCTCCCCTTATATTTATTATCCCTCTGATAAGGGCAGGGTGGCGGTAAAGAAATCACTCCCCATTCAGAGGTCCCTGACAAACTGAACTCGTTGACCATTTCACAAAAAATGAAAGCAGCGAATCCTTTGCGATTAGCCATGTTAGCTTTGTTTAGGGAAGACAGTTGGACTGTTATTTTATTCTTTATACAAAGTATGTTTTCTGGTTGTGAGCAGCGGATTGCAGCTTCGAAGCAGATTGCCAGTCCTATTTTTATTTTATTTCCAGCTGTTTCCCATGGTATTTTTGATCAGTGAACATGGTAAACTCGGGACGCAATATAAAAAATGCGGCGTGTGCGAAGTTTCATATGGTTTACGGTCTTAAAGATCTGTCCTGGCATAGCACAATGAAGAAATCTTAAAAACATTAAAAGATAAGCACGCAGGGATCTGCACATTTAATTATTGCATGCGCGTCTTTACAAAGTTATGTTGAAATATTAAAAAAAAAAAAACAGTTAAAGCAAGAATGTTTTAATTTGCAAACGCTTCTGTCTGATTTTCTTCTATAGCAATATCACTGGAGGCCAAAATCTGTTGTGTTCTTTTTCCATGTTCCCTGTGCCAAAAAGTCTTTTATTATCACTTTGTAGCTGCCATGTTTTTTACCAAATCTGAGATTTTTTTTTACAAGTTTACAAGCCCCTGAAAAAACAGATTTCAACATTGAATGTCCTAGCAATCTGTATGTCTAGAACTATTGAGCTAGAAATTATAAATACACTTGTTCTGCTAAAAAGCATAAACTACTCGCAGCCTTTATCAGATCTGACATTCTGTCCTACTCTGTTCTCCTTGATTCATTGTTTTTTTTCTGGCATTCAAAGACATAATTATTGATTACGTTTTGTAATTTGGTTATTCTCCAAGCCAGTAACTTGGTTGCTAAAGGCTATTTAACAAAGGGAGCATTAATCAAAGTTTTACTTCATGTTTACTTCAGTGCAAAACACTCATTTACACATTGAGAATCGGTCAATGTGGATACTGATGACAATCTAGAGAAAGCAAGCCTATTTACTATCAGATAAAATGATAATGAATAAGGCCTGGGACATAGTGCCCCAAACAGTGCGGAGGCGCGCTGAGGCTCTGGGAAAGCGGTGCTTTCCCTGGCCTTACACAGCGCGCCGTCAGGGGGCGAGACGGGGGCGGGCCAGTGACGTCACGGAGCTGGTTCGCCCTCATTGGGCGAACCGCTCACGTGACCGGCCCTGCGCTCCGGCGAGCGCCAAATTTCAAAACTCTGTGAGACACACGCTTCCGCAAGCGTGCGCGAGCCCCTGCTAAAGCCGCTCTCATTGCAGCTGCAGGGGCTCAGTGCCGAGCAGCAGCACGCCTCAGCACGGGTCAGCGCATAAGCACTGACCATGCCCGAGGCCTTATGCGCTTTACATTAGGCTGAATAATTAACCTTTCAGAACATTTAACTTACAGTAACCAAAAACACAGAGATCGTTCCTTGTTACAGGTGCAGTCCCTTCTTTTCAACCAACTTATGCATGTCACTGGCTTCTTTTGAAAAAGTCAATCGGCTTTCAAATTTTGTTACTTATCTGATTCCTGTACAGCAGCGGTTCTCAACCTTTTTTGAGCAGGGGCACCCCTGAACAATTTTTAAAATCTCAGTGCACCCCTGCTTTTCAGATCTCACTCATCCCCCCTCTTCGCTTACACACATACACACTCATCCTTCTTTTCACACACAGCTACCCGTGTGTGTGTGTGTGTGTGTGTGTGTGTGTGTGTGTGTGCGCTGATCACGCGCATTTTAAGTGAAACGTCTTCGTCTTTTGTCACTGTTTTGTCACAATAATTGTCATTGTAATGGTGATGTTTTTAATTAATCAAAACACAATTTCAGTGCCAAAACGCAAGAAAGTTTGACTTAGAAAGCATGTTTTAGCTATTTGCATTTCTATATTTATAGTAACTGAATTCCTGTCAGTGTGTGTGCGTCAGTGTGCGTGTGTGTGTGTGCGTGTGGGTGTGCGTGTGCGTGTTCGTGTGTGTGTGCGTCAGTGTGTGTGCGTCTCAGTCTGTGTGTCTGTTATTCTTAGGGTCCTGCCCCCATCTCTCCTGACTCTCCCCCCCCCCCCCCCGGAAGAGGTATGGAGACATGGGGGTCTGTCTGAGTCCCCCATCTGGAGCAGCCCCCCCCCTCTCCCCCGGGGGGTCTGTGTCCTGCGGCTGTCTGTTATTCTCAGGGGCCGGCCCCCATCTCCCCTGCCCTCCCCCCCCCCCCCTCCCGGAAGAGGTATGGAGACATGGGGGTCTGTCTGAGTCCCCCATCTGGAGCAGCCCCCACTCTCTCCCCCGGTGGATCTGTGTCCTGCTGCTGGGGCCAGCCCTCCACGGGGGGATTACTCCGCGGCTCACGGGGGGTTACTCGGGAACTCATAGGGGAGGGGGGGTTACTTGGCGGCTCACGGGGGGGGGGAGAGGGTGTGCGCGGCGGCTCACTCGGTGGCCGGTGCTCAGCTGGGGCGTGAGTGTGTGTGTTCCTCCTGCTGCTGGAAGCAGGCAAAATTCAGTGGCAGTGGATGTTGCTGACGGCCTCTTCTGCCAGCAGTGACGTCACTTCCGTCACCACTGACTTCCTTTCCCACCAACTCCATTCACTGCCACTGAATTTTGCTTGTGGTAGGTGCCGCTAAAGAAATTTCACTTCAAAAGCCATCTCACACTCCTCCCCACAGAGATCCCTCTTCTCCTACCCTCTTCCCCTGACCTTTGTGCACACCTAAACATGTCCGCTACACAACAAGTGAGTCCCTCCCTAGCTGTCTGGAAATTGTTCCCCTAAGCTGGACTGAGAGATGAGAGGCTGATTGTAGCCTCCACATCTCCAGGCCTCATGGGACGGTGCCAGCTGAGTGTTACCCCAGGGTTCTGGGGCACTCTTTGCAGAGGGTCATGGCACACCAGGGTTCTGTAGCACTCTTGGCAGAGGGTCATGGCATGCCAGGGTTCCGTGGCACTCTTGGCACAGGGTCATGGCACACCAGGGTTCCGTAGCACTCTTGGCAGAGTCATGGCACACCAGGGTTCCGTGGCACTCTTGGCACAGGATCATGGCACACCAGGGTTCCGTAGCCTCTTGGCAGAGAGTCATGGCACACCAGGGTTCCGTGGCACTCTTGGCACAGGGTCATGGCACACCAGGGTTCCGTAGCCTCTTGGCAGAGGGTCATGGTATGCCAGGGTTCCATGACACCCCGGTTGAGAAACGCTGCTGTAGATAATGAACACAATTTGTTATTTACACTGTCCTCTGTATTTCTTATTTTGTCGGGTCATGGCAACATTATAATTACTTTAGAAACAAAGAGAATAAGAGACATTCAACATTATATCTGCAAATTCTAAAACTCTGTTTTTTCAAGATAAGATTAAAGATCAACGCATTTTGTTACCATGAAAACACTACAAGTTCAAAACTAAAATATTTAAAAATACTAACACTGAATGAGGAAGTGTTTGTCAATGAAGGGGTTTCTGTCCCCTTATCACTGCTCTGTCCTTATCAGAGAGCCAATAATGTTAAGAAGTGGTGGGGAGGGGGGACTGGCTGTAGGAGCACTCGCTGAACACACTGTGACATCACACAGTGACATCACACAAAGGGAGCAGCCAGAGGAAGTTTAAATATACTTACAAGTGTCAGATGGAACTTTGCAGGCACACTGAGTTCTTGTCACATAGAGCTTACAATCTAATTGTGTAATTTTAACTGTTTATTGATTCTACAATTTCAGGGACAGTTCTTATTTTGATATTGTAACCATAGTGAAAATACCCAGCACATTAATATTTTGGAAAACACTACTGAAAGAATTATGTGATTAGGATACAAAATAAAAAGTTATGACAGTTTCTAAAATACTTGGAGACGGCACTTTACCCCACAGCTTTACCCAGTAAGGGATACTAACCTTAATACTAAACTAACCCTAACCCTTATCTGTAGCAGTGTTTAAAACTGTATAAAAACAGTGAATTACTAGTGCTGAGGAAGAAGCACGTTAACTGTTAGTAGGAGTCAATGTTTTGTAAGCCCCAGTCATTGACCAGGAAAGCCATAGAAATTTAGAGCTATATATAGTCAAATACATTCTGGAATTTGTAGATATAGACAGTATGTCCATCGAGTGTAGTGTTTTTTAACCTTTTTTTAGGTTAAGGAACCCTATAATGATATTGTAAAATTCTGTGGAAGCCCAACCCTCTCTAATAGTGCGTCTGAGATCAGATGCATTGTAAGGAACCCCAACCCTCTCTAATAGCGCGTCTGAGATCAGATGCATTGTAAGGAACCCCAACTCTCTCTAATAGTGCATCTGAGATCAGATGCAGTGTAAGGAACCCCAACCCTCTCTAATAGCACGTCTGAGATCAGAAGCAATGTAAGGAACCCCAACCCTCTCTAATAGCGCGTCTGAGATCAGATGCATTGTAAGGAACCCCGACCCTCTCTAATAGTGCGTCTGAGATCAGATGCATTATAAGGAACCCCAACCCTCTCTAATACCGTGTCTGAGATCAGATGCATTGTAAGGAACCCCAACCCTCTCTAATAGCAAGTCTGAGATTAGATGCATTGTAAGGGACCCCAACCCTCTCTAATGGCGCGTCTGATACTAAATTCTAAATTCTTCAGTATTTTGTACAATTTTCAAATGACCTGATAATTACAAGAAACCCTTTAGTGAGGCCCAGGTAACCCATGAGTTCCTTGGAAGCCCCGTTGAAAACACTGATTTTAGATTGTAGGATATCACGAGCAGGGCCTT
This sequence comes from Ascaphus truei, assembly GCA_036426205.1. Classification (NCBI taxonomy): domain Eukaryota; kingdom Metazoa; phylum Chordata; class Amphibia; order Anura; family Ascaphidae; genus Ascaphus; species Ascaphus truei. Next base: position 25,735,881 of record CM071580.1, read on the forward strand.
CATTTCTCTTTGTATCTGTTTGTGCTCGCTCTTTTATGTGCTACGTCATTCTGTTCATGCAATTTGCTTCATTCTATTCGTCCTTTAGACCGCACTGCAGACTATGTTGGCGCTGTATACATAAACAACACAATTAATAACAATACACAGTTCTGCTTTGTACTGTGCAGTTTTGAGCTGCAGTGTAATTGTACAGCTTTCTATTATATGTACTGGAGTCGTAAAGGAACTGGAAAATACATTATTGGAAAAGATAAAGAAATAGGTGATATCTCTGGAAAATATTTCATACATTAACGCTTCTCAGCATTAATATTCCAAACGGAATACAAAACGAGCGTTCATTTTGATTTACTGTAGAATGATTAGGAAACAAACTGCAACAATATTGCCTTTTATTGAAAGGTGCTGTCCAGGTTTGTACACAGCATACATAATTAGTTTAATAGTACCAGGCCGCCAATAATATATATACTAATCAAGTATGTATGCACATACTGAAGAATATGTGTCAAATGTGACTGGTTTAATTGTTCAAGTGTCCGTATAATGTGATTGTTTAGTACATTCAATCAACGTTTGATTACCCTATGTTTATTTCTCTCTAACCACAATACTGCATTTATGCTTTTCTCTTTTGTAATAACAGGAGAGTAATGGGCCTTTTTACACCTAGCCCAGATAATCCTTCATTACAAAACTGCAGTAGGATAATGTTTTGGGCGGCAGTGTCAGGTTTTAAAGTCCGTTATGGTCCACTGTGCCAGTCTCAGTTCTCACCCTGTACAGCAGGGAGGCCAACACTAGTCCTCAAGGGCCACCAACAGATCAAGTCTTCAGGATATCCCTGCTTCAGCACAGGTGGCTCAATCAGTGACTCAGTCAATGACCCCTTGGTTTCCCCATGACATAGCTTCCACGTCATGCGGTCTTGACTCCAGGGGTCCCATGACATAGCTACATCACATGCCATTTGATAATTTCCCAGGGAGATTGCAGTCTGCGCTCCTCTGGACTGCTGACCACGATCTGGGCAGCTGAGGAACAGAAGAGGATTCGTGCTTTTCCGTTCTGACCTGGGAGTGGTCACATGAACGCAAAATGCCAGAGGGGCTGTGGCACTCATTGGGTTGCATTACCAGTGCCACTAGTAAGCAAATTAGCTTTTGCATTTCCTCTTCATAATAGAAGCTTTTAATTTTATTGGGTTCATTATTATTAGGGTATTTTACCAATAACCCGTTAAGATATACATCTTTCATCTAATAAAGCTACTCATTTTCCGGAAGGCTCAGCCTGCACATGTTTATATGTCAGCAATACATTGGGGATACAGAAGGAGGCCGTTCTACAAGGTCATCTCATACTTTAAGAGAAAACACTTTTTGTGATTTTTAAAAACGTTTTATGCCGCCTACAGTTATTGCTCATCTATTTGTGCGTCTCTACAGCCCTGTGCAAAACAGAACTGTCCCGGGTAAAATGGGAAATGTGCTAGCTTTACTGGCCAAGTACAATTTAATATTTCGTGATTATTACATTACATCTTCTCTTTTCTAGGGAAGCTTTAAGCCTCTGAGAAAAGGAAGACCACACTGAATCGGGCCAGCTGATCTGGAGTGGAAAAGCCTGTATAGTAATGATACACAATAAAATAAATAAATAAATATATATATATATATATAATAGGTTGAAGCAGGGGATCTTTGGAGTTGAACATCATTGGTTTCAGCTCCGGGGACCCCGTTTCCCGAGATACTAACCTTCCTAAGAACTGCCGGTAGGAGCCCTTTCTGGGTTTACAATATGGCAGTTTAAAAGTCCTGCATCCTGCCGGCCAATAGAAAGCTGCAACGTTATCCCTCGTGTCTTCCTATTGGTCCACTTTACACGGGAGCTTTAAACTGCAGATACCAGTAGCACCTACAGAGGTTTGTATCTCAGGAATCTGGGGGTCACCGTAGCTTAAATCGACGCAGTTCAGCTCCGGAAATCCCCCTGCTTCAAACCTATTTAAAAAAATTGAAAAAACATTGTCGCCTGAAGTGTTCCTTAAACTCCCACATTCTAGATATATATAATATATATAGTATAATAAACATATATATATTATATAATATATATATATATAGATATCTATATAAATATATTAATATATAATATATATTATAAATATATGAACTATAATATTGGTGACAGGTCACCTTGAAAGTTTGTGACGTCTGGTTTTAACTGACCTAAGAACCAAATGTGGTAAAGGTCGTCGGTATCTTTGTAAATATTTTTTTACTCATTGCCATTATTTAGCTATTGACTAGTTTAAAAAATATATTATTGTTTGATATAAATGGATTGAAACAGGCATCTTTTTCTCTCCACGTAAACCAAGTTTGCGTATGAATGATCAAGTATTTCCAGGACAGAAATCTTCAATATACTTTGTCATACAAACGGAGAGCTCTATTTAGAGTGGGTGATTAACTTAATAACTTCTTAATGGTTCTTACGTTCTTCTAAATTGGTGTTGATTGATCCCTGGGAGGTCAAAATGTGCATATTCTATTGGAATCTGCACCTCTGAATCCTTATTGTGAATACCTAAGTATAAATATCTTCACTGACAATTATATTTTGAAGAAGTAAATCCAAAACCTCACATTTTTGTCTTCTCCACCCATTCATTGAGTCTCTGCTACAGCATGTCCAGCTGCCAATAATAGAAGTCCAATTTTCAACAAGAAATGTCACAGAAGCGCACAGCATGTGTCAAAATGAATATAAAAAGATTACTATATTTCTTCCACAACTCACATTGAAGAAATAAAGTCATCTTTTTATATGCATTTTGACCCTGGCTCCCATGCTGTGCGTGGCCGTGACATTTCTTGTTGAAAATATTTTTACTCCAAAATGTAGAAAACAGCTCTTTTCCAACCACACAAATCGAGGCAAATGACCTCTATTTTTACTAAATTATATACGCTGAACCAACTGTATATTGTCCAACACGGCTGTCTTAATAACATCCTGCTGGAGACGTAATGGACTCCACAGCAATACTAAAAGGCGACATTCAGCCGGTCAGAGAACAAAATAACCGAGCAGCAGACAACGGTCTCTCAGTATTAGGTGCAGCACAAACAATGATATGACTGTCTAACATCACAGCCCTCTCTATTTTGCTCTCGGATCAGCTGTACACTCGGCCTTTTAGGCACATACTGTCCTGTCCCTCATTCAGAGAAGCGGAGATCCCTGTGAAGTCCGGCCAGGCCTTCCGCACTTTCAGCAGCTGGAAATCTCAGATTGGATAAAAATGAGGAGACTGGGAAAAGACTATACAGCACTTCTTGTTGGCGGCCTTAAAAACACAGAGCTTTGTCATTGCTATGGTTTCCAAAAGTCTATTTCATACCGTTGATACGGTAATTTTGGCGTAGAGCTCCCATATTCTGGGAAGGCCAAACTGGGACAGGTTCACACGAGCCAGCGATATATTGGGAGACAGAGAACGGGCTGCTCGTGATTCCGAGAGCTGAGAACTTTACAGACACGCAGCTTTCCCCCTATGTGATTTTACATGTAGAAATTAAAATACATTTGTTGCTAGCCCCCATCAGATAAAGAGTTAATTGTTTATAAAATGGTCTGTAAGAATTCACAATAATAATAAAAAGATTGCCGTATATTGGAGCAGCAATCAAAACAAAGAAATATGTTGAAGTAGTTTTCTGCTTTAAGGTCATTTCCATTATCATCAGTTGTCTTTTGCATATTTATGACTTCAAATTAATTTCTCCTTGATGGAGCTGCTCCAGCGCTAGGTTTATTCTTATGCACAGCATTTAATGAGCGGTACACAATCTGCATGCAGGAAATCAAAGAAAACTGAAGCATCTTAGTAAATATTTTAATAAACATTAACTTCTTTTTCACATTCTAAAGCATAGCCAGGCAAAACTTCATTTAAAGGAGCAATCCATATACCTTGTTGTTTTTTAACATGTATTTTTTTTCACACAGGATTGAAGCAGGGGTCTCCAGAGCTGAACCCCATTCATTTCAGCTCTGGGACCCCCTGCTTCTGGAGAAACGTACTTCTGTAGTAGGCCCTGCTAGCTGCTCCGGCTGAGCTAGCTGGACTTCAAAGTTTAAAGCTCCTACGTCATGTGAGCCAATAGTAAGCCAAACCTGATGATGTCTCGGCTTCCTATTGGACAGCAGGGCACTGGAGCTTTGAATAGCGGCCATTACGTAATCCCTGGTAGCTGAGCAGAGTGGCTACCGGGACCTACTACGGAGGTAAGTATCTCTGGAAGCAGAGTGTCCCCCCGAGCAGAAATTAATGGGGGTTTAGCTCCGGACACCCCCTGCTTAATTCCTGAGTAAAAATAAATATTAAAAAATGTTTCAAAAAAGGTCTTGGGTTGCCACATTAAAGACAATACGGTCTCAGGTGAATAAACCGACCTTCAGTCTTCAGGATTTACACAATATTTGATGACAAACCTGTATATTCATAAAATCCTTTGAGATATACACATAGCATTTCCTTGAGCTGAAACCAAATGTAATATTGTTTCATCACAACCATCACAACAACTGCAATACTGTACAAGTACAGGAAGAAAACGATTAACACACTGTTTTGATTGCTTTTATTTCTGCAGTTCATATTACTATATTAATAAAGTGTGTGAATTTACCCTAGTACCTACAGATTTGTTATTTGTCTCAGTGAATGGCTTTTAGGAATACATACTTTTAGTACAGTTTGCTGGTATGAACAATGTCTTCTGGATTGATTCAGATGCAGCGTGAAATGTTCGAATAACGGCCGCTGCATCTGTAGGTGATGGCATTTGATTTACCATAATATTGCCAATGTACTTGTTCTAATGTACCCAGCTAGGCAGAATAATCATGCAAAATTGCAGAAGGATATTGCCTATAAAATGATGGCAAAATGAACTTGGAACATACAGAAAAGCTCAGGGATTCGGTTATATTAACAGATCAGTAGGCTACAAAATCATATCATTTAATTACCTGAAAATGGTTGAAAACAGTCATAACAAACTTTGCGGCTTAGCAGTTTGCCATATGTTTGATAATGTCATAATGCTGTCGAATAGGGATTTTACAGGGCAGCCTCTCCTAGGACCAAAGTGAAATAATGACAGTAATATGTTTAATGGGGAAAGTGTATGTAATTACCACCTTTCAAAAAATCAAACACCTTTGATTCCTTTTATTAAAGTTAAAAGGTCATATTTTTAGGTTAAGCAAAAGCTTTGGATGGATCCTTATCTAATGTCTAGTTGTACAACTATTGTAAACCTACTTGTACAACTATTGTAAACCTACAAGTACAGCTGTCTTTTGGTCTTCGTTTCTCCCACAGCATGAGACTGGCCCTTTAAGCATGTTGATTATGACTCATATACATAAGTGTTCAAAGTCAGCACAACTAACATTGCTTTAGGTGTAAAAACCTAAAACAAGGGAGTTGAAACAGTAGGAGATGAAAGGAAGGAACTGTATAAGATTGCTGCCAAACTCCCACTAAATAAGAAAGGGGAGATTAGAATCGCACGTGACCTGAGGTTGTGAGTGTAGTGGACAGGACCAGAAGGACTTTAATCCATGGAAGGAAAAGGTGGTCCCAGGGGTCCAATGGCGGAGCACTGCCAAGCAAACAATGGGGGCTGCAGCCAGTTGAAAGTAAAAGCAATTTATTTAGTGGTCAATAGGAAGTACATAGTTACTTTGACGCGTTTCGGGACCTGCGTCCGGACAAAGGGCGCAGGTCCGAAACGCGTCAAAGAACTATGTAACTTCCTATTGACCACTAATAAATTGCTTTTACTTTCAACTGGCTGCAGCCCCCATGTTTGCTTGGCAGTGCTCCGCCATTAGACCACCTTTTCCTGATATCACGTTCGGCGTGACGCACCCATCCACCTGGGAGGATCAGAGAGGGAGATCTCACTACAAACACTGGCTGATATGGTATGTACCTTTGGTTTTGCTGGGGGCTTATTCAGCACCTTTTTGGTATATATGAAGATCTGAGCTAGCCGTCCAGCGTTACTGGTACGTTTATACCCATGCTTACATTGCCTCATTGAGTCTCCATAGCACTTATAGATGCTCTCAAGCTCATGGATCTTAAACTTACAATTTGAAAATCTATTTATACTTTTGGGACAGCTGAGACCTGATCTGGGGACAATACCCCTCACCGAACATTTAATCCATGGAAGTTTATGAATGTGTATTACCATCAGAAGGGTTATGTTACTTGATAAATCACTTGTAAAAACTTAACAAGATATTTATTTATTGAGTCTACTGGCCTTATTTATTAAAGGGTGACACTGCTAATTTCAACACACTCGCATGAAAACTGCCTGAATTTGTTACACGCTAATGAATAGAGATGGGAGATTTTATTTGTTAATGTGCTGTGCGTATCGCATTACAAGCCAATGAGAATGGGAAATATTCGATCATTTCCTTCTTTAGTTTCTCTATGTTGGTCAGTATATTTAGGGCTCAAGGGGTTAAACTTGCATTGAAGAATCAGCTGTATAATAAAATAGCACTTAGGGGCAAATCCTCCAAAGTCAGTTACATGTTTTATCGTGATGTTACAGTCAGTTAACGTATAGATAGTCGTAACCCATATCCGCAAAGGTGATTAGCGTTACGATGCCCTCTCGTTATCCAGAAAAATATTGCATCAATACATTTTTAACAGAGGTCTGGCTTACTCATATGCAAATCCTATTCTAATGAGCCACTTACCTAACATCGCATATCCTCAAACCTCCGATAAGGTCAGCACATGGAAATAATGCTATGATAATTAGGTCAAAACCTGCAGTTACTCACATCCAGACCACGATTATCAGAGCGTTATTTCTAGAGATGGGTGATTTTTTTTGGGGGGGGGGTATTTGGATCCGCCTCAGATTGGCCAGTTCCTTCGGTCTGCTGATGTTCGTGAATCAGTTGAAAAAAGGCAAATTCGCAATTTCGGATATTTATTTGTATTTTAGAGAGCAATCCGGAATCCATGGCCGGAGTGTTAAAAATCCGGACGCGGATGAATCCGGGGGGATATCTACCAGAACATTCAGCTGAAAAGGCCAGAAATCAAGCATTATATCAAAATTCAACTTACATTAAGCTTCTATGGAACAGAAGATGTTAAAACAATGGGCCATATCCACTAAGTCATGCTATTTCATACTACACCTCCCAGCATTCAAAGAAACCTCTAAGCCCATATGTAACTATGTAACTCTGTAACTCTGTAACTCTGTAACATGTATGTGAATAGGCCATACCGTGTGTTCCTGCGCCACACAGTGTCTTATGACATAGCACCACTTAGTAAACAAGGGGTAATATGTTCACGCTGTTGGGCGGTTAGTTTAACCCTTTCAGTACCACAAGGGCTGACAACCTAATGCTTTCATTTGATTGAAAATCCGTATGTAAAGCTAATTTGGATTATATTAGATAACGAAGAGCAAAATCCACATGAAGGGGCACAGCGCATCTTGCAATTACCTGATGGTTCATCCCTAATGCTGATTGGTTGGATGATTTTAAGCCCGACATAGTAATTGTATTGTTATTTTACAAATGATACTGCTTGGTATCCATTTTATTGAAAACGCATAGTGCAGCTGAGCCATACACAGATATAAAGCAATCAGGGAACTATTTGTGTGTTAGTTCAGCTGCATAACGCTAATGTATTTGTAAGAAACAACTTTGCCCAATATATATATATATATTTACATGCACAAATGTATGCAGACAAATGCTCTCCTCAGATATTTAATGCGCGAGATATATAAACACTGCAATATGATAGAGCAGTCATTCAACAATACCTGAAATGTAATTTATTTTACCTAGCTTTGCATATTTAATTGGCTCTGTAAATGACTTATCAAAGAGCAAATAGTAAATCATCCTTAGGACTTCATTAAATCACTGTTTCATTTTTTTCACTGAAGGTGTTTTTAGAATGTAATATCTTGTACACATTATAGATTGACATAGCAGTCAATGCAAATATCTTTATTTCAGTTGCTCAGAGCTTTTTGGAAGAAGCTTACGTTTCCCGGGAGACATTCTACTAATTCCAAATGTCATTGTATGAAAATAATATTCCATATTTCCCAATATCCAGAAGTCCTATTTTAACAATGACATTCTGTATCCTTTTTTCATACATTGTAGGGGGGAGTTTCACTAAATTCAACAGAGTGCCAGATGTCAACCCGAAGCACATACCTTTGTATAATGTGGGTTTATACTTGAAATGATTTCCCGGATATTTCTCCATGCAATGTCTCTTTTGAGTACGCTTAGACCAGGGGTGCCCAACTCCAGTCCTCAAGGGCCACCAACAGGTAGGGTTGCCAGTCGTACAGTACTGAACTGGACTGTCCTGTATTTGGACACTGTCCAGTAAAAAATGAGAGTTAATACTGGACATGTATGTGTCCAGTATTACCTCTCTGGACATAGTGACCTGACCAGCTTGGAGGGCTGTGGGATTTCCCTGAGCGGGGCGAGAACAGGGCTGGTGCTAGGAGGCTGGGCTGCTTCTTCCATCCTGATTGGCTGCTGCTAATCAGGAGGCAGTGCCAGGAGCCTGGGGGTGAGGCCAAGGAGAGGAGTAAGCAGCATGGAGCGGACAGAGGTGAGAGGGGTGTGTGTGTTTCGAGGGCGTCGCACCTTTCACTTTGGTGTCCTGTATTTTTGGAGAAGCCACCTGTCAACTCTACCAACAGGTCAGGTGTTAAGGATATCTCTGCTTTAGCACAGGTGGCTCAAGCAGTGCCTCAGCCATTGATTGAGCCACTGATTGAGCCACTGATTGAGCCACCTGTGATGAAGCAGAAATATCTTTAAAACCTGGCCTGTTGGTGGCCCTTGAGGACTGGAGTTGCCTATTATGGGGGACGTTGTGGAAAATAGGGAATGATAGGAAGATCATGGGGGACGCTGGGGAAAATAGGGAACGATGGGAAGATCATGGGGGACACTTGGGAAAATGGGGAACGATGGGAAGATCATAGGGGACGCTGGGGAAAATAGGGAATGATGGGAAGATCAAAGGGGATGCTGGGGAAAATGGGGAACGATGGGAAGATCATGGGGGACACTGTGGAAAATGGGGAACAATGGGAAGATCATAGGGGACGCTGTGGAAAATAGGGAATGATAGGAAGATCATGGGGGATGCTGGGGAAAATGGGGAACGATGGGAAGATCATGGGGGATTCTGGGGAAAATGGGGAACGATGGGAAGATCATGGGGGACGCTGGGGAAAATGGGAAACGATGGGAAGATCATGGGGGATGCTGGGGAAAATGAGGAACGATGGGAAGATCATGGGGGACGCTGGGGAAAATGGGGAACAATGGGAAGATCATGGAGGACGCTGGGGAAAATGGGGAACGATGGAAAGATCATGGGGGATGCTGGGGAAAATGGGGAACAATGGGAAGATCATGGGGGAAGCTGGGGAAAATGGGGAACGATGGGAAGATCATGGGGGACGTTGGGGAAAATGGGGAACGATGGGAAGATCATGGGGGTTGCTGGGGAATATGGGAAACGATGGGAAGATCATGGGGGAAGTTGGCAAGAACAGAAACATTTACAAAGGAGTGAGGAAACAGCAAACAGAAAAAGCCATAGGGAGGCATAATGAGATGCAGGAAGAGAGCTAGGAGGAGAGAAGTCCCAGGTATTGGAGGAAATGAGGAGTAGGATGTGAGAGGGCAGGTGTATAAATGAGGCCTGGGAGGGCATAATGAGATGCATTTAGAGAGGTAGGAGAGGTCTCAGATATTGGCGGAGATGAGGTGAGAGAGCAGGTGTATAAATATCAGGCCTGGCAGGGAAGTGTAGCAATCAATATTAAGAAATAGCTTACACGGTCTATAGATGTGCACAAAATGATTGGAGAATTTAGAAAGTCAAGTTCTCACTGTAGTAGAGCTGTTGTTATTGAAGTGCAGAGTCCAGTTCTTCTTGTATTCTTCCCCTCCAATTCTAGCTCCAATATTAACTCCACAGACACTTTATATGTGACACTTAAGATGCTACACAGTTGCATGAAGACCAATGCTTCTTTCTGATCAAGCAAGAGGGAACCCAGTTGAAATATTGTCATTTAAGCTATATAAAATTGTTGTAGAGAATATGCAGAACAGGTTTAGCAATAGTTTTAATCTCATGATAGTGAATACAATAAAGCCCATATTTACTACGCTGTGCTATCCATAAAATAACGTGTGTTGCCAGAAAACACCTTATGACTTATGCAATTGAATCTGCCATTGGGTGTCTTCTGGTGCTGATAGGTATCTCATCACTCAATGTTTAGTAACTAGGAGCCTACATATTTACTTAGACTTATGGAAACTACTGCTGCACGTGAGATCCCGCTTTGCCAGTCAGATATCAAGCACAAGACTGCTGCAATGGTCATAATTATAATAAGAAAGACACGATTTACAAAATCTTCTAAATGTGTCCATTTCTGTTCTATTTACAGAAAGGGCCTAGATTCTGAAACCATGCCTAAAATATGTTGCAAGAATATTTAGTTGATATGGATTTATTATCTACCATTTAAAATTATACTTTGCGCAGAACAAAAATGACATATACAGTATACCCTTCTTAGCATGCAGAAAGTCATCCAGGAATTACTGCTTCTTTATGAGGAAAATTATTACTTGCTAAATTATACCTCTCATAGACACCTACAGTATTGTCCAGTCATCAAAACAGCAGCAAATGAAGCAAACTAACTAACCAATATACATTTACATTTTATAGCTGTTTAAGATGTAAAACAATGTGTTAGTCACTAATGGTTTTAAAGGATTTTAATCAAGTCTTTCTGCTAAATTTGAATTACTATATTGGTTGTTACCAACATAAATTAAAGTATCTTGTGATTTTGACAATTATTATTGTTTATATTTTTTGCTGCCATATATCAGAAGTCACATTAACTATACTGTACATATACAGTCAAGATAGAGATTTCTCTCCCCTGGAAACTCTCCCACCCTGAAGATAACATCCAAACTATAGCTGACATACAGAGTCCCAATCTGTGACTGCATAGACTGTACCACACCATGAACAACTAACTTGATGCAGTAGTTGGTCTCGGTGGTGATTGGAGAACTTTATGTAACTCTCACAGCCCAGCTTCTAGGGAGATTACATCGGGATTTATTATATGGCTACTCTGCATGGGTTACCTGGACTCAGGGGCTGGATCCAGGCGGTTGGGCGATGAGGTAGCAAGTCTGTAGACAAATGGGTGCCAGGAGATTTTGAAGTTCAACAGTAATCTATTCGTGTCCCCATGGACAGGGACCGCTTATACACATATTAATAACATTTTACTGTATTTTATAACAGACATACATGAATACAATTCTTTCATCAGTGCCCAATCTTAATACTCCCATGAAGGTACTTTGACATAGTTTATCTGAGCAAATGTGGGACCCGGCCCCCCTTGTTGCTTAAGAACCCTACTCAGTATCAATTTGATTACTCTGGGCCCCTACGGAAATCCTGACAGGTCTTTTCTTACTTGACCCAGTATCTTTGGCCTGTTTTCGAACTGCCACTTCCATACAGACTGATGAGGAATATCAATATACCAATGCAAAGTAAGTCAGTGTAAGACTGAAGCAGAAGCAATACATCAATATATGGCATGATCTAACAGCAGGTCTTTCCTAAGCAATAGTCACTGTTGATCTGTTTGTATGCCAGAACTTTGGAGAGACTTTTATGTTAGATGAAACACTCCAGTCCCTACCACAGTCAAGAAAGAGGCAGCTGTCCAAAGTACTGAAAATGCTTCAGTTAAACTCTACTGAATACTGCTTCCACTCTAAGAAGACATTGATTTTTTCTAGGCCACTTCACTCTGCTTATGTAGGTCTGGAAGACCAGGGCCCACAAAATAACTAATTATAACTGAGCAACAGATCAAAAGGCTTTATTAACAGCTACGGAACCTCTACAGCTGGACAGTAGACAGAAGCTATGGATACAATTACTTTGAAAGACACTAGTTACAACACAGCAAATAGCTGGTAGATAAAACTGACCAAGGAGAATTTTAATTATGTATTAGAAATGGTTACACAAGGTTGCATAAGAATGTTAAATATTTCATTTTAAAGTGATGCCCAAAAGGGCTCTCTGGGGATCATGACTTCCAAATCTGCACCAACAATTTATACCAATGAAAATGATCTTGTAACTATGTACACAATATGATTGTGCATTTATATAAAGTGTTGGTCATATAGTTTGGATTGTAACATCACATTTTGTTTTTCAATATGAAAATTTAAATGTGAAGCATTTAATCACACTGATATATATAGTATATATATATTAGTATATGATAGATTAGATATAATATATATATAGCAACTGTAAATATTACTGTATGTTCATTTGCATGTCTTAGACAGGTCTGCAACCCTGTCTTTCCCCATTATCGCCCAGCATACAGCGCTTCCACTGCAGTAAGGGATTCTGGGGAAGTCATCATATATGATGAAACGCATAGGGCGTGGTCTGTGAGAAGCCAACACTTGCCCATGATCGTTTGACATTGCTGGTCAAAGAATATTGGTTCCTGCTCCCCCGTGATTCTACTGCTGGTACTAAGAACCTGGTGTTGCTGTTGCTGGTTTCCAGAGGGACTTCCTGTGTCGAGCGCTGGTCCGGAGAGACGTCACTTCCGGTTACCTGAATACACGAAGGAGAGACGCGAGTGGATGCCATTACTCTATTTGGACGGCACTTCTGGCACATGAGAGCCAATCTCATACCTGCTATATTTACCTGTACTCTTGTGAGTGGGCATTTGTTGTTTTTAATGTTGTATAAACACTTGTTATTATGTTAATGCATTAGGTGTGCGCCTGTTTTCTTTTTTCTCTTTTCATAGGTTTTTAAGGGAGTAGTGAACCCTTGAAACGGGCTGCAAATCACCTGGAGACATTAATTTTGGAACAGGACAGTATTTTTTCAAAGGACTTTTTAAAGGTTTTTTTAGTACTAAACTTTTTTTTGTTTTGTGGTAATATTTTTAATTTTTTAATATTCTCATTAATATAATTGTTGGTATTGCTATCACAATTTTAATCCTTGAAATATTCGGTTCAAAGTTTTTTATTAGCTTACATCTTACCACCCCATTGAGTGCAATCACATTAAGGTTATTCTCTCACAGCTTTGTTTAGGATATATTAAAGGCACTGTATCATTATCTTTTGTCTCTTTGATATATATAAATAAATATATATATATCTATAGCAACTGTAAATATTACTGTATGTTCATTTGCATGTCTTAGACAGGTCTGCAACCCTGTCTTTCCCCATTATCGCCCAGCATACAGCGCTTCCATTGCAGCAAGGGATTCTGGGAAATGACATGCAAATGAGCACTCAGTGCCACCTTTTGTCTCAAGCTCATATTACACAAGCAAATCCTCACGCCAATGCATACGTATACATATACATATACATGATATACATATACATATACACAGTGGTCGACAAATCACCAAAAAATCTACTCGCCGAACAAAAAAATCTACTCGCCACCTAGTACCACACGTGTGCTGCTTGGGCCAATAGGAGCATCGCCACGATGTTAAATCCACTCGCCCGGGGCGTGCAAATGTATAGGTTTGTCGAACACTGCATATACATATACATATACACATATATATATATATATATATATATATACACATATATATATATAACACACACACACATATATATAATATATATATAATATATATATATCTATATATATATATATATATATATCTAATATATAGATATCATATTATTATATATATGGTGTGTGTGTGTGTGTGTGTGTGTAATATATATATTATATGTGTATATATATATTGACTTGAGACAAAAGTGGCCCTGAGTGCTCATTTGCATGTTCATTTCCCAGAATCCCTTGCTGCAGTGGAAGCGCTGTATGCTGGACGATAATGGGGAAAGACAGGGTTGCAGACCTGTCTAAGACATGCAAATGAACATACAGTAATATTTACAGTTGTATATATATATACACACACACACACACACCTTTTTAAGATACTATAACGAGCAGCTCCGGTGTTTTTATATTTTTTGTCCAATAAAGGGTTAATAATCAAAGACACCTGAGGCGGGATTATCATATCTGTTTTAAATATAAGAATTGCACCCTAATGTAACATCTTTAACAAATACATAGATAAGTAATACATGAAAATGAAATGAGAGTTACAACAATTTTCTATTTCCTAAGAGGTGATTCCTCCTGGAATTAGACAGATATATTGCTTCGGAAGAATGCAGTTGCTTAGAGCATCTGAAGCAATATGTCAGTGAAAATTGTCTCTCTGCTTCTCTGGTGCAGATTTTTTCTCTGTGCTGCATAATGTAGTTTTTTCTCTCTTTCCAAAAGGCTGCAGTCCCTTTCGATGAGGTATAAATCCATGATGAAGGCTCTTGTTCTGCAGAATTTTCTAGCAACCCAGGTCAAAGTTTCAGACACTGCTTAATCTGCTTTCTGTGATCAGATGTATTCTACTCAGACTTTCTGTATCTCTTTGTGTATTCTGATTGACCATGGCAAGCACAAGGAGTGTACTTTCTAAATTGGGATGGGTGGCAAACATTAACCTATTCAGCGCTGGGATGTAATTAGGAGGGAACTATATCATTTGATGCTTTCACCTTCCCCGATTCTTTTGTGGTGTAAATTACAATCTTGACAACTCGCACAAAGTGTGTTCATACAGTACGTCGTTCTATTACAGAACATCAAACGTATTTGTTCTTGTTAATGACGTTTCTCCTGTTTAATGCAGAGCTGTGGGAGGTTTCTATCACCACAGACCTGTACATTTTATGATGCTTAAAAGAGATTTAAAAAAATAAATAAAGCAGAGACAGAATAAATGAGATTCAAAAAGACAAAGAAACCAAAATAGTGCCTAACATTCTCTGGGTGTATCAATGCAATAAACTGATGATTATTCACTATATCTTTGTGTGCTGGTTATATACAATCTTCAAGCTGCCTAGTGTGCTATCATGGAATACATGGTGCACAACTTCTTCCTCACTACTATTAATGCTCATCTGACCACCTCCAAATGACTTAAGACAGTGAATACTGTGACTCACAGACACTGAGACACATAGTAACAATCGTTAACATAGAATCAGTTTATAGCAAAATACTGTTGCTTCAGCTTGACCCCTAAAGAGTTAATTTAATGTCCTCTCTGGTGGTTCATTTCTTGGAAAAATGCGGCAACACATTCTATTTTCAGCCAGTTTTCGGATTTAATGCTCTATTGACTTCAATGGCCATTCTTGTGGGGAGGATGCAGCTTCCTATTGGATGACACTGGCGGCCATCTTTGAATTACCAAGAGGAACATTAGAGACAACAACTGTAAGCATCTCTGTAAAAAAATAAGCAATATTAAAATTGGGATTGCGGTTTAAAATACGAACACGATGGATATAACATAAAAAATTCCATCTTATTCACTAGGGTCAGGCTCCCCAGAATGTAGATAAAGAACGACTACTTTTTAAAATCAGGTTGATTAATGAGGGGCTTTTTAATAGCCAAAAATTCCCAAATTTGGATCAGGGAACGAGCAATTTGTGTAGAATTACAGTGTCTATATAGTCTCAAATTAAGCCTCCTTTAACAGGGGACAATCAATGCATGTGTTTCTATTGCTTTCTTGCCCGCCTGGAAGTAATCAGATGAAGTACCTTGAATGGGGCATTTTTGCAGAAAATGACCTGATCGGCAGTTTCAGCAGATATAGAATAAGCCCCTAAAGGATTAGCAATGTTTTATTTTGTTGAGTGTACTCCAAAGTATAAAACACTCAATGACAAATTGCTGTGAACTTTAAAACTTTTCTCTTGCATCTC
Source organism: Ascaphus truei (assembly GCA_036426205.1). Classification (NCBI taxonomy): domain Eukaryota; kingdom Metazoa; phylum Chordata; class Amphibia; order Anura; family Ascaphidae; genus Ascaphus; species Ascaphus truei. Next base: position 25,751,946 of record CM071580.1, read on the forward strand.
AGAGGCTTAGTCACACTCTTGCTAGAAATGCTGCTCCATAATTTACTTTCCTGAGTGAAACCAGAAAAGGAATATATCATGCTCCAGCAATGAGAAGCTGAGTAAAGCTACTAGTTACGACCTTTGCATTCATCTGCTCCCAATTCACCTTCACCTATCCACTGGAAATTAAAAGGGCCCTAATCTTGCCTCTTGTCAGATACAAAGTGATGCATTCTAGTCACCGTTAACCCCCAATCTGCTAATTCCTATACCATATATTTCACTTCTGATTTTTGTCAGTCAGAGTCCTTGGTAACGTCGGAGTGGCTGGCATTACTATAATTATTTTCACCCTTTCAGCGATGATGAAGAAAGTAGTGCATTGTACAGAGATGTGCAGGCTCTCAGTACTGAAGGGGTTACACAGTGAGTCTAGTTACTTCAGCCATGAATACATCATATCCACATGTGGCAGGTTGCTCATGAAGATGACATCACCACCTATGCTGGTCTCTCTGTTCATTTTGCACTGCAGCCTCCCACTAAACATTTGTAGCCAAGGCCCCTGGCTACTAATTTCTCTTGCCCTCCCCAGTGTCATAAGCCCTGGTAAAGAGCGGCAGTGTTGGGAGTAATTCCTTCATGGACTAGCCATGTTAATGAATACAGTGCAGGATTAGCCTAGTACTACAAGGGCCTATGCCTGGTAAGAGGCCGGCTTACAAGGCACTCCCCTGGGGAGGGGTGGGATCCTCTAATTTAGAGTAAGTGGTTCTGGGACGGCCACATGGTGTTTTATCTCTCTGCGTGGAGGGAGCATGTCAAAGCTTGTCCTGGACAGGAGTGGCTGAACCCTTACCCTGTTAGGGAGTGGGGCCTGGGGGACCTCAAGCCCTGCTCCAGGGAATGTACATGCTGTGGAGCAGAGTGAACCAAATAAAGATCCGCTGTACTACCCATGGTGTGATGTCTGACTCTGAGACCAGAGAAAGAGTTGCCTGTGAGGACCACCCTGGCCATCCCAGTATTCTCATGGGATGGAGGCGCTGCGCTCAAGGAAGACCCACCAGCTGAAAGCCTGACCTGATATCTCCCAACAATATCGCGGAGCCCTCAGGACTTCTATCACACCAACAGGTACGCCCCAGGACCAGAATACCCCAGGTAGCTACATGATCTCCCGTAGGGGCAGGGGGGGGGGGGGGGGTGCTACACATCATTTCAAACTAAAGCAGCATCATTCAACGTTACCCATTTTATCATCATTTAATTAAAAATATTCTGATATCATTTCACTTTCTTAAACACTTTAGTATTAAAAGTCTTTCTAATGTGGAACTTGTAATTGTGCAAAGAGATATTACAAGGTGGGCTTTATATCACACGTTACCTGCAGCACCTGCTCCCTACTTCACTGATATAAGTCAGAATAATAATTATTGTAAAATATTGTCTTCATCAGACGGTCTATTGCTGACTTGTCTTTCTTATCCTTCCTTTATGTCTCTAATGGCATGGACAGGCTGACGTGTGTTGATATTCCTTGCTGATCCCACTGGCACTTATTCCTCTTGGAACCTGACAAACCTGCCTTTTAACTTCTGGCATCTAAGCAAGAAGAAGATTATTTACTAAAGTCTCTTGGCTACAAAACAGGGGAATTACCAAGGGAGAAACTTCAATCGATTTCTATAGGGCTCCTTTTGTCTGCCAACTGTTTTTGCCCCTGTTTTGCAGCTGGGAAACTATAATAAATAACTATTCCAAGTGAAGACCAGGGGAGAGATGCAAGGAATGGACGGATTTCTATGAAGCAGAATACATAGAGGAATTAGTTATGAGTCTGAAAGCATTTAGCATTTTCTGAAGGGTCTATTGAAGAGGATCCTAACCTTAATAGTTCATCCCTGAATAAGACAAGTCTCTTAGTATTTAACAAAAGCATCTTGTAATATACCTGTGCAGTATATTCTGTGACATATATTATTCAGCTTTTCGCAGTTAGGCTTTGAGGCCTAAATTTGCAATGCTAATAATCCTGTCTTAAATAATGAAGCAACTATTACACATGATAGAGAATGTTTTATATTGCTGAGGGCTTTAGGTACGTTGCAGTTTCATGAAGCAACCTCCTCTGGCGCTGAGGCAAGGATGTAGATAGACGAACTCGAATTTCTTCTGTTGAACAGTGACCTCAGGAAAGAAGAAAAAAGACAAAACATGCAGAAAGCCTGCAATAGTGCATTACCCAGGGATAACAAAGATATAAATGTGAAGAGCAATTTATTACACAGGGTTTAAAAATGACCGTTAAAAAGACAATTCTATACATACATGAAATAAAATGAATAATTAAATGAGTGCCTAAGCACTAACCAAGATCTTGAGCACTAGCCAAGATCTTTGTGATTGCTCCGCCTGGTTAAAACTGGAATCCTACTCACCAGAGGTGACTAGGTCATGAGCACTGGTTTAATGGTCTTTGCCGCCGGATCAACCACTTGCCTTGGGGTGTAATTCGTCTGCTGCTGTCGGGGGATCAAATTCTGTGCTCCGTGATGAATTGCTTCCTGGAAAACACACGATCCGCTCGCTCGCTGACGTCACCACTGAATGTCCACTGCTATGGTGTCCCTGCGGTGCCAGAAAACCTTCCAACGCATTTCGTCCCTGACGAAGAAACACATTATTGGAGGTTTCGAAACGCGTTGGAAGGTTTTCTGGCACCGCAGGGACACCGTAGCTGACATTCTTCTGAATTACAACTGTAACTTTTGGTTTATTATCATTCTCCACTTGTTAAAGAAGCATGTAACACTTTGCACTTTTCCTCTAATTAACAATTCTGTGCTGGTGTCCGGCACCACCAGAGCTCTGGCATTTGCGGGCAACGCTTCAGCAGCGAGCACATAACCGCCACCGTGATGGAAATGGAAGTGAAGGGGCTCTGCTTCCACCGAGATGTCCTATCCCTTCAGCCCCTGGAAAAGAAGCCTTTCTCCATGATCCACCTGGCACGTCACCAAGGCCAGTGACATACCATGTAGGTCATAAGGGACGGCAAGGTTCATTTCCATCTCCATGATTTATTTCGAGTCATCTGTATGCGCAGTCTTATATTTATGGAGCTATTTGCCTAAGAAGACAACAGATTGTATTGGTCTATTATTGTCTCATTCCCAGATCAGCCAGTGATTTGTCTGTAATAACAACCAGGCACTCAGTCTGTTTAACGTATCTGCACGACATTTGTTTATAATATATGGAGAAAAAGAACTCCACAGGGTTTTCCTTGAATTTGCCTACCACCTATTCCTCATTTTCAGTACTTCGTAGCAGCATTTATTCGGTATTGCATTACAGGCACCTCCGTCACCGAAGATGATAAATTATACTGCTGGGAAATTTGTTTTCCAAATGCCACAAATTACCATTATTAAATCTTTGTTTTTGCATGATGGGAAAGCGATTTTACAGAGCTAAGTGGTACATTAAACCTTTCCATGCTACAGGGAAGTCTACTTCTGCACAAAGGTGATACTGAGGATGCGGCTGATCATATGAGCATGGTATAAAATGATGTATCATTTTCATTTGCGATGACAGGAGACCATACTAAAGGATTAAGGGCAGCATAACAGAGGTTAGCAATGTATAATATAAAGAAAAGGGGTGATGTGTGAAGGTCTCACAGCTGCAAAACCAGGGCAAAACTGGAACAGGAAACAACACCAGATTTAAGAAACCCAAATGCCCAAAGGTATATGTTTTCTTTGATACGTCTGGTGTAATTTATCTAAGTGCAAAGCTCTATTGAAAATAAATGGCTCGGGTTGTTTCATTTATACAAACACAGCAAGGTACATTGCATATGCTTGCTTATCATTTCATCAGAAGGAAGTGGTTATGTGGGAAGTAATTGGAGGTGTCGGGGGGGGAGGAAAATGACATTCATGTAAAAAAGGGATGCACCAATTTCTACCTCTGTGTCCATCCGTTCCCCATTTGAACATTATTTAAATTAGCATATCTAAATGTGTAATGTGCAATGTGTCAACTCTACCTAGCATTCATTAAATTGGATGCAAACACTTCAGGAAGGAAAACAGAATATTTTTTGCGGTACATGGTATACTGCGCTTTAGAAACAATCTCATTACATAGCTCCCTTAAGATTGCTAGATCTCTGAAGCAAGGATTTTCCTAGCAATTTACCAGCATACGATCATGAGATACGTTCATGTAATGTATGTTACTTAGTTTTTTCTCTCTCTCTCACCAGTCCTGGAATATCCTATAAATGCATGGAAGATACTTCATAGGCTGTTATACCTTCATACAGAACCCCAATAAGCTCATATTGAACCCCCAAAATAACCACAATATATATATATATATATATATATATATATATATAAATATATGCAGTGGTCGACAAATCACCAAAAAATCTACTCGCCGAACAAAAAAATCTACTCGCCACCTAGTACCACACGTGTGCTGCTTGGGCCAATAGGAGCTCGCCACGATGTTAAATCCACTCGCCCGGGGCGTGCAAATGTATAGGTTTGTCAAACACTGTATATATGCGTATAGGTGTCACATACGCATATATATTGTGGTTATTTTGGGGGTTCAATATGAGTTTATTGGAGTTCTGTATGTTTGAAATTCTGTTCAGCTGGTCCTGGCTGATTTGGAGGGTGGCTCCTCCTTCCCAGTTTTGAAGTTCACTCCCTCCCACTTTTAAATGGTTAAAAGCTCATTCCACTTCACCTCCACACTCATGGGAACCTGCATACAGTTTGATTGTGACAAATCTAATACAGAGTGCTTTTCCTGGTAATGTACAGGTTAATAAAAGCTTCAATCAGACTTAGAAAATTGCAACTAATTTTGATAGATTTATTATAAATCATTCTTCCTGGTAATGTACAGGTTTTTAAGAATTTATTTTAGTGTTAGGACCCTTGAGATGTGGTCTGCCTTGGAGGGGTTCAAGGGCTTACAACACTTTGGCTAAAGGGTTAAACTAAAAGACCAATTTATTTAAAAGATATCTTTATATATATATATATATGCACTGTACCGTGTTTCTGTGTTAATGGATGTAGCACTGAGCTCTGTCTGTGTTTCATGTTCTGTCTCTGGTTTTAAACTGTTATACCTTCATATCAACTAACATACCAACATATCAATCATTCAAAGTTGTTTTGTGCATAAGCAGTCAAGTCGGCAGAGGTCTCTTCATCAGGATTCCTTCCAACTGAATTGCCATTTACATGTCCATTGTGAACACCAACATCTCAAGAACAATGGCCTCACCAGCGCTTGAAATTGTTAGGTTTAGCTCTGGATGTCCCCTGGTCCTGGCCTGGTCCTGGCCTGGTCTTTGCCCTGTAACCAAATATTGTAGATTACACAGGAAATAAGTTGAAGAGTTTTTATTAGTCTCCCAGCTTTAAACCTTTGGGGGGAAAAAATCATATTTATCATAGGAAAAAAACCCAGCTGTGCCAATGAGAGGGCTTATCTTTAGCAAATGTGGTTATTTTGTATCTGGTGAAACCGGGAGATTTTGATAATTATCCCCAAAGTCATAAATAATTTGGTAGAAATTATTCAATATTGACAGTAGAAATGTGCAAACTTAAAGCTAAAAAGTCAATGGACGTTGCATGTTTGATTAATTTCACTTCTGAAATTTGATCTAACATAAAAAAAAAGGTTTTTTTTAAGTTGATGAGCTGCTATTTTGCCACTTTGAAATATAAAATGGACACTTTTCTAACAATTTGGCCTGTTTCCAAAGACATTTGGTGCCAAAAGTTCAACTAAAATACTTCTGATTTATTCTAATGTTTTGGAAAGTTCGAGTAAAACAGCGGCCGAGCGAATCTCAGTTACATTACACGTCGCTAATTTACAGATATTTTAAAATCGCAGTTTGCGGTCTCATGTAGCATAACTTGCTACAATATGCCCTTAAAAGGTCGGGTAATATCCATTTGAGAGTTCTGGCAAATAAAAATTCTGACAGTGTTTCTGTGGAATAGAAAAACGGCGAGCGGTAAATCCTGTGTATAGCTAAGATTAAAGACTGGCATAAGACAACGCAATGAAGAGTGATAAGTATATCCGTGTGCTATGACCTGCTCTAGAGAGACTACAGGAAAAAATGGTATCATTTGCATCCTTGTAGCTTTGGACCACGTACCAGATGCCAGAGGGCAGACTTTGCTGTAGACAGAAAATTAAGGGAAAAAGTTAACGAAAAAGATTTGAACAGCAAAACTCCCTTATTCTGTTCAAACCGACCTCTGGATATTTAATATAGAATAACAATTCTACTTTCCTGTTTCTTTCTCTGATTTCTACGGGTTCTGACACCACTCACAAAATGCTGCTATTTATTGTTGGAGTTTTCATAGCACCTGGCATACTGTGTATTGAGAAATAATATTCGATTTCATTTTTCCCGTCTGTGTGCACTATATGAGCATATGAGATAGCATGTCACTTTTTTGATATTATGTTATACTAGCTTCAGGAAACATTATAAAAAAAAAGATTATTTTCAAGACCTGTTTAACTGCTTTTCTATTTGTTTTTCCTGTCTTTGTGCTTTTGATGTATTTTAAATGTATAAATGTAAAAAGGAATTTCAGCAATGATGGCAAAAACATATAGAGAAATAAAAGACCAGAGTGTAGGTGTGTGTGTGTGTGTGTGTGTATGCTTATGTATGTGTGTGTGTGCGTGTGTGCGTATGTATGTATGTGTGTGTGTGTGTGCGTATATGATTATATGTGCGTGTGTGCGTATGTGTATGTATGTGTGTGTGTGTGTATGTGTGCGAATGTGCATGTGCGTATGTGTGCGTATGTGCATGTGCGTATGTGTATGTGTGTGTGTGCGTGCGTATGTGTATGTGTGTGTGTGTGTGTGTGTGTCGCCTAGGAGGGCTGTGCACACTTAAAGGAAGTAGGGGGTGTGTCCAAATCTCTTGAGCAGCAGGTAGTATCCCAGCGTAGCACCATATCGCTCTGCCATGCGCGGCTGGGTGGGGTGGGTGTTAGACACGATTATCCCAAGTAGTAGACCTATCTCTGATCTGGGCTGGGATAGGGTGTTAGACGGATATTCCCAGTGTAGCACCCTATCTCTGACTGGGCGGTGGATAGGGGTGTATTCTGGATAAATCGCACGTTAGCCAATCCCCACAGATCTGTTAACGTAGACCCGGGTAATTACGGTGCAGTATTATCAGTGTACGACCTTCTCGGCCTATTGCGTCGCAGCATAGGGAGTGGTACACGGATATCCCAGCCGTAGCACCCTATCTCTCGTAGAGCTGGGCTGGATGTGTGTACAGGATACCCAGTCGCCCTATTGTTGCTGTAGTGTACATACCTAGATCTCTGTGTGAGAAAAGGCTCAGAGGACACCCACACTCGATACCAAACAATATCAGATATTACAAATACAGTCAGTACTTGTATTAACTTCACAAAGCGATCACTCAGTCATCATTCGACAGACACGCTGTGTCAATTAAAAGTATTTTAATAGTTTTTCTGACTGCTCATAAATGTTTACTTTATTTGCATTAAAACAACTGCGTTTGCTGGAAGCTTACTTTTAGCACGCCTACATTAGATTCGTAAGCTCCTTCAGTGACAGAAGAACTCCATTCGGCCCGAGAGGTCTGAACTTCCTCGTGGATGGGATAAATGTAGTATTATTGGCAAAAATCATGCGTCATTTTTAGCATGGTGTTCCCACTTAAAATTACTGTACATGTTTTTACAATGCACAGATAAGAAAAAAAAGGCTTAAGCCCCCCAACAGGTCAGATTTTCAGATATCCCAGCCAGCACTAGGTGGACCATCAGTCCCTGCTTCAGCACACGTTGGCGCAATCAAGCCACTGCCTGCAGCCCAGGGAGGCCAATCAGAGACTCAGTCCTTTGACTAACATCTGCATGTGTGCCACTGTGCTGAAGCTGGGATATTCTGAAAAACTGACCTGTATTGGGGGGTGGGGCTTGAGGACTTGAGTTGTGCCCCACTGGTCTAAGTGTTTTCTGTTGGTTTATATGTTTGTAGCATTCTATGTATGCCTCAGTTCTTATACTGGTACTGTTAAAAAACACCTTGTGTGGGAAAAGCCCTATCAAGCGTCCTCCGACGCTTACTCCGGACAAGTAATTATGGACCGCACACATGGTTTTGTATCATTCTTCTGGCTCAATGCGCAATTTGTTAATTAATGGTGTCCCTATGGACTCCCGACTGACTAAAAGCACAATAATGATACTTTAACCCACTTGTATTACACAGACCAATAACATTAAACAAACGCTTGTCAAAGTGACAATTCTGGCTGGGTATGGAAACATATTGGCTACACTATGACAGCTGCGAATTCATTTTGTAAATCGTCAGCGCCTTTGACATTTACAATTCCTGAACTCATTTTCCCAGTTGTGCTATATAAGTACATTTTCTTGCATGTTACATTCAAAAATGTATTCCAAAAACAGTACATGTTCGTACCTAAACCGCGTTCTTCTCACATGTTCATCTTTACATTCTGCTTCTTTAGTATATTACCAAGCCTTTTAGATGATATGTTACTATACTCATCTGTAATTGTGGTAGCTATAGAAAGACTTTGCACAGGATTACAGCTGTTTCCAGAAGGCGTGCTGTTAAACATGAAAGGTCACTGCATTGAAGAATACTGAGTGCCAGATTTTGCTGTGCTTGTAAATTATGTTATCTCTAAAACTATTGGGTGTTGCTCTTGTCTATCAAACCAGTTTTATAAAATGGCTTTCTTCGGTAGTATTATCTTCCATAAAGGGTGGCCAAAAAAACTAAATGTCAGCGATCGAGAGTTGCCCATAAATACCTTCTAAAATTGCTACCCAAATGACGGATTTCACTCCATGAATGTCAAGGAGCTGTTTAGAAAAGTGATGTTGGACCTTTAGGACAGAACTTTCATATAACTGTCTTCACTATTTGGCTTAAAAATCTATGTTTGTTCTTCATTTTTTTTTAACTACTAAACATGTGACAAGTTTTTTAAAGCTTTGGCCCCATGTTCATAAAATTTATAATCACCTCTATCCACTTATGATCTATTGTTCAGGCACTAGATGTCCAAAACTGTAGGGCAGTGTTATAACCCAAATCCAGCCCATCAAGATCCTCAAACAGGTCAGGTTTACAGGGATATTCTGCTTGCAGCAGGGTGGCTCAATCAACAATGACAACCACTGATTGATTCCACCTGTGCGGAAGCAGAGATGTCCTAACGCCTGACCTTTTGAGAGTAGTTACTTTAGAACGAGAGTTGAAATCACTGTGCTTAGGAAAGAAGGTGGACTTGTGGCATATTTAATAACATGTGTATAGGTTCAACATTTGCATTGATGTATCAAGTATTTTGCTCTTCTTTTGTTACCACTGCCTCCACTTGACTTGGGCACTAGGGGAAGTCGGAGGGAGAGGGGGACGGAGTTTACATGGGGCACGCAGTATAATGAGAATGTTCACATTTCTGTGTCTCATGTCCCGCTTGCACCCTTGGGGAGAGTTCGTAGGAGGAGTTGGGGGGGAAGTTCTTTGCACAGATTATAATGAGATTATCACATTCTGCGTCTCTGAAGTAATGTGGTTTTTGAGATTTATTGTGCCAAAATATGGGGGTGACCAGTCCCAAAGTTACATATCAGATGTAAAACAATGGTTCTCAATATCAGTACCTCTGCTCCCAAAACTTATTTTACTTGTTTGATACTTAAAACCCATCACTTACTAAAAAAAAAAGTCAAACATTGTGACAGTGGAAAAAAATAAACACAGGGCAAGAAATAATACTGTAGGAATTTTATGACTGCCAACATTGTGCGTTGTGGAAGTATTCTTTTCTCATATTGTGTCTGAGGCTTTGAAGCCTGTGAGTGGATAAATGGTCTTGTTTGTTTTTATGGAGTGATTTCAAGTAACTGTCTATAAAAGTAAATTTCAGATTCCACAACCAGCAGACAAATATATCACAAATGGATTACACTGTACATATATATATTTTAAGCCCGATTGAGCAGTATAAACTGCAAACTTGTTTGTGTTTTAAGGAAAGTTAGGCGTTATGAGCCGCAAGATGACTTGCGAACAAGCCATAAAAAAATGCTGACCAATGCAGGTTCTGCACAAACGGGAGCAACGGCATATGATGCACCAATTGGTACTGAGTATCTGTGGGATTGAGGCATTTTTTCTGCGTATAGTGAACTAGCCATTATAATCACATCGCCATAAGAGCCAACGCTAAGAAATTTAGTGCACTATAATTAAACTGACTCCTTGCAACTTCTCCTTAATGCAAATATTTCTCGTATTTATAATCATCCGTTATATGCTGTAATTTGAATAATGTACTGTCAGTTAATAGCTTTTATAATGGCATTCTTTTGGTAACAAGACTGCTGTAGTGTGTATTGCATCTATGATACTCAGCAACAAACAATGTACACTTTAATGACTTATGGTATACGGACAAACATTTTAATGATTTCATAAAGCAAGCAGAACACAGGCTAGGGCACTTGTAACAGACCCCCCGCGCAATTGCATTATAATGGAACTTCGTGTGTGAAAGATAATGAAGACTTTGAATGAGCATTATTCATTAATTCCACCTGTAAAGAATATCTTGCTTTTTACACTGTTTATTTTTACAATTTTTTTTTAAGATTACTTTATTCAGATTAAATACTGGAGCCTTCCAGTGATTATACTTACACTTTGCCCTGCCCCAGAAGCAAATACTTTCGGCAACATTGCTCATACATTCTTTATTTGTGCATCCACACAACTGGAACACATCCTACCTGAACTCCTCACAGCCGCCACCCAGATAAGTTCTTCAAGACTTCAGACGGTCTCACAATTGTAATCTTGTCTCTAACTGTTACATTATCGCCAATAACAATATTGTCACCCCAACTGTCCATGAAAATTTCTGTAAATATAACGTGTCATATGTATTGTCATATCACTCTGTTGCCGGGACATACTTGAAATGGAGGTGACGCTCAATGTAGTTACTTCTGGTAAAACATTTTATAGATGAAATAAACTAATATTTATGCACAGATCCTCCAGTATCGAGGAGTTCATACAAGTCCCGCGTGTTCCTCTCTATATTTAACAGTCTATGTACCCGGTTCACTCAGCAATTGTGTAATCTGTCCACATTTCAGAGAGTCCAGTTGACAGTAGATTATCCTCCTTTAGGCAAAGTGAAAGTCAGGATAAAAGGTTTAAAAAAAAAATTAATTCTAGAGTTTCCTGCAACCTTCAATTGCATTTTCTTGCCATAAATACTGTAGTATCTTGCTGCCTCTGGCATTAGAGTTTGTAATGTCTATTGTCCAAGAATCTTGCTATACCTAAGTCACATCCTGCCGCCTGCTTAAGTGAATAAAGATGTTTCAGTGCATCGTAAAGCAGAGTGCCATTTTAGTATCTCCTCCATTTTCTCTGCTCGTAGGCTTTTGTGACAATGCTAGATGGGTATCCTTCTTCTCTGAGGATCCGGCCTGTGTGCTCTTCTCTTGTTCTCCTATGCAAAGGTTAATCATGCATTGAACTTCCCCTCACTATATAACCAAAATTGAGCATTGGTACCTACTTTTATGCATTCATAGAGATTTGAACACTTTTGTGCCTTATCGGCCTTATTTAGTGCCTCACATTAATAATCATATCCACTGATTTGAGCTAACAGCTGACCACTTAAGACAAACAGCTCCCGGAGCCCGAACGGGATATGACATCAATTTGACACTCCCCTAGAAGAGTATATTTTAGAAAACGACGAGGCTATGTACCTGACTGCTCCCCTGAAGAAGTTGGGTAGCACGTGAAACGTACGTGGTTTTAGGGACCCACGAGGCACCACGGTTCCCCCCCCCCACCGGCGTCGACGTGGGAAGTGGTCTACCTTTGAGAAGAGCACCTAAGGTTTTCGGCTGTTGGTGGTGTCTTTTTACACATATACGCCCCCAAAGTACATCACTAAAAATGAATATGCTTCTTACTTACTTGCTAGCAAGTTGCCATGTGAAGCTATATGTCTTGCTCCCACATGGATATATATGTTCCACATACCTAGATACATGGGACATCATATTACATACACAGCATCGAAGCAGCACTGACTACCACGGGCTATTAATGTTACATGCGGCCAGGTTTTAAAGTGATTACATCGATCTTGGTCTGACGGAGGCGATATATGGGGCGTTATCCCATTGTATCCTACACCGCTGTTGACAAGTCACTGTTGCATGTAATTGGGGCAGTTCTTATTGGCAATTTTCCTCTAACATGAATTCTAGAATATTTCTCAATTATACATATAAGGTGAAGGATCTGACGGTCTACAATGCCAATTTTTTTTATAATTGAAACAACGTGTTGTTTTACTGTAATAAGTAATAGCGGAGAGGTTTACTTTTACCTGCATATATTATGAGTACTCAGGGGGCTCACCCCTAGGATGAAGTAACGATGTATTCTCCCAGTAAGCTAGGGGATAGCGATGGTAGGCAATATGTATCTGCGAAGCAAAACTACTGGCTAACACAGTCCACATACCTAGTTGTGTAGCATACGGGTGTTTACTGTTTATCGCTATTAACCCTGCAAAAATATATCTGACATATGTAATCCACTTTCCAATATTGAATGGATACTTTGTTAAACATTACATGTCCACCCACGCCTCGCGCAATTGGGGGTCTTAAGTCACTGTAATATTTTCACGTTATAATCGTCGCGTTCCATGATTAATATAAATTTTTTTCTGTATTAGTGGGCGTCTAATAAACCACCAATTATATGGCGCTTGGTGTTTTATCAAACTTAATGGACTATCCCTCCTTTAGAATAAGAGTATTCACATTTTATGACTATTGTCCTAACAGATAACTTCTATTTCATGTAGCTAGAGTGCAAGATTAAAGGATCAAATGTGCGTTTTAATCTCACTACTTGTTGTTTCTATATATTATATCCCTTTGCACACGAGTTACTTTTAACTCATTTCTATCTATCAAGTGGTTAGGCTGAGCGACGGTTCAAGACAGTAGAGTATGAAACATTAAACATTTAAATATTCGTACAATATAAGCAACATTAATAATATTACTGCATCAGTGCAGGATTTACACATAGACATCGAAGTAGAATTAAGGCACCTCACAATGCAGGGGCCCTCAAAAATAGAAAAAATGTACTGTTATGAATTCAAGTTTACAATGGGATGAAAATAAGCAGATCTTGGGGAAAAAGAGATTTGTATAATAGTGGACATTTCATTTCAAGTCTAAACCTAGCATCGCCGTGTGGCATCGAATGTGCATACACTTGTAGTTTCTCATTTGAAGACATCGTCAGTGACTTGCTACTCAAAACCCCCGAAGAAACTGTTTTACTATTAATATGATGTGATGTTGGCAAACAGCTCATTTAGCTGTAACAGGGCATCTTTTATACTGTGAACAGTATATAACAATGCTAGCAAAACGCCTTCATTCATGCCGTTTCATGTTTATATTTTTCTCCATCTCCAGTCAGAATAATAAATATTTCTCATTTTTGGAGCTATTTGAATTGTTAGGGCCTCAGAGGTCAGCGTCTGGCCCTGGATGTAACCAGAATTTAAATTGGTGCTGAGCATTCACCATCAGTACAGAGGGGGAATATAAAAACGCAGACGTGAGACACACATGAAGGTTAATCATTGTTATAGGATTGTATATTAAAACATAAAAACACAATACAATCTTACACTTCAACGTAAGTGCCATAGCAATTTGACTACAGTACTTACGTGTCAAGGTAAGTCATTTAGCATTCCTAACTCTTCTCTGCATTGGTGAGATGAAAATCGAATTCCCTAGGATGTTTTTTGACTATCTTAGGCTGATCAGGCACAATTTATTACATTTCAGTATTTCATCTTAAAATATGCTAGTTTAACTATGCTAATTTTGTGCTGATACTAGTTGACTTTGAGCAAGACGATTCTGATATAGAAATATATATTTGATTATTTTTTTTATCATGCCTTTTATGAAGGTTTATAAACTACAAGAGAGATGTCATTTTTCACCATAAGACTCTTTTCATATCTCTTGTGCTATTGCTTTTTTTGTATAACGTGCATTCTTTTTGAAAGAGGCGCCTTATCTTGACTCTAATACTTTTAGTTGGGATAATAGCTGTCTGCTTGTTTTATCTTTGTATGTTGGTTAGTTCTAATACCACGGTTGTCATAAGTCTTTATCACTCAATTATTAGATTCAAAATGTAAATGTACATTTCAGATTTTTTTACTGTTTAGTGCTCCATGAATTAAAAGAAAATATCATTTAAACTCCTTCTGCGTTTTCTTCAAATTTCACTGGTAGAAAAAGAGGGATGGAAATAAAAGCCTGGAGATGGTCACTGGCACGTGAAGTCCCATACAAGTCATTGCCCGGTTTGCAACGCGCCATACGTAGACTATTTAACCTATTTAATGTTATACAGCACCTATTACAACTAAATCAACATAATCTAACGGTAACCCAGAGCGATTCCTTAAGTAATGCATTGTTATTTTATTCCCGACCGTTAGTTGCTAATGACATTCAAAAGTGATGTCCACCAGCATCGCTTATCCACACGAACTGTCGATCGGGTTACGCAGGGGATTTAACCTGACCTATTTAGGTCATAACCAAAAGGTGGCATCTTACATTTAGAAATATGGGGTGTTGAAGAGAGAGAGATTTCAGGTCTGGGGGAGTGAACGCCAACTTTAGGTAAGCCCATTAGGTCAGTTATTTGAAGCTAACGCAAGGCAGTGCTAATTTATTTTGACATTAACCCATGCTAAGGAGTTTACACAACGGCGTCATTTTCTTGCAATATATTAGCTTTGGCGATTTGAGGTAAACCAACGTCCTTTAGTATTTTACGCAACCTAACGTTATTTGCCATGATTAAACTGAATTTAGTGCTTCGGCCTATGTGAGTTCCATACTATACGTCTCTAATTATAAGAAATAGGTGAATGTTGTCAAAAATGTTAAAATGTTTAACTTTTTGTTTTCTGAGTGAATGAATCACTGATTATACTAGAAAACCAGGTGCTCTGTTTTTTTGTGTGTGTTTGGTTGTGTGTTGTGTGTGTGTGTGTGTGTGTTTTGTTGTGTTGTGTTGTATTGTTGTGTGTTTTGTTGTGTGTGTGGTGTGTGTGTGTGTGTGTGTGTGGTGTGTACAGTATGGTTGTGTATGGTGGGGCCTCTGCTACAAATATATGTATACA
>CM071580.1:25767410-25858235 GCA_036426205.1 Ascaphus truei
GTATGCGTATATATGTGTGTGTGCGTGTGTGCATAGTATGTATGTGTGTGTGTGTGCGTATATGAGTATGTGTGCGTGTGTGCGTATGTGTATGTATGTGTTGTGTATGTGTGTTGTATGTGTGCGTATGTGCATGTGCGTGTGCGAGGTAGTGTGATGTGTGTGTGTGCGTGCGTGCGTGCGTATGTGTGTATATGAGTATGTGTGCGTGTGTGCGTATGTGTATGTGTGCATATGTGTATGTGTATGTGGTGTGTGTGCGTGCGTATGTGGTGTGTGCGTATGTAGTGTATGTGTATGTGCGTGTGTGTGCGTGTGTGCGTATGTGTATGTGCGTGTATGAGTGTGTGCGTGTGTGCGTATGTGTATGTATATGTGTGTATGTATATGTGTGTATGTGTGCATATGTGCATGTGCGTATGTGTATGTGCGTGTTATGAGTATGTGTGCGTGTGTGTATGTATATGTGTGTATGTATATGTGTGTATGTGTGCATATGTGCATGTGCGTATGTGTATGTGCGTGTATGAGTATGTGTGCGTGTGGTTGTATATGTGTGTATGTATATGTGTGTATGTATATGTGTGTATGTGTGCATATGTGCATGTGCGTATGTGTATGTGCATGTATGAGTAGGCCTAACAATAGCAAGTGTATCTCTCAGAAACCGTAGGGGCTACAGATCAGCTATGAGAGAACCCACGTTCAACACCGGCAATTAATAGCAGTTCCCGGAGCTATACATGATGAGTTAATCTACATCTGGGCGATTGATGCATTTTGAATGAAATCTGACACCTAAACATGTTTAAATCAAGTTGTAAAGTTAGTTTATAAAGACGACAAGCTAAGATTTGGGAGGGGTTTGAGCGGCAAACACTGATTGTGCATGCGCAAAATTTGGCCCAGCTTTGCTGTGACAAATATGGTCCCTCTACCTAAGACTCCTGTGACTCCCTGCCCCCTCTTACTCCTGTGACTCCCTGTGACTCCCTGCAACTCCCTGCCCCCTCAGACTCCTGTGACTCCCTGCCCCCTCTGACTCCTGTGACAGTTTATTGTATCATGTGTTTTCTGTGACCCTGTCCTGTTGTCGGTGCCTCAGGGACTGAGCATTGTGGTTAGAGATGCCCCGATAAAAAAAAAGGTTGAAAACCACTGATCTAGGCTACTGGAGCGCTTCATTTAAGAGGTGAGGTTTAAGGTTAGTCTTGAAGGTGGGGAGAGAAGGTGCTGGGTGTATGCGGAGTGTGAGGGGAGTTCCACGGGTAGGGGCAGGAGATGAGCAGTGATGGAGGAAGGTGCTCGGTGTATGCGGAGTGTGGGGTTCCACAGGTAAGGGGCAGTGAGGGAGAGAGAGGTGCTCGGTGTATGCGGAGTGTGAGGAGTTCCCAGGTAAGGGGCAGTGAGGGAGAGAAGGTGCTCGGTTGTATGCGGAGTGTGAGGGAGTTCCACAGTAAGGGGCAGTGAGGGAGAGAAGGTGCTCGGTGTATGCGGAGTGTGAGGGAGTTCCACGGTAAGGGGCAAGTGAGGGAGAGAAGTGCTCGGTGTATGCGGAGTGTGAGGGAGTTCCACGGGTAAGGGGCAGTGAGGGAGAGAAGGTGCTGGGTGTATGCGGAGTGTGAGGGGTTCCACGGTAAGGGCAGTGAGGGAGAGAAGGTGCTGGGTGTATGCGGAGTGTGAGGGGCCAGGGTAAGGGGCAGTGAGGGAGAGAAGGTGCTGGTGTATGCGGAGTGTGAGAGGAGTTCCACGGGTTAAGGGGCAGTGAGGGAGAGAAGGTGCTCGGTGTATATGAGTGGGAGAGTTCCACAGGTAAGGGGCCAGTGAGGAGAAAAGGTGCCGGTGTATGAGATTGTGAGAGAGGTTCCACAGGTAAGGGGCAGTGGGGGGGGGAGAGAAGGTGCTGGGTTATATGAGTGTGAGGGAGTTCCACAGGTAGGGGCAGTGAGGGAGAGAAGGTGCTGGGTGTA
This sequence comes from Ascaphus truei, assembly GCA_036426205.1. NCBI lineage: Eukaryota > Metazoa > Chordata > Amphibia > Anura > Ascaphidae > Ascaphus > Ascaphus truei. The sequence continues at coordinate 25,769,381 of CM071580.1, forward strand.
TGCGGGAGTGTGAGGGAGTTCCACAGGTGGGGCAAGGGAGAGTGGGGGAGAAGGTGCGGGTGATATGAGTGTGGAGTGAGTTCCACGGGTAAGGGGCAGTGAGGGAGAGAAGGTGCTGGTGTAGCGGAGTTTGAGTGAGTTCCACAGGTAAGGGGCAGTGAGGGAGAGAAGGTGCTAGGTGTATGCGAGTTGTAGTGAGTGAGTTCCACAGGTAGGGGCAGTGAGGGAGAGAGAAGGTGCTGGGTGTATGGGCGTGTGAGGGAGTTCCACGGGTAAGGGGCAGTGAGGGAGAGAAGGTGCTGGGTGTATGCGGAGTGTGAGGGAGATCCACGGGTAAGGGGCAGTGAGGGAGAGAAGGTGCTCGGTGTATGCGGAGTGTGAGGGAGTTCCACGGGTAAGGGGCAGTGAGGGAGAGAAGGTGCTCGGTGTATGCGGAGTGGGGGAGTTCCACAGGTAAGGGGCAGTGAGGGAGAGAAGGTGCTCGGTGTATGCGGGAGTGTGGGGAGTTCAACAGTTAAGGGGCAGTGAGGGAGAGAAGGTGCTGGGTGTATGCGGAGTGGAGGGAGTTCCACGGTAAGGGGCTAGTGAGGGAGAGAAGGTGCTGGGTGTATGCGCAGGTGTGAGGAGAGTTCACACGGGTAGGGCAGTGAGGGATGGAAGGCGCTTCGGTGTATGCGGAGTGTGAGGGGAGTTCCACGGGAAGGGGCAGTGGGGAGAGAAGGTGCTCGGTGTATGCGGGAGTGTGAGGGAGTTCCACAGGTGGTAAGCGGCAGTGAGGGAGAGAAGGTGCTCGGGTATGAGCGGAGGGGGAGAGACAAGGTAGTGGGGCCTAAAGTGAGGGGAGAGAAGGTGCGCGGTGCATGCGGAGTGTGAGGGAGTTCCACGGGTAAGGGGCAGTGAGGGAGAGAAGGTGCTGGGGTATGAGGGTTGAGGGAGTTCCACGGGTAAGGGGCAGTGAGGAGAGAAGGTGTCGTGTTGGTGTATGCGGATAGTGTGAGGGAGTTCCATAGGTAGGGGCAGTGAGGGAGAGAGAGGAAGGTGCTGGGTGATGCGGAGTTGAGGGTGTTCCACGGAAGGGGCAGTGAGGAGAGAAGTGCTCTGGTGTATACTGAGTGTGAGGGGAGTTCACAGGTAGGGCAGTGAGAGAGAAGGTGCTGGGGGAGTGCGGAGGTGAGGGTAGTTCCACGGTTAGGGGGCAGTGAGGGAGAGAAGGTGTCGGTGTATGCGGAGTGTGAGGGAGTTCCAGGGTAAGGGAGAGTGAGGGAGAGAAGGTGCTGGGTGTATGCGGAGTGTGAGTGAGTTCCAGGGTTAGGGGCAGTGAGGGGAGAGAAGGTGCTGGGTGTATGCGGAGTGTGAGGGAGTTCCACGGGTAAGGGGCAGTGAGGGAGAGAAGGTGCTCGGTGTATGCGGAGTGTGAGGGGTTCCACACGGGTAAGGAGGCTCGTGAGGGAGAGTGTGAGGTGCTCGGTTGTGTTGCGGGATAGTGTGAGGGAGTCACAGGTAAGGGGCAGGGAGGGAGAGAAGGTGCGGGTGTGAATGCGAGTGTGAGGGAGTTCCACAGGTAAGGGCAGTGAGGGAGAAGGAAGGTGCTGGTGTAGCGAGTGTGAGGTGAGTTCCCAGGTAAGGGCAGTGAGGGAGAGAAGGTGACTCGTGTATGGGAGTGTGAGGGAGTTCCACGGGTAGAGGGGGCAAGTGAGGGGAGAGAAGGTGGCTCGGTGGTATGTGGAGTGTGAGGGCGGTCCACGGGTAAGGGCAGTGAGGAGAGAAGTGCTGGTGTATGCGGAGGGTGAGGGGAGTCCCAGGTAAGGCGGCAGGAGGGATGAGAAGGGCTGGTGTATGCGGATGGAGGGGTCAACAGGATAAGGGGCAGTGAGGGAGAGATGTGGACTGGTGTAATGTGGAGTGTGAGGGAGTTCCACGGGTAAGGGGCAGTGAGGGAGAGAAGGTGCTCAGTGTATGCGGAGTGTGAGGGAGTTCCAAGAATAAAGGGGCAGTGGGCAGTGAGGGAGAGAAGGTGCTGGGGGTATGTGGAGTGTGAGGAGTCCACGGGTAAGGGGCCGCCAGTGAGGGAGAGAGGTGCGAGGTGTATGTGGAGTGTGAGTGGAGTTCACGGTGTAAGGGCAGGAGGGAGAGGAAGTGATCAGTGTATGCGGAGGAGTGAGGAGTTCCCAGATAAGGGGCAGTGAGGGAGGAGAAGGTGCTCGGTGTATGTGGGAGTGTGAGGGAGTTCCACAGTAAGGGCAGTGAGGGAGAGCAAGGTGCGGGTGTAGCGGAGTGTGAGGGTGTTCAACTAGGTAAGGGGCAAGTGAGTGGAGAGAAGGTGCTCAGTGTAGGCGGAGTGTGGGGAGTTCACGGGTAAGGGGCAGTGAGGGAGAGAAGGTGCTCGGTTGTGAGTGTGAGGGAGTTCCACGGTTAAGGGCAGTGAGGGAGAGAAGTTGACTGGGGGGTGTATGCGGACGTGTGAGAGGGAGTTCCACAGGTAAGGGGCGTGAGGGAGAGAAGGTGCTCGGTGTATGCGGAGTGTGAGGGAATTCCACAGATAAGGGGCAGGTGAGGGAGAGAATGTGCTCAGTGTATGGTGGGTGTGAGAGGAGTTCCACGGTAAGGGGCAGATGAGGGAGAGAAGGTGCTCAGTGTATGCGGAGTGTGAGGGAGTTCCACAGATAAGGGGCAGTGAGGGAGAGAAGGTGCTCGGTGTATGTGGAGTGTGAGGGAGTTCCACGGGTAAGGGGCAGTGAGGGAGAGAAGGGTGGGTGTATGGGAGTGTGTTAGGGAGTTCAACCCGGGTAAGGGCAGTGAGGGAGAGAAGGTGCTGGGTGTATGTGGAGTGAGTGAGGGAAGTTCCACGGGGGGAAGGGGCAGTGAGGAGAGAAGTGCTCGGTGTATGGGAGTGTGAGGGAGTTCCACGGGTAAGGGGCAGTGAGGGAGAGAAGGTGCTGGGTGTATGCGGAAGGTGTGAGGGAGTTCCACAGGTAAGGGGCAGTGAGTGAGGGAGAGAAACGTGCTCGGTGTAGGCGGAGTGTGAGGGAGTTCCAAGGGAAGGGGCAGTGAGGGAGAGAAGGTGCTGGGTGGTATGCGGAGTGTGAGGGAGTTCCACAGGTAAGGGGCAGAGGGAGGAGAAGGTGCTCTGTGTATGCGGAGTTGTGAGGAGTTCCACAGATAAGGGCAGTGAGGGAGAAGGGTTTAAGGTGAGAGAGAGCTGTAGATGTGAAAGGGGGTGTAAAGGAGACAGTTATGGGCAGGAGCGCAGGAGACGAGAGGAGCATAGTGAGAGATGAGAGATAAGCTGTATGTAGGGAAGGAAACAGATGAGGGGAGAGACCCTGAGAAGAGGAGAGAACTTGTGCGTGATTCAAAATGATAGGGAATCCTTCGGAGAGGAATTAAGGAGAGACGATGAGCAGACACTGTTTGATTAACAAATATTCCGCCATTCAAACTCCCCTAATAAACTCAATTTGTATTAATTTCCACAAACAAAACAGTCAAATATTTCCATTTAGCGTGCCAGATTTCCTTACATAAGCCAATTAGACTGTAAGTATTTTTTTTCTCCAGCTACATGAGATTGCACACTTTAATTGGAAGGCGTTAACTTTCTGTGCAGATCACGTTCAGAGTAAGAATCTCAAGTAACTAATTTCATACTTTTCACGCCGCCCAAAATTGACATATTTGTGGTGCGTTTATTGGCCCTGTCTCCTTAAACAATTAAAGGTATTTCGCTTTGCAGATTGTTAATCCGCTCAGGAACGGCTGTTTCAGTCTATATCTTTTGTTGAAAACTTATTCCCTTCATCGTCTTGTAAAGAAATATCGATGCCTTCATCAGTAAGGTTCTGTGAATTCTCTGGCATGCGGTCAATCAGCTTATAGGCTAAACATTTCATTTATCATATTACAAATTATTAGCTTTTTCAGGGTACTGATCCTTTAGTGACTAATTAAAATGTCAATAACGTGAGTCACTGATTGAGCCACCTGTTGTGAAGAGGGATATCCTTAAAACCTGACCTGTTGGTGGCCCTTGAGGACACAAATGAATTAAATGATGGTTTATCTATTGCAAATATTTTTTACGTTTCAAGATAAAAAGACAAATAAATCAAAAACCAGCAAGGTATTCATTATTTTACCAGTGTTCATGAGTCCACAGGAACCTGCTATGTGCCCTATGATACGTAAATCTGAGTTATCTAGCGCCCAGTTTCTACACATGAGGGATGGGGACAACAAGGCCAGCAGGGGCACATTGGCTCCTATTATTTTATTTTATGGATGAATAATAAAAAACGTCCAAGGCTCAAACAGATGAGACAGAAACGAAGGACGGGTTGGGGCGAATAAAATCACAATAAAACACACAAAAAAATAAGTAAAGTAAAAGATATATATATATATATTATAGTCTACACACTAACATAGGTGTTTATCGATTATCCTTTTGAAGAAGATCATAGCACAATAAGCCCTGTTGCATCACACAATAGCATAACACCTATTGATTTTATTGCTGTGGCTATTTTACCTTGCTTATCCGAACATCCTGCTCAGTGTATTATCAGAGGCTTTATTTAGCCTTTTCATCGAGTAAGAATTCAAGTAAACATGTTTTGCTAGAGTAGCACCCTATCTCTGATACTGGGCTGGGATAGGGGTGTTACACGGAATCCCAGTGTAGCACCCTATCTCTGATACTTGGGCTGGATAGGGTGTTACGTGGATATCCATGTAGCCCCTTATCTGTACTACTGGGCTAGGATAGGGGTGTTGGACGGATCATCCAGTGTAGCACCCTATCTCTGATACTGGCTGGGATAGGGGTGTACGTGGATATCCTACCCGTGTAGCCCTATCCTCTGATAATGGGTGGGATAGGGGTGTTACGGTGGATATCACCAGTGTAGCAGCCCTATCCTCTGATAAGGCTGGGCTAGGGGGTGTTAACACGATACCATGTAGCACCCTATCTCTGATGCTGTGGCGTGCGGGATAAGGTGTTACACGGATTCCCAGTGTACGCACCTATCTCTGATCTCTGGGCTGGGATAGGGGTGTTACGCGGATTCTCCCAGTGTAGCACTATATCTCTGAATACTGGGGCCTGGGATCGAGGGTGTTACCCGGATATCCCAGTGTACACCTATCTCTGATTCTGGGGGCTGGGATAGGGTGTTAAGCGGATAATCCAGTGTAGCACCACTATCTCTGATACTGGGCTGGGATGGGGTGATTACGTTGATATCACGTTGTCCATCCCCTACTCTGATACTTGGGCTGGGATGGGTGTTACAACACCGGATATCCAGGAACCCAGTAGCACCCTATCTCTGATACTGGTCTGGGATAGGGTTGTTACGTGGAATCCCAGTTATCACACCTATCCTGATACGGGCTAGATAGGGTGTTAGAAAGAGGATATCCCAGTTGTAGCACCACATCTCTGATATGGGCTGGGATGGGGTTACCACGGATATTCCTGTACACCCTATCTCTGAGCTGCGGCGGATGGTGTGTTTACGCGGATTTAATCCCAGTGTAGCACCCGATCTCTGATGACTGGGCTGGGATAGGGGTGTAAGGGATATCCCACGTGTGCACACCCTTTCTCTGGACTGGGCTAGGATAGAGTAGGTTAGGACGGATATCCTCAGTGTGTGCCACCGCTATCTCGGATACTGGGCGGGATAGGGGTGATTACCGTCCCTATATCCCAGTGTTAGCGCCTATCTCTGATGCTGGCTGGATGGGGATCGGGGTGTTTGCGCGGATATCCCAGTGTAGCACCGATCTCGACTAACTGGGCTGGTGGGATAGGGGTGTTAGTGGAGTACCAGTGTAGCACCTATCTCTGAACTTGGGCTGGGATAGGGGTGTTCCGTGGAATATCCAGTGTTAGCACCCTATCTCTGATACGGGCTGGGATAGGGGGTGGTTACGTGGATATCCCAGTGTAAGAACCCCTGATCTCTGATCGCTGGGCTGGGATGGGGTGTTATCAGCTGATATCCCAGGTAGCCACCCGCATCTCTGATGCTGGGCCTGGGATAGGGTGTTACGGTAATCCCAGGCGTAGCACCCTATCTTGATAACTGGCTGAGGATAGGGGGTGTTACGTGGATATCCAGTTAGCACCTATCTTGATACTGAGCTTAGGATAGGGGGTGTATTAGACGTGATATCCCAGTGTAGCACCTATCTCTGATACTGGGCTGGGATAGGGTGTTACCACGACTATCCCAGTGTAGCACCCTATCGTCTGATGCTGATTGGGCTAGGGGTGGTTACGCGACTATCCGTGTAGCACCTCATCTCTTATGACTGGGCTGGGATAGGCGGTGTTCGGATATCCCAGTGTAGACCCATATTCTGTAACTGGAGCTGGGATATGGGGTGTTACGTGGCTATCCCAGTGTAGACCCTATCTCTGATGCTGGGGCTGGGATAGGGGTGTTACCCCGGTATCCCGTGTGCAACCTATCTCTGATGCTGGGCTGGGATAGGGGTGTTACGCGATCTCCCCAGACGTATCACCTATCTCTGCATACGGGCTGGGATAGGGGTGTTACGTGGATATCGCCGATGTAGTCACCTAGTCTCTATACTAGTGGCTGGATAGGGGTGTTAGCACGGATATCCCATTAGCAACCCTATCCTGATAACTGGGCTGGGATGGTGGTGTACCGGACTTCCCAGTGTAACACCCTACTCTGATGCTGGTGGGATAGGGTTGTACGCGGATATCCCAGTGTAGCACCCCTGTACCTACTTGATACTGAGGCTGGGATAGGGTGTTACGGTGGTATATCCCATTGTAGCACCTATCTCTGAATGGCTGGGATAAAGGGGTGTTACGTGAGTATCCCAGGTGTAGCCCCTATCTCCTGAATGCTGGGCTGGATAGGGGTTGTTTACCCAGATATCCCAGTTGTACAGCACCCTTCTCTGATTACTGGAGCTGGTAGGGTGTATCGCGGATATCACCGCCGTAGCACCCTATCTCTGATGCGTGCTGGGATAGGGGTTTACACGTAGTCCCAGTGGTCAAAGCCACTATCTCTGATTAATAGGGCTGGGATAGGGGTGTTACACGATATCCAGTGTAGACCTATCTCTGATTACTGGGCTGGAGTATGGGTGTTAAGCGATATCCAGTGGTAGCACCTATCTACTGATGGGGCTGGGATAGAGGGTGGTACACGGCATATCCCAGTGGTAGCACTATCATCTGGATGCTGGTGGGTAGGGGTGGTGTTACACCCCGGAATCCCGCTGTGTGCACCCTATCTTGATTACTGGGTCTGGGGATAGGGTGTTAGACGGATTATCCATTGTAGCACCTCTATCTTGTGATGTGCTAGGGAAGTGGGTGTTACAGGGATATCCCAGGTCGAGCACCGAGCTGTCTGATACTGGGCTGGGATAGGGGTTGTTACACGGATATACCCAGCGTCGCACCCTATCATCGATGTGGCTGGGGGGATGGGGGTTCTCGTGGATATCCCACGTCTACGCAACCCTTATCTCTGTAACTGGGCTAGGATAGGGTGTAGAGAGGATATCCAGTGTAGCACCCATCTATGCATAGGCTGGGATAGGGGGTGTTACCGCCTATATCCCCAGGTAAGCACCCTATCTTCTGATGTTGGCTGGAATAGGGGTGTTAGCGGATATCCCGTGTACACCCTAATCTCTGTACTGAGGCTGGGATGTGGTGTTACGTGGATTCCCAGTTGTTCGCACCCTATCTCTGTACTGGGCATGATAGAGTGTAGACGGTATCCCAGTGTAGCACCATCTCTGATTGGGCTGGGATAGGGGTTGTTACCCGAGATATCCGTGTAGCACCCTATCTCTGATGCGGGGCTGGGTTTTAGGGGTGTTTACCGGATATCCAAGTGTAGCACCTATCTCTGATACTGGGCTGGATAGGGGTGTTCGTGGATATCCCGCTGTAACACCCTATCATCGATACTGGGTTGGGTAGGGGTGTTACGTTGGATATCCCAGGTACACCCTATCTTGATACGGAGTGCTGGATGGGGTGTTGGACGTGGATATCCCAGTTTAGTCACCCTATATTGATGCTGGCTGGGATAGGGTGTTACCAGGATATCCTAGCGTAGCCCCTATCTTCGATGCTGGGTGGGATAGGGGTGTACGGGATATCCCAGCGTAGCACCCTATCTCTGACTGGCGGGATAGGGTGTTAACTTGGCTATCCCTTGAGCCCCTATCTCTGATACGGGCGCTGGATGGGGTGTTAACGATATCCCGTGTAGCACCCTATCTCTGATACGGGTCTGGATAGGGGGTTACCCCGGATATCCCATGTAGCACCCTTCTCTGATGCTGGGCTGGTGATATGTGGTGTTCACGCGGTATCCCAGTGTAGCACCCTATCTCTTATCTGGGCTTGGGATAGGGGTGGTTACTGGATATCCCCGTTGTAGCACATCCCTATCTCTGATACTGAGTTGGGATAGGGGTGTACGTGGATATCCCGTGTAGCACCCTATCTCTGATGCTGGGCTGGGATAGGGTGTTTACCCGGATTTCCACGTGAGCACCCTTCTCTGATGCTGGGGGATTAGAAGGGTGGTTACGCGGATATCCAGCGTTAGCACCTATCTCTGCATAACTGGCTGGGATGGGGTGTACGTAGCCGGATTCCCAGGTAGCACCCTCCTATCTCTGTATGGGCAAGGCTAGGGTGTTAACGGAGTTCCCAGTGTAGCACCCCTACTCTGAATGGGGCGGATAGGGGGTTACCCGGATATTCCCAGTGTGCACCTATATCTAGATGCTGGGCTGGGATAGGGTGTTACGCGGATATCCCAGTGTAGACCTATCTCTGATACTGGGCTGGGATAGGGGTTGTTACGTGGATACCCAGTGTAGCACCCTATCTCTGATCCTGGGCTGGGATAGTGGGTGTCTACTGTATGCCCAGTGTAGGCCAAAACCCTATTCTGATGCTGGGCTGGGATAGGGGTGTTACCCAGAATCCCAGTGTAGCACCTATCTCTGATTCTGGCTGGGATAGGAGTGTTCGAGCGGATGGACTCCCAGCGTAGCACCTATCTTGATGCTGGCTGGGATAGGGTGGTTATTAAACACGGATAATCCCAGAGTAAAGCACTATCTCGTACTGGAGGCTGGGATAGGGGTGTGTACAGGATATCCACTTGTAAGCACCCTATATCTGATTACGGAGCCTGGGATAGGGGTGGTACCGGCTTATCCAGTGTAGACCCGATCTCTGATTGTGGGCTGGGATAGGGGTGTTACCCGGATATCCCAGTGTAGCACCTATCTATGTGCTGGGCTGGGATAGGCGGTGGTGTTACCCGGATATATCCAGTTGTAGCACCCTATCTCTGATAACTTGGGCTGGGATAAGGTGTTCGACGGATATCCAGGTAGCCACCCTATCTCTGATGCTGGGCTGGATATGGGTGTTTACGGCGGATATCCAAGCGTAGCACCCTATCTCTGGATACGGGGTGGGATAGGGTGTTACGTGGATTATCCCAGCGTAGACCCTATCTATGATGATGGGGGGGATAGGGGTGTTAGAGATATCCCAGCGTAAGCACCTATCTCTGAATACTTTTTGGGGATGGGAGAGCGGGTGTTTACACGGATTTAGCCCGCGTAGCACCCTATCTCTGATAATGGGTGGATAGGGGTGTCTAACGGATATACAGCGTAGCACACTATCTCTGATAATGGGCTGGGATAGGGTGTTACCACGGATATAACCCCAGCGTAGCCCCTTCTTGATACTGGGCTGGATAGGGGTGTTACAACGGATATCCCCAGCGTGACCCTATCTCTGATAATGGGCTGGAGAGGGGTGTTACGGGATATCCAGCGTAGCACTATCTTGTGTGGGCTGGGATAGGGTGTTACGCGGATATCCCAGCGTAGCACCCTATCTCTGATGCTGGGCTGGGAAGGGGTGTACGGCGGGATATCCCAGGTAGCACCCTATCTCTGATGCTGGGCTGGGATAGGGGTGTTACACGGACTATCCAGCGTGCACCTATCTCGATGCTGGCTGGATAGGGGTGTGTTACGGGATTATCCCAGCGTAGCACCCTATCTCTGATACTGGGCTGGGGGCTGGGATAGGGTGTTAAGCGGATATCCAAGCGTAGCCCTATCTATGTAATGGGCTGGGGATAGGGTGTTACACGGATTCCCAGCATAGAACCCTATCTCTGATAATTGGGCGGGATAGCGCGGGGTACGTGGATTATCCCAGCGTTGCACACTATCTGATACTGGGCTGGGATAGGGGTGTTAAGTGGAGATCCCAGCGTAGCAACCCTTATCTCGGATTGATACTGGGTGGATAGGAGTAGTATTACGCGGATATCCAGCGCTAGCACCCTATCTCAGATACTGGCTGGGATAGGGTTGGTGTAGACGGATTATCCCAGTTGTAGCAACTATCTCTGATTAGGGGCTGGGATAGGGGGTTACACGGATATCCCCAGCGTTAGCAACCTATCTCTGAACTGGGCTGGATAGGGGTGTACACGGATATCCCAGCGTAGCCACCAGCTCTGATGCGGGGATGGGAAGGGGTTGTAACACGGATTATCCCAGTGTTGTAGCACCCTATCTTGATACGGGGCGGGGATAGGGGTGTTACACGGATTATCCAGCGTAGCACCCTATTCTGATGTGGGCTGGGATAGGGGTGCTGTTACAGGATATCCCAGCGTTTAGGCACCATATATATGATGTGGGCTGGGATAGGGGTTGTTACACGGATAACCCAGCGTAGCACCCATCTCTGATGCTGGGCTGGGATAGGGTGTTTCAGGTTACAGGAATCCCAGCGTAGCACCCTATCTTCTGATGCGGGCTGGGGATAGGGGGGTTACCCGGATATCCCAGCGTAGCACCATATCGCTGATGCGGGCTGGGATAGGGGTGGGTGAGCCGGATTATCCCAGAGTAGTAACATATCTCTTGATGCTGGGCTGGGATAGGAGGTGTTTAGACGGATATTCCCAGTGTAGCACCCTATCTCTGATGCTGGGCGGGATAGGGGTGTAAGAGGAATCCCAGTTGTAGAACCCTATCTCTATATGGGCTGGGATAGGGGTGTACAAGGATATCCCAGTGTAGCACCCCTATCTCTGAGACTGGGCTGGATAGGGTTGTTACACGGATACTCCAGCTCGCACCCTATCTTGATGCTGGCTGGGATAGGTGTGACATATGATATCTGTGTTGAAAAAGGCTCAGAGGAGCACCCACGACACGAGTACCAAACACTTCGAATATTAACAAATACAGTCAGCTACTTGTATTAACTTCCACAAGGAATCAGTCTCATCAGCACAACCGCTGGTCAATTAAATGTTTTTAAAGTTTTTCTGACTCTCATAAATGTTTACTTTATTTGCATTAAAACACATGGCTGCTTCGAAGCTTACTTTAGCACCCACATTAGATTGTAAGCTCTTCAGTGACAGAAGAACTCAGTTCGGCCCGAGAGGGTCTGACTTCACGTGTGAATGGGGATAAAGTAGATATATTGGCAAAAATCATGCTCATTTTTAGCATGCGTGTTCCCACTTAAAATTACTTTCATTTTTTACAATGCACAGATAAGAAAAAAAGGCTGAAGCCCCCCAACAGGTAGATTTTCAGGATATCCACAGCTCAGCACTAGGTTGGCTCATCAGTCCCTGGCTTCAGCACCGTGGCGCAATCAGCCACTGCCTGCAGCCAGGGAGGCCAATCAGAGACTTCAGTCTTTGACTAAAATCTGTCATTGTGCCATGTGCTGAAGCGGGATATTCTGAAAAAACCTGACCTTATGGGGGGGTGGGGCTTGAGGACTTGAGTTGTTGCGCCCACCTGTCTAAGTGTTTTCTGTTGGTTTCATTATGTTTTAAGCATTCTATAGTATGCTCTTCTTATATGGTTACTGGTCATGAAAAACACCTTGGTGTGGAAAAGCCCTATCAGCGTCCTCCGACCTATCTCGACAAGTAATATGACCGCAAACATGGTTTTTGTAGTCATTCTTCGTGCTCAACTCGCATTTGTTATTAATGGTGTCCACTATGGACTCCCTGAGACTAAAAGACACAATAATGATTTACTTTACCCACTTTATTACACAATGAACAACATTACAACAAACGCTTGTCCAAAGTGACAATTTGTGGGTATGGAAACATATTGGCTAACACATGTAAATGCGAATTCATTTTGTAATATCGTCAGCGCCTTTGACATTTAACAATCCGAACTCATTTTACCAGTTGTGCTATATAAGTACATTTCTTTCTGCATTACATTCAAAAGTAATTCCCATAAAAAGTACAGTTCGTTACTAAACCGTTCTTCTCACAGTTTCATCTTTACATTCTCTTCTTTATATATTACCAACGCTTTTAGATGATATTGTTACGATAACTCATCTGTAATTGAAGCAGCTATAGAAAGACTTTGCACAGGATTACGCTGTTTCCAGAAGGCAGTGCTGTTAACCATGACAAGGTCACGCATTGAAGAATACTGAGTGCCAGATTTTGCTGTGCTTGTAAATTATGTATCTCTAAAATATTGGGGTGCTCTTGTCTAATCAAACCAGTTTTATTAAAATGCTTCTTCGCTAGTATTATCTTCCATAAAGGGTGGCAAAAAATTAAATGTCAGCGATCGAGAGTTGTCCCATAAATACCTTCTAAAAATTTGCTACCAAAGAACGGATTTCACTCCATGAATGTCAAGGAGCTGTTTAGAAACAGTGATGTTGGACCTTTAGGACAGTAACTTTCATATAATGTCTTCACTATGTGGCTAAAATCTATGTTTTTCTTTCATTTTTTTTTAACTACTAAAACTGTGACAAGTTTTTTAAGCTTTGGCCCGTTCACTAAAATTATAACACCTCTATCCACCTTATGATCTATTGTCAGGCACTAGATGTCCAACCTGTAGGGCAGTGATACGTAACCAAACTCAGCCCACTCAAGTACCTCAAACAGTTCAGGTTTAAGGGATATTCCTGCTTCAGCAGCGTGGCTCAATCAACAATGACAAACCACGATTGATTTCCCCTGTGCGGAAGCAGAGATGTCCTTAACGCCTGACCTTTTAGAGTAGTTACTTGAGAACGGAGTTGGAAATCACTGTCTTAGGGAAAGAAGGTGGACTGCATGCATATTTAATAATGTGATAGGTTCAACATTTGCATTGATGTATCAACAGTATTTTGCTCTTCTTTTGTCTACCACTGCCTCCACTTGCACTCTGGGGGAGTCGTAGGAGAGTCTGGGGGAGAGGGCGAGTTTACATGGGGCACAGCAGATATAATGAGATGTATCACATTTCTGTGTCTCATGTCCCAGCTTGCACCTTGGGTGAGAGTTCGTAGGAGGAGTTGGGGGGAGAAGTCGTTTGCACAGATTATAATGAGATTATATCACATTCTGCGTCTCTGAAGATAATTGGTTTTTGAGCTTTATTTGCCAAAATATGGGGTGAACAAGTCCCAAAAGTTACCATATCAGATGTAAAAACTGGTTCTCACATATACAGTACCTCTGCTCCCAAAACATTATTTTACTTGTTGATACTTAAACCCATCACTCTACTAAAAAAAAAACGTCAAACATTTGTGACAGGTGAAAAAATAAACACAGGGCAAGAAATAAACTGTAGAAGTTTATATGACTGCCAACATTTGTGCGTTGTTGAAAGTATTCTTTTCTCATATTGGTTGTCTGAGGCTTTGAAGCTGTTGAGTGGAGTAAAGTCTTGTTTGTTTTTATGGAGTGATTTCAAGTACTGTCCTATAATAAGTAAATATTCCAATTCCACACCAGCAGAACAAATATATCAAAAATGGATACATGTACATAGACTATTGTTAGCCCATTGAGCATATAAATGCAAACTTGTTTGTGTTTTCAGGAAAGTTAGGCTTGATGAGCCTGCAAGAGACTGCGAACAAGCCATAAAAAAATGCTGACCATGCATGGTTCTGCACAAACGGGAGACCAACGGCATATGATGCACCAATTGGTACTGAGTAACTCCTGTGGGATATGAGGCATTTTTTCTGCGTAAGTGAAGCTAGCCATATAATCACATCGCCATAAGAGCCAACTGCTAAGAAATTTATGCACTATAATTAAAACTGACTCCTTGCAACTTCTCCTTAGCAAATATTTCACTATTTATAATATTCGTATATGCTTGTAATTGAATAATGTACTGTCAGTTAATAGCTTTTATTACAGTGGACATTACTTTTGTAACAAGATTGTGTAGTGTGTATTCATCTATGGATACTCAGCAAAACAATGCTACACTTTAACTGACTTTATGGTATAGGAACAAACAATTTGTTAATGATTTCATAAAGCAAGCAGAACACAGGCTAGGGCACTTGTAACGACCCTGCCAATTGCATTTATAATGAACTTCGTGGTGAAGATATATGAGACTTTGAATAGCATTATTCATTAATTCCACCTTAAAGAATATACTTGCATTTTTCACTGTTTATTTTTACAATTTTTTTTTAAGATTAGCTTTATTCAGATTAAAGTTACTGGAGCCTTTGCCATGATTATACATAGCACTTTGCCTGCCCAGAAGCACACACTTTCGGCACATTGCTCATATCATTCTGTTATTTGTGCATCCACACAACTGGAACAACCTACCTGAACTCTCACAGCGCCACCAGATTAGGTTTTTCAAGACTTCAGACGGTCTCACAATTGTAATCTTGTCTCTAACTGTTACATTATTGCCAATAACAATATTGTCACCCCAACTGTCCATGAAATGTCTGTAAATAAACGTGGTCATAATGATGTCATTATCACTCTTTGCCGGACATACTTGAAAAGAGAGGTGACGCTCAATGTATTACTTCTGGTAAAACATTTTTATAGATGAAATCATAATAATATTTATGCACAGATCCTCCAGTATCGAGGAGTTCATAAACAAGTCCCGCGTGTCCTGCTTATATTTACATGTTGTACACGTTTCACCTCAGCATTGTGTAATCTGTGACACATTTCAGAGAGTCCAGTGACAGTAGATTATCCTCCTTTAGGCAAAGTGAAAGTCAGGATAAAAGGTTTAAAAAAAAATTAATCATAGAGGATTATCCTGCAACCTCAATTCCATTTTCTGTGCCATAATACTGAGTATTTTGCTGCCTCTGGCAATTAGAGTTTGTAATGTCTATTGTCAAGAATCTTGCTATACCTAAGGTCACATCCTGCCCGCCTGCTGAAGTGAATACAAAGATGTTCATCGTGCATCGTAAAGCACGCAGTGCCATTACTATCTCCTCCATTTTCTCCTGCTCGATGGCTTTTGTGACAATGCTAGATGGTATCCTTCTTCTCTGAGGATCCCGGCCTTGTGCTCGTTCTCTTGTTTCTATGCAAAGGTTAATCATGCATTGAACTTTCCCCTCACTATATACAAAAGTTGTAAGCATTGGTACCTCTTTTATGCATTATTAAGATTGTGACACTTTTGTTGCCTTATCGGCCTTATTTAGTGCCTCACATATAATCATAATCCACTGTTGTGCAACAGCTGACCACTTAAGATCAATACAACTCCCGGAACCCGAACGGGATGCATGGAATCAATTTGACACTCCTCACTAGAAGAGTATAATTTTAGAAAACGACGAGCATGTACCTGACTGCTCCCCTGAAGAAGTTGGGTAGCACGTGAAACGTACGTGGATTTTAGGGACCCGACGGCCCACCCACCGGTCCCCCCCCCCCCCCCGCGTCGACGTGGGAAGTGTCTACCTTTGGAGAAGCACCTAAGGTTTTCGGCTGTTGGTGGTGTCTTTTAACACATATACCCCCCAAAGTACATCACTAAAAATGATATTGCTTCTTACTACTTTGTAGCAAGTTGCCTAGCTATATGCTTTGCTCCACACAATGGGATATATATGTTGCCACATACCTAGATATGGGACATCATATACATACACACATCAAGCAACTGACTACCACGGGCTTATTAATGTACATGCGGCCAGTCAGTTTAAAAGTATGATACATCGTTCTTGTCTGACGGAGGCGATATATGGGGCGTTATCCCATTGTATCTACACCGCTGTTGACAGTCTACTGTTGCAATGTAATTGGGGCGGTTCTTATATGGCATTTTCCTCTAACATGAATTCGTATGAATATTTCTAATTTATAATATAAGAGGTAAGGATCTGCGACGGTCTCAATGCCATTTTTCTTTATAATTGAAACAAACGTGTGTTTTACTGTAATAAGTAATAGCGGAGAGGTTTACTTTTACCTGCATATATCTATGAGTATCGGGGGCTCACCCCTAGGATGAAGTAACGATGTATGTCTCCAGTATGGGGATAGCGATGGGTAGCAATTGATATCTGCGAAGCAAACTACTGGCGACCACATCCACATACCTAGTTGTAGTAGCCATTACAAGGGTGTTTACTTGTTTATCGCTATAACCCTGCAAAAATATTCTGACATATGTAGAAATCCACGTACCCAATATTGAATGGATACTTTTTAAACATTAACATGTCACCACCCCGCCTCGGCATTGGGGGTCTTAAGTCACTGTAATATTTCACGTTATAATCTTGTCGTTCATGAATTAATATAAAAGTTTTTTTCTGTATTAGTGGGCGTCTATAAACACCATTATATGGCGCTTGGTGTTTTTGCAAACTTAATGGACCTTCCCCTCCTTTAGAATAAGAGTATTCACATTCTTATGATATATGTCACTAACAGATAACTTCTATTTCATTGTAGCCTAGAGTGCAAGATTAAACTGGATCAAATTGTGCGTTTTAATCTTCGACGTTGTTGTTTCTTATATTAATCCCTTTGCAACGAGTTACTTTTAACTCATTTCTATCATATCAGTGGTTAGGCTGAGCGACGGTTCAAGACAGTAGAGTATGAAAACATTAAACATTAAATTATTCGTAAATATAAGCAACATTAAATAATATTACTGCAATCAGTGCACGGATTTACACATAGACGATCGAAGTAGAATTAACGGCACTCACAATAATGGGGGCCTCAAAATAGAAAAAATGTTACTGTTGAATTCAAGTTATTACAATGGATGATAAATAAGAGATCTGGGGAAAAGGAAGATTTGTATAAATATGGACATTTTCAATTTCAAGTACTAAACACTTAAGCACCCGTGTGGCTCGAATGTGCATACACTTGTAGTTTTCATTTGAAGACATCGTCAGTGACTTGCTATCAAAACCCCCGACAAGAACGTGTTTTACTATTAAAATGATGTGATTTGCAAACATGCTCATTTAGCTTAACACACCGGGCATCTTTCATACTGTAGCAGTATATAACAATGCTAGCAAAACGCCCTTCATTCATGCCGTTTCATGTTTATATTCTTTCTCCATTCCCTTCAGTCAGAATAATAAATATTTTCTCATTTTTTGGAGCTAATCTTGGAATTGGCTTAGGGCCTCAGAGGTCAGCGTCTGGCCCTGGATGTAACAGAATTAAATTGGGGTGCGGCTGTCACCATCAGTACAGCAAGGGGGGAATATAAAAACGCAGACGTGAGTCAACAGAATGGTAATCATGTATAGGATGTATATGTAAAACATAAAAAACCAATCACAATCTTACACTTTCAACGTAAGTGCATAGCAATTTGTACAGACTTAGGTCAAGGTAAGTCATTTAGCATTCCTAACTTTCTCTGCAGTGATGTGGATGAAAATCGAATTCCCGGATGTTTTTTGACTATCTTAGGCTGTCAGGCACAATTTATTACATTCAGTATTTCATCTTAAAATATGCTAGGTTTAAATCATGCTAATTTTGTGCTGTACTAGTTGACTTTGAGCAAGACGATAGGCTATAGAAAATATATTTGATTATTTTTTTATCATGCCTTTTATGAAGGTTATAAACTACAAGAGAGATGTCATTTTTCACCATAAGACTCTTTTATATCTTGTGCTATTGCTTTTGATAACGTGCATTCTTTTTGAAAGCGCCCTTTATCTTGACTTAATACTTTTAGTTGGGATAATAGCTGTCTGCTTGTTTTATCTTTGTATGTTGGTTAGTTCTAAATACCACGGTTGTCATAAGTCTTTAACTAATATATTAGATTCAAAATGTAAATGTACATTAGAGTTTTTTTACTGTTTAGTGCTCCAGTGAATTAAAATGAAAATATACATTTCAAACTCCTTCTGCGTTTTTCAAATTTCACTGGTAGAAAAGAGGGATGGAAATAAAAGCCTGGAGATGGGCACTGGCACGTGAAGTCCCCATACAAGTTCATTGCCCGGTTTGCACGAGCGCTACGTTTAGACTATTTAACCTATGTAATGTTATACAGCACCTATACACTAAATCAACTAGCTAACGGTAACCCAGAGCGATTCCTTAAGTAATGCATTGTTATTTTATTCCCGACCGTTAGTGCTAATGACATTCAAAAGTGAGTCCACCCCAGCATCGCTTATCCAGAAATTCGCACGGGTTAGCTGGGGATTAACCTGACGCTATTTAGGTCATAACCAAAGGTGGCATTACTTACATGTAGAAATATGGGGTTGAGGAGAGAGAGATTTCAGGTCTGGGGGGAGTGAACGCCACTTTTAGGTAAGCCCATTAGAGTCAGGTTATTTGAAGCTAACGCAAGGCAGTGCTAATTTATTTTGACATTAACCCATGTAAGGAGTTTACACAACGGCGGTCATTTTCTGCATATAATTAGCTTGCGGATTTGAAGGTAAAACCAACGTCCGTTTTAGTATTTTAAGCAACCTAACGTTATTTGCCATGATTAAACTGAATTTAGTGCGTTGGCCTAATGTGAGTTCCATACGATAACGTCCTCATTAGTAGAAATAGGTGAATGTGTTAAAAATAGATTAAAATGTTTAACTTGTTTTTCTGAGGGAAGAGAGATGATTTATAATAGAAAAACCAGGTGTATGTGTGGGTGTGTGTGTGTGTGTGTGTGTGTTGTGTGTGTGTGGTGTGTGTGTGTGTGTGTGTGTGTGTGTGGTGTGTGTGTGTGTGTGTGTGGTGGTGTGTGTGTGTGTGTGTTGTGTGTGTGTGTGTACAGTATGTGTGTATGTGTGGCCTCTGCTTCAAATATATGTATACAGTGGGACAATACAGAATAATCTGCCTCCACCTATCACATGGTGCGATAAGGATGCAGACACTGTCCCTGATCTGCCTGGCAACACATGACAGGAGATATGGGATTGGATAAGAATCCATTTAACATCGCCCGAAGAAGAGATCACTATTTGAAAGCTCGCACAAATAAAAGCATTTTCGTTAGCCACGAACGGTTATCGCCTATTTTTGATTATATAAAATGTAAGATTATTCCGTTGTTGCTGTTTACAATACCCTCAGGTGTTATTGACATAATCTAAATTGTAAACTATCCTCATTTTAATCGGTGTGGACAATACAGAATTAATCTGCTCCACCTATCACATGGTGCGATAAGGAATGCAAGACACTGTCCCTGATCTGCCTGGCAACACATGACAGGAGATATGGGATTGGATAAGAATCCATTTTAACATCGCCCGAAGAAGAGATCACTATCTTGAAAGCTCGCACAAATAAAAGCATTTCGTTAGCCACAGAACGGTATCGCCTATTTTTGATTATATAAAATGTAAGATTATTCCGTTGTTGCTGTTATACAATGACCCTCAGGTGTCTATTGACATAATCTAAATTGTAACTATCCTCATTTTAATTTTACCTGGGTTTATTATGTTTTGTTCCATTTCTTGCTTCACAACAGCTGCTTCAGCTAATCTTACCCAGTCTCAGGCCTGTACGTGCCCATGTCATGTCAGCCTACAGTATATACACATTTTATAGTGTCAAAAGAACGCCCAATGTTTTCATGTGGTAATTCCATGTCCTGTTCCCTACTCCTGACTATTCAAAGTGACCCTTTGTTGTTTTCCAGAATCAATGCAGCACTAACTCATTTCTTTGCATGTATCTATTCATTTTCACACAAGATAAAACAAGATGGATGAAATGACAGCAACATTTAACAAAATTGAGCAGAATATAGTATTAGTCACGTCACAACTCACAAGAATACATACTAATCAAAGCAATGTCAACAATTCTGCCTGACATCTTTGTTTTTCCCATGCCCAACAGTGATGATGCTTTCATTACTATGATTATTCAATCTGTGATGACATGTCTAACATTGGAAGAACACGTCGTCAGAGAGAACAGCGGGACCCAGGACTGACAACTTTTCTTAGCCACCTAGAGTGAATAATATCAAAGATCTCTCTCTGAATGCTGTGTGGAATGGCTGATTATGTAGAAGTTTCAGGATTATATAAGTGGTGTGTCTGTGGATCTTAATGGTTTCCTAAAATAAAACCTTCTTGCTTTTATTTAAAAAATCCTTTATTACCCTTACTAAAAAATATCTACAATTGTGAATTCCATTCTCAGCTAATATGCTATAGGCGGCCACCACCACCACAAATATTCCTCAAGAAGATAAAGACCCCAACCTTTGTCCAAGCCAGAGGCCTATTTGTGTTTTAAATTATGATATTAAAATGTAAGCTATACCTATTATATTGTGACAATATCTACCTTTTTCTATCTTTTTTTATTTATCTTGATCAGGTGGGTTTTATACCCAACAGACAGATGCTTAACAACACCAGCAGAGGAATAAACGTAATTCATGTAGTTAAGCTCAACAATATTCCTTCCCTGCTTCTGTCTTTAAAATGCGGAGAAGGCTTTTCATTGTTGTAATATTTTTTTTTATTTCTGACTTAAGAAACTTTTGGCCTACATGACATAGTCATGCTGACTGTCAAGCCACTTTATAATCAAGTCAGGAAGGAATTTATTTTTCCCCTTGTGAGATATCATTGGATGATATGACTCTCGGGTTTTTTGTTTGCCTTCCTCTAGATCAATAAGTAAGTATAGATATAGGATAAAGTATCTGTTGTCTAAATTTAGCGTAGGTTGAACTTGATGGACATACGTCTTTTTTCAACCTCATCTACTATATAACTATGTTAGAACTACGGGTACCAATTTCTCCCTCATCCAGATTAGAAATGGCACAAGGCAAAGTTGCCCCTTGTCTTCCCTTCTGTTTACCCTATATATAGAACCTTCAGCTAGTGCTATAAGACTTAACTGAAAAATTTCTGGCATAATCATAATGGATCGGTCTGGTAAATGGTTCCTGTTTATAGGTGACTTATTACTTACCCTTTCAAAATCACTGACCTGGCCATCAAATTTTGTTACTCCATCAAAACCCATGCAAATTATGTGGTTATCAACAGTAATATTTTGTTACCTTGATTCACCCATTCAAACTATTTCCCATTAAATAAAACACGAGAAACAGGAGACGTCTGCCACCCACTCTATTAATGTCTCAGGTTTTAATCCAGCCTCCCACATGGCCATCTTGATTACATGTGCTAATTTACTCTCCCGCCACCTTTTTGTAATGTTGCTGATTGCAAAACAGGATACGGACCTGTAGGGCAGAGGTAGGGAGTAATACACTGACCTTGGTCTGGGATCAGAGGCCTTGGATGCAGGGGTCATCCGGTACCTTCCAGGGTCAAGGCAAGCGGAAGGCAAAGTGTAGTCAGGTCTGGTCCCGAGGTCAAGGCAGGCAGCAGGCAAAGGGTAATCAGATTCAGTTACAAGGTCAAGACAGGCAGCAGGCAAAACAAAGGCAAGGAGAGCTCAAACAAGGTATCCAGTACTTTGCACGAGCAAAGACTAGTAGCAACAGCCTGCTATTTAAGGCCAGAGGCAGCAGCTGGCAATGAGAGCTAAAGAGAGGCTGATCTCCTGTCAGGGGAGTAAGGGCAGGATTTGCCAGGAAGCAGGATGGCCGTGGTAGCTTCGGACCAGAGGATGTCACTTCCTGGGTGGTCAGACAGATCCCTTATACTTTTTCTCTTCAGCTAAACTAAGTTATATGTGTAATTGTCTATTTCTCACCACCCTATCTATATTTGTTTATGTATATTATGTATTTACAATCACCTCACTGTCTATACCCCATAAAATAAACTATTTATGTTTTTTATGGCTGCGGTGTCATGAATAGAAATGCCCACGTTGTCTCCCATTAACATTGCAACTTTGTATTGGCTGCAGGGTGATTGCTGATCCGTGGCCATCTATTATCCGCGAGGCAATTATTACTTATATCGCTCATGAAACCGCTCGATCATGAACCCGGGAGGTTCTCTGAGGATCATGGGTCAGCTCCACGAGACCCCGCGGTTCCAGTAAGTGGATTTGCTGTTGCTTTAAGAACTTTCTCTCCCTTAGAGTAAATACCCCCCTCTTACATTTCTTTAACAGGATGGGAACCTTTCTTTTTAAGCTCTGGGGAACCCCCTGACTTTCAAGATACTTAACTGTTAAATGTAACGCATTCCTGTCCCCTTCTGGGAAAACAAAATGGAGGTTTAAATCTCCTGCATCACCAGGGGCAGTAGGAAGCAGCAACGGCATCTGTTACAGATTCCTATTGGCTTGTGGTATGGGGAGTTTCAATACCAGAACGCATCAGTGCTACTTTTACTGGTAATTATCTCTGGAACCATGGGGCCATTTCACTCCAGGGACCCCATAATTCCTGTCCTCGTACAAAAAAGGGAGAGCCGGGGACAGGGAGGGGAGGCTGCTACTTTAAGTTCTCCAACCACCTCCATTGGTCAAGGTTTCTCTGATTCCACGATCATTACACCTGATAAAACAAAGTTTAGTTTAGACAGCATAGAAAAACTTACAGCCTTATCAGATGCATGATTAATGTCATTCATCACACTAGAGCTAAGAAGATTAAATCAATGCTACCATCTTTAGATGTTGTAAAGCCTTTGATAGAATTAATTGGTGTTTGATAGATGTGGTTACGCCCCAAAACCTGGAAACTTAAAATTAGGCTTTATAATAATGCTTAAAGACAGGCAACACCAGACAAATTGGAAGTATTAATTTCTTATCCATTTTTAAACATTGTTTTTTTTTTACTTTTTATAAAAACAAATGAAAGTCATGAATAGAAGTAGAAGTAGAATAGAGTGGCAATATTGTCACGTTGATGTCATTCATGGTAGAGGAAGACCTGTGTATCAGGGTGTGGCAGGACCGCCTGTAGCCGAGGTCAGGCAATAGTCCACACGTGTAGTTTCAGGTAAAAGTAAATCTGGAGTGGCTATATTTCTCCACAGCATAACTAAACATGTGGGCACACTGTCCCTTTAAGGCATAAACAAAATATAGCAAAATAAATCCTGCTCCACATTGGGAGAACTTACTAACATTGCAAGCCTATCTATCAGGCTGGCTGGCTAATTCATAACCAAACCATTAGTATATATCAAACAGTCAGAAAAATAATATGAACAGTTCTTACTGTGACTTTAGATCTGTAGTTGTGAATCCGTCTACATAGCAGCTTATCTAGGATAGTTCTGAGAGAGCCACCTGATTACCAGCAATGACTGCCTTATATGTCATGCTGGTGGTTGTCAGGTGTGTTGGCTCCCTTCTGATTACTCAACCCTTCCTCATGGGTTAACCCTCTGAGTGCTGGATAAAGCACTCAGACATATGTCTCCCAGGCATAACTGTTAGTGGCTGACATCACCCTGTCACACACGGCCATCAATGTAGTTTCACATAATGTTTTAACTAGAGTAAATACTTCTAGTGTATCGCTGGTGATACATCAATGCTAAAGAAAGTCTGTTTCAAATAAAGACTTTATAATAAAATCACATCCCTTTAAAACATGGAGCCACAAATGATATCACAAGGAGGGACTGTTGGGCTGTGAACTGAAGCAGAACACTGATATAGCAGCATAAGTAGGAAAATCAGGACATCTATTACTTAGTATGTGTTAGCTTAGATTATTTTATTCATATTTAGGCCTTTCTTTAAACATGCACAGTTATTATTCCGATGTTCTTTCTTGGGGTTTTAGCGCAGGCACAGGTCAGGGTGTTATCTCCTGCCAGCAAGTGTGGCATTCTGCTATCTTCCCTACAAGAGATGTGTAAGATTTCTGCAAAAGGTGGTGATCCTGGCAAGTTTTTTTCTCTTGCAAAAAATCTGCATAAAGGGCAAACTGAAAGAAACGTCTCGCAAAAAATTGGCCAAACTTCGTAACATTTCGTAAAATGTTTGAATATGAAATATTTATTAAGCAACTTTGAATACTGTACATCGGCACTCTACCCCACAGTGATTGGGCTTATGAGTAATTGTGAAACCACATCACCCGATATTCAAGTTGCTCCTTTATTGATTGCCAGAATCCATGTTGCAATTCCTTTGACTATATACTGGATCTATTTATTTAATATCCAAAACAGAGAATAACAGGGAAAGTAATGGCTTTGCAATATGTGGCAGGCTACATAACCAGGGCCGCCAACATAGGGGGTCTGCCGGAGTGGGTGTCCCAGGCCCGATGCTGGGGGGGCCTGGCCGGTGCTGCACATTTTCCCCGGCCTATGCCAGGCCCTGCTGTCGGTCGCAGCCGGGCCCCGACTCTCAGCTGCCTATAAGCCTCTTCCTTTCTCTGCCCCACGCCACCGAGCTTACACTGCCGGAATGTAAGCTTGACCCAGCTTGCAGTGTGCCGTGCGCTGACGTCAGAGAGTCCCGTCACACTGGGTCAAGCTTACTTCCGGCGCTCTGACGTCAAAGAGCCCTGTTGCACGCTGTCTGAGGAGCTCACTCCTCCTCACCTTTTTAACTTGGGAGGTCTTTTCACTTTGCTGCAAAGAACATGATCTACTATGGTTGCTTCCCCTCATACAGACGTAACAGGAAGGGTTCACAGTGTAGTGTAGGACCTGCATTAATTTGGTTATACCTTGACATGGTATGCAAGCTTATGACGCTTTGGCCAAAGGGTTTAACTAAATAACCAAGTAAATATTATTATTATTATTATTGAAGTATTTAAACTTTATACTTATTACTTTATATGTTTTGTCAATTGGATGTAGCATTGGGCACTCCTGTCTTTTGTTGTATACATTTTCCACTCCCAGTAGCACTTTTTTGACATAAATATTTGTCATGATGTGGTGGGTGTGGGAGTTACAATATAATAATACTTGTGTAGCGGGTGCACCCCTGGGGTACGGTACTACTGATGCTGCGTTCACCTGTGAGGCTAACCTGAGTCCTGAGCCTCCGCCACTGGGAACCTGGGGTGTACTTACACTTGGTGCAGCGCCTCCACTGATGAGGGAACCCACTGTGGTGGGAGTGCTCCCTTATCAGAACCCACATATACAATACCACACGGGATTGAATAAACAGCATTTGCTGATCAGAATAATAGCAACCCTTAGTACATAACCAACATAACATTACTATGCAGACACAGCATGTATATAATCACCATATGTATCACTGAGTGTGACTTGGTATCCGACCCGTATCACCTTAGTCACTGGTGTACCACTGTGCCAGGGCACTTAACCTCTTAGTGTCCACCAGCTAGAAAGTCAGTATGAGTGTGAGGGACAGCGCTTCCCTGTGTTGGTGCACTTTAATATACTATTTCCCTGGTTAGGGTCCTAACCTGGAGAATCCTTAATGACTCTGCAACACCGCCACGTGATCCCACGCCGCACAGCGCTGCTCTCTGCAGAAATGTATACACCCACTGACTCCACAGGGGAGGGATCCCCAGCCGGATGATCCTCTGCACACTGTCTCTGCTATGGAGCCAGATACTCTCACAGCTCTCCGACTGCACTGGTATTCAGGCAATGTCCTGCAGCATAATCTCTCTCAGGCTATATGAAAGGTCCCTGCATTAAGGCCTTCCTTATAGCAAGCACTCTCAGCACCTCTACAGTGACTCAGGGGACTAACTGGGCCCTGGGGCTTTTGACCTCTGGCCTAGTCCCTGGAGCACTGCTCCGTGGACAACTTGCAACTTAAGGCTCCTGGTCTTCACTGCCCGCTTCCTCTCCCAGCAGGCAACAGTCCTTCCTGCTCGGCAGAATCCTGCAGCTTTACTGGCTCCCTGGTATCAGGTGGTGTTATTGCCCCTGAGCATCATGGGGATTGTAGCCCCGCCTGCAGCCTTTAACATAGGGAGCCTCGTGCTCTCCCTCTAATGGCCGCCGCTCCTCACCTCGCGCTCATGCAACTCCTGTAATGGCCGCTGTGGGTCTGCTCTACGCAGGCGCAACCTCTCAGGCACTCTCCTGCTCCTTGCTGCTTCCGCGCATGCGAAACACAGCGTTTGTGCGTGCGCCCACCCAACATGACAGCGCCCTGCTGCGGAAGACACCGGCAACTCTATCGCCCTGACTGCACTCTGAAGGTAGGGGGGGGGAACCGGAACATGGGGAGCCCAATGGGGGTACCTGGCTACATCTGATTTTGGGGACGGGATTGCTGCTTTAAGTCTACTGTATTTGTGAGAGATGCAATGTACACAGTGATCTTATGGAATGTCATGTTCAAAATAAACTGTTTTTTTTTTTTAAAGCAAAACAGAACCATTCAGAGCAATTCAGAAGCACAATCATTAATATGAGGCCGTTTTATTTCTATTCTTCATCTGTATGGAATGTGTGATAGGGGGAATTATTCAGAGCTAACAAGACATGGAAATGGATAACAAAAATGGAATTGTTACAGGATTTAATAGAAAAACTGAAAAGAAAACATGCTGTAACCTTTGTTCTCTCTTATCTAAATTGAATCAGTGCAGTTGAGGATTGAATGATGTAGGTTAAAGAAGACCGCACTCTGTTTGGAATGTATAAGCAAATATTGATGTGAAAGATAATTGATCAGAATAAAAAAAAAATACACATACAGATGTTTGAAATCCTTCCATATTCCTCCAAACCCTGCTATGAAGGGAAAAATCACTACATTCTCACAGCACTTTATCAATCCCACTCTTCTATACAGCTTGGAGAACTGGCTATTGACAATTACTTGCGGCATTTCATTATGTTCTCTAACAAACATTTCCTTAGTCCCTGAGAAGTGCGGCTTTGCTCTGCTGTTGGTGCCCACGCTGTATGTAAGACAAGGTTCTAACATTTGCAGACAGATTTATTAGGTAAGGCTCTTCGATGAAATACACATTGTAGAGGCCATTGGCCTCTAAGTTGTCTTCCGGCTGTGGCGGTAGGGAGGGTTTGGCCCGGGATTAACGGGGTTACCCCCCAAGGGCCCCCCCCTCTAACCTCGCCAGGGAGACAAGGGGTTAACTGGGCTGAGGCCCAGAACTGTGACTTAACCCTTGCTAAATAACATGAAAATGCTTATTCTCCTGTGTAAATGATGTTGTTGCTGGATCAGGGTCTGCATAACCCACCCACTGGGACTTAAGGGGTTAATGAGCTACAGTTTAAGGAAATCCCACTGTATTATGTCCTTTAAGGAAATCTGGACTTCAAAGGGTTAATTGAAGTTGAATGTGAACAGAGAAGGTTTTAGAACCCCACATGATAGATGCAGATGGGGGAATGCAAGCTTTTGCCTAAATATTGGTTCTCTGTGTTTTAAAACTGCCCTGCAGTTGATTTTGTCCTGGGATTTAAACCCAGGTTGGTGACAAAAGGCAGTGCTGAATAAACAGTTACCTGAAAACTGGTATTTTGGTAACGGAGTAAGCCAGGACCCTGAGCCTTGGGGTACAGCCTCCGGGTCACCTCCCAAGTACACACATATTAAAAATATAACGGTGTCATAAGAGAAACATATATTTTTGATAAAGTGACTTTTTGTAGTTTTTGAAATACACAGGCAGAATGCTAATAATGGTGTGCTAATGTACAGGCAGAATGCCTGTCTTTGTAATGCATGAGGAGCCAAATGGTGCCTCATATGAGTATTCACTGGAAGTGTATATCAACAGAGAGGTGTGATACATCGCCCTGATCAATAGGTAACTGACCTAATTGGTTATGCGAAAAGCAAAAGCCCACTTCAAAAGGTTTATTGACGTGGCCAGTAGGATGCTAAATAGGATATCCTGCTAGATTTGAGCCTGGCTTCCCAGGGGAATTGTTTATGCGGGAAGCAGGCAAAAGGAAGGGAAGGGTTTGTTATTCACACCTTCCAGCAAAAGGTATTCCCCAACAGGATATCAAAAGTGAGTAACTTTATTAAATATAAGGATACTATGAGATGTCCTTGGCTGAACCGGCTAAGAATTACATAAGTGTATTGGCGAGAGTAAGCCAATCTTGGGAAGTCTAAACATTGAATATGTAACTGCTGCTAAATGCCAGATATTAATATCTCTATTAATGTTCATATTACAATGTAATTTTTGGTCTTCCTACGAGCGTCAGGTGTCCCAGAATGCAGTAATATATCTCACCTGACTGTATGTATTACGGAGCGGAAGTTATGCAATGATTTGCAGTAAATATGAACTTTTGGTTAAGTCTGAGACCCCCCAGAGTTCTACTGCAGATGTGCCAGCTAGCAGGGGGGCCTGTCCTAAAATGTGTTCCCCCACCAAAGATTGGCTGGAGATAATTGCAAACCAATCCCAGGGTCTTAATGTTACAGATAGAGGGACAAAGGGTTTATAACCTGCTGTTTCCCATCTATCCTTTGTCTTCATTTTTGGTCGCCATGCAATGTCTTGGGCTGATTGCTGGATGAAACTGCCAGTTCAGATGGGACTGTTTTCATTATTTTCATCTTTTACGTAAGTGTCTATATTTTGCCTGTTATTGTATAATCTGTTGTGTTCACCTTTATCAAGGAATAAATTCTATTTATCATATCTAAGTCTCGTCCCAGTTCAAACCCAGGTATATATATATATTTATATATATAGTTTTTGGTGTACAATTACAGCCTGTCGCAAGCTCTCGTGACACCGGCACGGAACGGTGACTTATGGCATGCAGTGCCGCCACCTAGTAAATATGGGTCTTGATGCAAATCTGTTAAAAAGAGGAGGCGTTATGAGAAGACGTGTTCTAGTCTTAAATCGAGGCTTTCGAAGAGGCTGGACCCAGTTTCAGAATCTCAATTGCAGCTTCTTATAAATTCTGGACAAGTCACTCTTATTCCCTCTGAGTTAGGCAATACTAATTAGATTGTAATGTAAGAATTGTGTGAGAAAATCTCTCTCTCTCTCTGTGATGGGGAGGAAAGGGTTAATACCTGGTTTGCCATGCATGACTGTTGTTGCCCTGTCCCCGCCATTTTTATTCCCCATGTGCAGGCCATTCCCTGTCTGCGAGGGTAAAAGACAAGATGCATTGCTTGCCATACCCTCTAACCAACACATGATAGAAGATCTTAAATGTAAGGCAGGAGGTATTTTTTTGTAAGTCTAAGCATTAATTACTTGGCCATCCAGCTGTGATATGGGTGAATGAGCTTCGGTATTTTTATGACCAAGCCTGAAAGGGTTGTAATTATTTTTATGATGGAGCCTCAAAAGGCTCCCACAGATTTAGAGTCCCCCTGTCTAAAAGAGTGTCAATTATGACAATACCCAGAGGCCCATAATGTATACAAAACTGACATACTGATGCACAGCAGATGTCAGACTAGTGACGCCTCTAAGTCAGAGACCAGACACAGTGGCCCCAAGAAATGGGTGTAGCCCAGGTATGCTAAGTGGCATGGGCGTCAACCTGACCCATGCGCCCTGCCCCCCGGACAGCCCTTTTGACCGGTCTTATGAACTGTGGGTCATTTGGCTATTCGTGTTTTTTTTTGTTCCCACGAGGGGATTGGATCCACATGTTAAAGATAGCTTTGGCCAGTCTATAACTGTGGCTTCCCAATTATTCCCAGTGTGATTCCTGAATTTTAATCCATGATGTAAAGATGCAAGACTTTGTTCCAGCACAGCAGCAACCAGTCCAGGAGTGAAGGGGTTAACAACCACATAACCACAGGACTTTTAAAACCATGGCTGCATTTCTTGCACTGGCAAGCAAAGGACCATTTCTTTCGTTCCAAGGACAATTTATTTCGTATTCCTGATCCCAGTGAGTGTGGTTTTAAGTGTATTCTGCAGATGTCGTGTGTTTGTCTACTAAGGAAATAAATCACAATTTATTTTGCAACTTGTTCTGTTCAATCAAGTACCCAGAAATATAAATGTGTTGATAAAAGTTGATGGAAAGTAAGTGAACTGGGCGTAGCGCGTAGAGCATGAGATCAGTAGCGAGAGAAGAGCGAGAGGAGGAGATAGAGGAGACGAGAGACGGCGAGCGCTCTCTCTCTCTCGCTTGAGATCGCTCTCGAGCTCTATCTTCTCTCTCGCTCTCTCTCTTCTCTCTCTCTCGCCCTACCTTCTCTCTCTCTCTCTCTCTCTTCTATGTCCGCTCTTCCTCTCTTCCTCTCTTCCTCTCTTCCTCTGTCCTCTGTCCTCTCTCCTCTTTCCAAATTAGATTATAAACTCTTCAGAGAAGGGAATCCTTTTCCTAAATGTCACTTTTATGTCTGAAGCCCGTCTCCCCTTTATTTGTTATTTATATGATTATCACGTGTGAAGCTCTAGGTACATTAATGGCGCTAAATAAATAAAAATATACATATACCACCATCTCTACACTATGGGCTAAGTACTTTTAGGCTTCTAGCACAACATTTGTGTTTGGTGACCATTTGACTTTAATTAAGGCTGCATTTAGTCTTTATCACTGTATTTTTCACTTTATTGTGTTTTTTGTAACGCTTTAGGTTTATTTTCACTTGTATTCTTATTTCATTTAGTGCACATATAAATAGGAGAGAATGGTGACTGACGATGCAGAATGTAATCTCAATGCTGATTCAGATAACTGCTTCCACCTTTCTCACATGACTGTCCAACTTATTTGGTTACCCGTATGGTATAAGAGAGTGGAAAAATACTTGAAATCGGTGAAATTTGATGGGTGTTTAATTTTCAGTGGCAGTTGGGATAGTGTGGCTTGTTGCTTGGGGACAGACATGAGCATATAACATGATCCCAAATCAGCACCACACTGCTTTCACATCCATGTTCCCTAAAATAAAATCTATTTCAAGCATTTCATACCCTCCCTGATATGCTACTAAAGATTTGTACTGACCAGTGAGAATATAAGAATACCAATAATAAGGAAGATTTTTTTTAAAGTGCCCCACATAACCTCAAGCTTATCTAAGGGGTGAGCACTGGTTTTACAGGCAGCAGGAATGCTGCATGGGGATCTGAGTATGGCAGACAGTGGCTGCAGTGCTGCTGCATGGGGATCTGGGGTGCCACAGCACCGGCCCACCACAATTTATGGGTGCCCCCTAACCTTAGGGGTCCCTAGGCATGTGCCTAGTGTTGTAAGAAAAGAACAAATAGCGCACAGCCAGGTGGAGATAAAAATAAAATTCCATTTATTTCAGTGCATAGCTGATGACATCTTCACCCCGTCACTAGTGTACCTAGTGGGTAATCCGGCACTGCGCATGTGTCAATTTCAGTGCAACAGGTTTATGAGTCATCTGGGAATAGAAAATACCAAGGACTTTGCTACATTTTGGACAAGAGACACACCCAAGAGAACTCTCTTAGGGCCTTATTCTATATCCAACAAAATGGCTGTTTGGGCAATTTTCCGCTGAAAATCCCCATGAGCTTTAATGTCCAATGTCCAGATTTTTGTCCAAATGCAGCCTGAACTGCCACATCAGTGGACATAGAATTACCCCCTTGGGTATCGTGTTAATATCCTATGAAACCGCTTCCCAGGGCTGTTAACGAGTACAGCTCCATTCAAATGAATGAAACTAAAATATTCTCTAGCACCAGGGAGCAGCTTCACGGCGCACGGATTAAGGGCCTCTGTAACCCCTGCGCCCCCACAGAGAATCTCGCGCGCCACAGTTTGCACACCTCATCTCTAATACAAGGGAGCAGCTTCACGGCGCACGGATTAAGAGCCTCTGTAACCCCTGCGCCCCCACAGAGAATCTCGCGCGCCACAGTTTGCACACCTCATCTCTAATACAAGGGAGCAGCTTCACGGCGCACGGATTAAGGGCCTTCATGGTCTGTTTAATGAAACAAGCTAAGAGTTTAGTGCTTGCATTCCCATTAATTGCATTAGTGTGAATTAAACACCTACATTTGAGCGAACAAGGCACTTAACGTCAATTTAACGGCACAAATAAAGCTCAATACATAAGGCAGAATTCACTGTGTTCCATGTGATAACCAGGTTACTACCAACTATAGCTTTATTTCTTTTGGGGAATACGCTCAGCTTGGAGAGTAACATTGATTGTTATTGTACAAAAAATAACACACTTACCATGGACATAAATATCTAAAGTGTAGATATGTAGACATCATTAAACAGATTGGTGCCACATTAGCATGGACTGCAGAGTGTATAACTATATCATTGCTTATACAGTTTAATAGCGCTGCTGTTACAACATACCTGAAACAAATTCCCCGATTCTATGAAGCTACTTCACACAAAAATTTTACGCTTGAAGATTTAATAATTGTATTGTATTGTATGTCTTTATTTAAATAGCGCCAAAAGTGTACTCAGCGCTTCACAAAGAATACTGTACAGGTAATTATAATAATACAATAAGTGCAGCAAAATCAGACAATAGGAAAGGAAATCCCTGCCCCGAAGAGCTTACAATCTAAGAGGTTTGATGAGGAACTTACAGAGACAGCAGGTGAGGGAATAAGTGCTGTAGATGGCAG
This sequence comes from Ascaphus truei, assembly GCA_036426205.1. Classification (NCBI taxonomy): domain Eukaryota; kingdom Metazoa; phylum Chordata; class Amphibia; order Anura; family Ascaphidae; genus Ascaphus; species Ascaphus truei. Next base: position 25,802,192 of record CM071580.1, read on the forward strand.
TGCTTGGTCACAATGGGTGGTAGGAGTGACTGTGGGTGTGGAACAATAGCCAGGATGGCAGGCTATTGGGATGCTTGATTTGTGGGGCAAGTTTTAAGGTTAGTCAGTATTAAAATGTGAGGGTTAACACACTTTACATGGGAAGAGATGGCAGGAAGACATGGGTGAAATCAGGTGTGTATGTCTTAGGGGAGATCCCCAGCAGCAGGAAGGAGTAGGTAGGGGTGTGAATAGAGGATTTGTGTGGGTGTTTTTTATTGAGGGGTAAAGAAGTTGTTGGGAGAGAGGTGTATAAATAATGGTGCAGTGGGGAGTTGGGAGTGGGGAAGTTGGAGAGAACAGAGACGTTCACAAAGGAGTGAGGAAACAGTAAACAGCAAAAGCAGTAGGGACGGCATAGTGAGATGCAGGAGGTTAGGGCACAGTGAGATGCAGGAGGGAGGGCATAGTGAGATGCAGGAGGAGAGACTTCCCAGGTACTGGAGGATAGGAAGAGTACAAAGAATCACAGCTTTTGGAAAGTTAATTTCTCACAGTTGCAAAGTTGTTGTTGTGCAGAGTACAGACCTTCCTCAAATCTTCACCTCCAAATTCAACTCCAAAATTAACTCTGCCAGACACTTTAGATGGGACACTTTAAGATGTTACACACAGCCCAAAATGCTTTAAATCTTTGGGTGCCCCTTGACATAGAGTCTAGACCCATAGCATAATACCTATGTCATATTCTGTTTGCTCCTTTTCTAAGGGAGATCTTGCGCGTTGCGGAATGGAAGAGGAGGACGTGTCATCTTCCTTTCCGACATCAGTAACAATGTGATCACATAATCGCAAAGTGCTGGAAGAGCTCCAGCCCCTCCAGCACGCAAATGCCTGGCTGTGGCTGTTCCTACTTCCACTGGGATCCCTAGGCAGGGTGCCCTCTTGCATGAAGCATTCAGCCTATCACTTCTGACAGAACCAAGGAGATTCTTACCCCCTAGTAATTCTAAGGCGATACTCCAAGGCCCTGACTAAGGAACCTCCTCTGGAGTACCTGTCCATCCCCATTTGTACGCGGAACATGCCTCAGGGCCATATAGAGGGGCCCTTTCGTTAGGAGTGACACTTTTCCCTATCTATAAAATATCAAAGGGCTTCTGAATGTAACACACAGTTACTGACTTACAAGACTAACACTATGTACAGTGAGACTAACACTATGTACAGTGAGACTAACACTATGTACAGTGAGACTAACACTATGTACAGTGAGACTAACACTATGTACAGTGAGACTAACACTATGTACAGTGAGATTCCCATCTCTGACTCCTCTGGGAGCCGAACTAGAATATTCCATCCCCATCTTATATACCCCATAGTGACATCACTAGTCACTATGACTACTAGGGAAAGGGTTTTAATTATATAAAGTATCTTTATTTAGTGGCATCACTAGGCACCTTCTAGAAGGTGGGGGTGGCTAGGATTCTGCCCAGCAACACCACACCATGTGATGGATAGAGACGATACAAATGTAGCTACCCATAAAATTAACCCTTTCGGGCCCTTGCTTAAAGTAGTATTCCCACAGGGGTGCTACCTATTTATCAGATCTCTGAACCGCACTGCTGAATATGTTGGCATTTTACTAATAAAAAATAATAATAATAATTGTTTGTTCTTCTATAGCGCTGCTAGTTTTAACGTAGCACTTTACAGAGACATTTTGCAGGCACAGGTCCCTGTCCCATAGAGCTTACAATTATGTTTTTGGTGCCTGAGCCACAGGGACATAACGTGACTTGCCCAAGGTCACAAGGAGCTGACACCGGCAATTGAACCAGGTTCCCCTGCTTCACTGAGCCGCTCCTTCTCTCTAATAACAGTAACGAGTTAGCACCATGACAATATGAAAGACTTAGTTTTTTGTTGTCTGATAAATTCGCTCTTCAGATTAAGTTTACCTATATTTGCTATGTATTAATTCTAAATCAAAATTGGCACATTTGAATTGGATTTAGTTGCTACATTTGGTATATTGTAGGAGTGCACTCTGAAGCTGCACTCCTAATAACAGTCACTGATAAGACTTTTGCTCATGACAGACATTTTAGTGCACGCAATAAATTGTACAATCTAATCTCACTCTGAGTCAAATAAAGTTGAAACATGTCCGTGACAAATAAAAGAAGCTCATTTAATAGCATGGAAATTCAAACAGTGATTGATTGCTCTTCCAGCAGGAGAGGGGTTAAAGCTATTACTCTACTATTTTCAAACATATATAACCCTCAGGTATTTATAGGCTTATAGTATAGTAAAAGGGACACTTTCTGTTGACTAATGGATGAGGTACTTTTATTTTATTTTTTCTAACAGAGACATCCGAATAATAATTAGAAAAGTTCCATTGGCTATTTCAAGGAATTCTCAACTCCAGTTCTCAAGAACCCCCCAAAAAGTCAGGTTTTAAAGATATCCCAGCTTCAGCACTGGTGGCTCAATCAGTGGATCAGTCAAAACCACTGATTGAGATGCCGATGCTGAACCAGGAATATCCTGACAACCTGACCTGTTGGGGATAGGCAGATAGAAAGAGGTCTCGGCGGTCACTGCATACAAAGGAACAAAGTGAATTTAATATTATATGTGTTATTATTGAGGTAAGTGAAAAAGGAAACTAAAGATTTTTCGTCTCCTCTCCAAATTATATATGTTGTGGTTATTTTGGGGGTTCAATAGGAGCTTGTTAGGTATCCAGTATATTTTACAATTGTGTTTCAGCTAGTCTTGGCTGATTGGAGGGTGGCAACCTCCTACTTAATTGAAGCTCACCCCCTCCCACATTTAAATGGTTAAGGGCTCACTCCATAGCATCTTCCACACAGGGGAACTTGCCTGCTTGCAGGATGGTTGTGACAACTCTAATACAGAGTGCTTTTCCTGGTAATGTACAGGTTAATAAAAGCTTCAATCAGACATAGAACTTTGCAACTAATATTGACAGATTTACTATAAATCATTCTTCCTGTTATTACACAGGTTATTAAGAATTTATATTAGCGTTAGGGACCCCTGAATTCTGGTCTGCCGTGAAGTTGGCTCAGGGGCTTACAACAATTTTGGCCAAAAATGTCAAACTAAAAGACCATTTTACTTAATAGATATTTATACATATATATTTAGGCACTGTACCGTGTATGAGTCTCACTGGATGTGCTAAAACTGAGCTTTGTCTGTGTTTTATGTTCTGTCTCTGGCTAAAAAATGATGGGAAATCTTTAGAAGATCACACTGGAAAAACAGCAAAATCTCCAGCAATTTCCCGGGTTTTACCATTTCTACCACACTCTCTTTTTATTTGGGGAGAATATTCTTTATAATATATAAGTTGATTTACTCCAGATAGCCCAGATATCTTCAGTGGAAGATATGTCTATTTTCCCCTTGGGAATGATAAGGTTTACACCTGACCAAGCTATCCAGCCTTCCGGTATGATCAATCTTTCAGCTACAAGGCCTATTCAGGGGGATAGGTCACAGTTACACCATGAACAAGGCGCTTCATCTGCACCAAATTACAGTGTCTTCTAATGCGGTCTCCCCTGAACTCTGTCCTGTCTGTTAGAATAAATGTCCCTTCCAAGGTAAAAAAAATAGTCTGACACTGTAAGAATCCGACTTCATAAGGAACAGCTTGTAGGTCACATGTGTGTGGAAGGTCAATCCCTCAATTTCAGCTAAAGACAATCAACTTCATTGGATTCTGGATCCAATAAGAGCTGGAAAAAAATCATCAGCTAAATGTGTATTTGCTGTGGATTTATTGCAGCCTGTTTGTATGGAACGGCTTTTCCAGACTAAGTAAAATTTGGAGCTGTAAAGAAATTAGAAGAAACACATAAAACTGCTTAACTTCTTTGCTGCCGCGGTGGCTTTTAAGACATGGTGAAATCTTAAGAAATAACTTGTTAGAAATAAAGTAAAAGCAGTCTCCTTTGTCAAAGAATAAAGCAGTTCTTGTAAAATGTTCCCTTCCATTATCAAAGTAAATTCTGATTAAGTGAGAATAGGTGGAGGTGACAGGTTTGATAAATACCCAACGAAGAAGCTAAAATAGGCTTGGAAAAATACGACGAACAAGGAACTCAGAGCCATAAAAAAGAGCAATGTTCTGTGTGATAAGATCAGGGTAACTTAACTACCTCAAAGGCAGCTTAATAAGGTAATTAATAACAGGGACAATTTAGATTGGACCATTATTAGAAAATAAAGTTGAATGATAATGTAATTTTGCATGGGGACCTGTGCTAGAAAAGACTTTCTAAGTGCAAGTATTTAATGCGCCTTTTTATTTTGTGATCAAACTGTCAAAACACATACAATATTTTGTATTTAAATACATTAAAAATATATACAATTTATATATCATGTATATTTTGAATGTGTTTAAGTAAAATTAGTGTGTGCGTGTGCGTGTAAATTGACCAATTTCAATAGCTACGAGTCAATTGAATGTTTAACTTTAAACCCCTATTTTCGAATAAATGAGTTAGTTCTATGATTAATCACAGTCATGTTCCCATGAAAAAGAAAAAAGACATCAAACATTTTAACTTTTACAATTTCTGAGATGTTTAAGCTCTAAAACCAAGTTTGCAGAATGTGCAGCGGAAGTTTGTAAAAGGAGAAATAATTATCCAGATCCGGGCGCTAAGCCTTAGCACCCCTCCCTTCATATAAATGTGAGCCGGGCGCTAAGCCTTAGCACCCCCCCCTTCATATAAATGTGAGCCGGGCGCTAAGCCTTAGCACCCCCCCCTTCATATAAATGTGAGCCGGGCGCTAAGCCTTAGCACCCCCCCCTTCATATAAATGTGAGCCGGGCGCTAAGCCTTAGCACCCCTCCCCTTCATATAAATGTGATCCGGGCGCTAAGCCTTAGCACCCCTTCCCTTCATATAAATGTGATCCGGGCACTAAGCCTTAGCACCCCCCCCTTCATATAAATGTGATCTGGGCACTAAGCCTTAGCACCCCTTCCCTTCATATAAATGTGAGCCGGGCGCTATGCCTTAGCACCCTTCCCTTCATATAAATGTGATCCGGGCGCTAAGCCTTAGCACCCCCCCCTTCATATAAATGTGATCCGGGCGCTAAGCCTTAGCACCCCTCCCCTTCATATAAATGTGAGCCGGGCGCTAAGCCTTAGCACTCCTCCCCTTCATATAAATGTGATCCGTGCGCTAAGCCTTAGCACCCCTCCCCTTCATATAAATGTGAGCCGGGCGCTAAGCCTTAGCACCCCTTCCCTTCATATAAATGTGAGCCGGGCGCTAAGCCTTAGCACCCCCCCCTTCATATAAATGTGATCCGGGCGCTAAGCCTTAGCACCCCTTCCCTTCATATAAATGTGAGCCGGGCGCTAAGCCTTAGAACCCATCACCTCATATAAAGTGAGCCGGGCACTATGCCTAGCACCCCTCTTCATATAATGTGATTCCGGGCGCTAAGCCTTAGCACCCCCCCCTTCATATAAATGTGATCCGGGCGCTAAGCCTTAGCACCCCTTCCCTTCATATAAATGTGAGCCGGGCGCTAAGCCTTAGCACCCCTCCCCTTCATATAAATGTGAGCCGGGCGCTAAGCCTTAGCACCCCCCCCCTTCATATAAATGTGATCCGGGCGCTAAGCCTTAGCACCCCTTCCCAACCATGAACAAGGCGCTTCATCTGCAACAAATTACAGTGTCTTCTAATGCGGTCTCCCCGAACTCTGTCCTGTCTGTTAGAATAATGTCCTTCCCTTCCAAGGTAAAAAAAATAGTCTGACACTGTAAGAATCCGACTTCATAAGGAACAGCTTGTAGGTCACATGTGTGTGGAAGGTCAATCCCTCAATTTCAGCTAAAGACAATCAACTTCATTGGATTCTGGATCCATAAGAGCTGGAAAAAAATCACAGCTAAATGTGTATTTGCTGTGGATTTATTGCAGCTGTTTGTATGGAACGGCTTTTCCAGACTAAGTAAAATTTGGAGCTGTAAAGAATTAGAAGAAACACATAAAACTGCTTAACTTCTTTGCTGCCGCGGGTGGCTTTTAAGACATGGTGAAATCTTAAGAAATAACTTGTTGAAATAAGTAAAAGCAGTCTCCTTTGTCAAAGAATAAAGCAGTTCTTGTAAAATGTTCCCTTCCATTATCAAAGTAAATTCTGATTAAGTGAGAATAGGTGGAGGTGACAGGTTTGATAAATACCCAACGAAGAACTAATAGGCTTGGAAAAATACGACGAACAAGGAACTCAGAGCCATAAAAAAGAGCAATGTTCTGTGGATAAGATCAGGGTAACTTAACTACCTCAAAGGCAGCTATAATAGGTAATAATAACAGGGACAATTAGATTGGACCATATTAGAAAATAAGTTGAATGATAATGTAATTTTGCATGGGGACCTGTGCTAGAAAAGACTTTCTAAGTGCAAGTATTTAATGCGCCTTTTTATTTGTGATCAAACTGTCAAAACACATACATATTTGTGTATTTAAATACATTAAAATATAATACAATTTATATATCATGTATATTTTGAATGTGTTTAAGTAAATTAGTGGTGTCGTGTGCGTGTAAATTGACCAATTTCAATAGCTACGAGTCAATTGAATGTTTACTTTAAACCCCTATTTCGAATAATGAGTTAGTTCTATGATTAATCACAGTCATGTTCCCATGAAAAAGAAAAAAGACATCAAACATTTTAACTTTTACAATTTCGAGATGTTTAAGCTCTAAACCAAGTTTGCAGAATGTGCAGCGGAAGTTTTGTAAAAGGAGAAATAAATTATCCAATCCGCGCTAAGCCTTAGCACCCCTCCCTTCATAAAAGTGAGCCGGGCGCTAAGCCTTAGCACCCCCCCCCTTCATATAATGTGTGAGCCGGCGCTAAGCCTTAGCACCCCCCCCTTCATATAAATGTGAGCCGGGCGCAGCCTTAGCACCCCCCCTTCATAAAATGTGAGCCGGGCCGAAGCCTTAGCACCCCCCCCTTCATATAAATGTGAGCCGGGCGCTAAGCCTTAGCACCCCTCCCTTCATATAAATGTGAGCCAGCCGGCGCTAAGCTTACCCCCCCCCTCATAAATGTGAGCCGGCGCTAAGCCTAGCACCCCCCCCTTCATTAAATGTGAGCCGGGCGCTAAGCCTTAGCACCCCTCCCCTTCATATAAATGTGATCCGGGCGCTACCTTAGCACCCCCTTCCCTTCATATAAATGTGATCCGGGCACTAAGCCTTAGCACCACCCTCCCTTCATATAAATGTGAGCCGGGCGCTAAGCCTAGCACCCCTCCCTCATATAAATGTGATCCGGGCGCTAAGCCTTAGCACCCCTTCCCTTCATATAAATGTGATCCGGCACTAAGCCTTACACCCCCCCTTCATATAAATGTTCCTGGGCACTAAGCCTTAGCACCCCTTCCTTCATATAAATGTGAGCCGGGCGCTAGCCTTAGCACCCTCCCTTCATATAAATGTGATCGCGGCGCTAAGCCTTAGCACCCCCCCCCTTCATATAAATGTGATCCGGGCGCTAAGCCTTAGCACCCCTCCCCTTCATATAAATGTGAGCCGGCTCTAAGCCTTAGCAACCCCCCCTTCATATAAATGTGATCCGTGCGCTAAGCCTTAGCACCCCTCCCTTCATATAATGGGAGCCGGGCGCTAAGCCTTAGCACCCCTTCCCTCATATAAATGTGATCCGGGCGCTAAGCCTTAGCACCCCTTCCCTTCATATAAATGTGATCCGGGCGCTAAGCCTTAGCACCCCTTCCCTTCATATAAATGTGAGCCGGGCGCTAAGCCTTAGCACCCCTCCCCTTCATATAAATTGACCGGGCACTATGCCTTAGCACCCCTTCCCTTCATATAAATGTGATCCGGGCGCTAAGCCTAGCACCCCCTTCCCCTTCATATAAATGTGAGCCGGCGCTAAGCCTTAGCACCCCTTCCCTTCATATAAATGTGACCGGGCGCTAAGCCTTAGCACCCCCCCCTTCATATAAATGTGATCCGGGCGCTAAGCCTTAGCACCCCTTCCCTTCATATAATGTGAGCCGGGCGCTAAGCCTTAGCACCCCCCCTTCATATAAATGTGACCGGGCGCTAACCTTAGCACCCCTTCCCTCATTAAATGTGATCCGGGCGCTAAGCCTTAGCACCCCTTCCCTTCATATAAATGTGAGCCGGGCGTTAAGCCTTAGCACCCCTCCCCTTCATATAAATGTGAGCCGGGCGTTAAGCCTTAGCACACCTTCCCTTCATATAAATGTGAGCCAGGGCGCTAAGCTTTAGCACCCCTTCCCTTTATATAAATGTGAGCCGGGGAGCTAAAGCATAGCGCCATTTTCTAGATCTGGGCCTAACAGGCACACCGGAGGGGAGTTGACAGAACTTTATTTGTACAAAAATAAAACTTCACAATGAGCACAGGGTGAAGGCAGCAAAGGGTCACCGCCGTCCCTAGTTGGTTTGCACACTCTAGTCCCCGGAATCAGAGTGACTTGCTTCTGCAGAATTCCGTCACGTATTATCGTGTGACCTCTACGCGTTTCGCATAATTCGCTTTGTCACTGGGACAGAGGGATGGAGGGAAGAGGTGTTTCTCTCCACAGATGGAGAGAGACTAGAAAATCCAATAGCATGCACTCCCTGAGCTGCCATGTGTGTAGGAGGACTGTACTACTTTGTGTAAATCATTAAAGATTTATTGTTACCATTATCAGACTGCATTCTCTTTACCTGCTGGGGGTTACTATATTTATCCTTTACATACAGTATCAAGTTGTGGTGCTGTTCCTGTAACTACCAGTCTCTAGACATACTCTCACATACGTACAGTCCTCCTACACTCCTAGCAGTTCAGCGAGTGCATGCTAGCAGCTCAGCAAGTGCATGCTATTGGGTTTTCGAGTCTCTCTCCATCTGTGGACAGATACACCTCTTCTGTGCTACTGCAATTAACCCTAGTTCACCCTGACTGCTTCCCTGGTTAATCGCGTGGGTCCTCCATTACCTTAGCTTTGTCAGGGGGTCTTTGTTGGATGGATCCTCCCCTTTTATACTCACTTTTGTATTAAATCTTAAAAAAAATAGCCAATATGTTTTAAAAAGACCAGACACATCATTTAACCCCTGCAGGTAAATGTCAAGGGCCGCAAATGCAATGTGCAAAGAGCAAAGCATGAGCATAGATATCTAGAAATACAGAAACCTGTTTCCCAATATATTGCAAACCGCATGTACAAGCAAGAAATGATACTACAGTCTTAGTATTACAATAAAAGTATTAATATCATATTGCACATTTGTATGCTTGGATGTGCGGTAACTAGGAAAAGCCATATAACACCTGGACCCCTGCTACAGTTGAAACAGCCTTTCAGTCCCAATTGTTTAATAAACAAGTTTATGTTAAAGTCCTTTCTAAGAAGGCTAAATGCTAATACATTTTTGAAATTAGTAGCCTTTAAAAACACTTTTGGTTTAGTTTGAGATCTCAGTTTGTGGAGGACACCGTGTGGGAGATGGCGGTGGGAAGCCCAAGATGAGGAGTAGGTATGCTCTACAGCAGGGTTGCGCAAAGTGGGGGGCGTGAGGTATGCTGCAGGGGGAGCGGGATTTAGAGAGGTCCCGCGCGGTTCCCGAAGGCATTTAAATTAATGCCTGGGGAGCTGCAAGACCTCTGTAAACTTCTCTGTACCGTGGTTCAGACGCCTCCTGGTGATGCATCTCCATGGCATTGTGTTGCCATGGCAACACGGCATCAAATGACGATGCGGGGTCAGATGACGTTGCGTTGCCATGGCAACGTGACATCATTACGCCGGGACGTCACAACCAAGGTAAGCAGGGGGGCACGAGGAGAGGGGGATAGCCGGCAGGGGGGCGTGGGGAAAAAAGATTGCGCTCCCCTGCTCTGCAGTACTTGGGTATAGCAGACGTAGCCAGGATTTCTGTTTTCGGTACCATGAGATTTCAGCTGTAGCAACACTTTGTTCACCGACGGTCAGCGAAGTGAATCATTTGTGGGGTTTATGAATTGCAATTAGTTTCTGTCTGGCTTAAGGCGCACGGAATAACTTACGACCATGCGAAGCATGTGAGCAGCACATGTTTCTATACAATATACAAAGTAACAATGTCATGTGGACGTTCTAGAAATGTCTAGAAATCCTTAATGTCCACAATACCGGCACCATGACTGAGGTAGGAGCAATGTCTGCAATACCCCTTGTACGTTCAGACAGAAAACTACCAGTGCACCAAAAGTATCTGTATCCTCAGCAGAAGCAACCGTACCTACCAATCCTGCAGGCCTGCTGCACCCACAGTTCCTATATCCACAACAGATGCCATAGTACCCCCAACATCTCCATCATTACCCGCGGCACAGGTAGCACCCACAGCCCTTGCTGGGCGTGTCCTGCTCCTCCTCATCGGGTACATAGTGTAGAAATGTATACTGTTCGTTGTAGGTCTTGACATGCATACAGTACAGTGCTGTATAATAAGTAATACAAGTATTTCATCCTTCCTCCAACAGGTCCTTCCAATGTCATGAGAAATGAAGACCACCAGCTCTCAAACCTCCGTGCACCATCATTTCCTTTTTTTTTTTTTTGTATCACAACAATTATTTGATTGTAAATATTTTGTATTGTATTTTAAACTAAGGGTGATCATCCTTGCACCTTGTCATTTGTAATATGGTTATTTACCTTGGGACAGACTTTTTTTATTTTTTATAAATGTTTTTTTATTACAGTGCCAAGCTCAATTTGAAGTGGATTATACTGTAAATGTAAACCGTGAATAAATATTTTTTTGGACAGACTATTGTTTTAAGTGTTATTTTCACTACAAAGAGAGATGGGTGAACCAGTTCAAACCCATTCCAAGAATTTCCCGGGCATTCCCTTCAAAATCCGTTCCATGGGGTAGAATCTGCAATCGGATTTTTCCAACTTCAATCCATGCAGATCAGTTAAAATCCCCCTATGTGACTTGGTAGAATGGCTTTAAAATAATCTCCCGGCGGGATTAACCTAAATCCATTCAGGGGAATGTGTTTATTTCTAATCTGTCATTGTAATGAGAGAGGAAAGCGCAAGACACTCATAGGGTTGTATATAAAATATAGTTATTTATAAAAAGGTGAGATATGCACGAACAAGAAAATAGATTCAAATAGGCATGTAGGTATATTAACCACTGTAAAGGAGACGGCCCCACAACTGCTGCAGGGATCCCAAGGAACTGGAAGGTCATCCTCTTTGAAAGGCTCCGGTCTTACTTCAGGAGTGCCACTGATGTTCACCTCCACATCTCCGTTCCTACAGGATGACTGGATAGCCGAATTAAATAGGGTTCAACTGTCGTAGAACAGCTTGCCTTGTTGGTTTTGTAGATCACCTCAGCAGCAGCACATATTCGCATACGTCTGCCTTCCGCGTAGTACTCCGTATGTGGGGGGGTAATCCCTCGCACCGGTTGGCTTAATCACGAAGTGATGCCCGATGCATCACAGTCTCCAGCTGATCACAGCCCCCGCCTCAGGGAGACAAACAGCAGGGTCTCAGCGTCTTGATCTCAGTGGTTAGCGTATCATAGATGCATCTCTATACTTGTAAAACAATAGTCCAGGTAAGTCCAGGAAGAGCTCAACTGAGCAAAGAGTGCCTAATAATGTGTCAGTGCCTAATAATGTGTCAGTGCCTAATAATGTGCCTAATAATGTGTCAGGACACTCAAAAGAACAAACTCCAACGCGTTTCATAACACACAGTCACTTCTTCAGGGAATAGAGTGTCATACTCCCAGAATGCCTTATATCAGCCATAAGATCAGCTGATTGGTTGAATAACAAAATGATTCAGGTGTGTGCACAATTAACATTAGTACAATAAAAAACATACAACGTTTATACAAATAATTAAAAACATAACTGTTACACAATAAAGTCATCTAATCATTTAACTAAGGAGAAAGAGTCTTGTACCAATAGTTAAATATAAACAGAAATTAATCTGAGGTCTAGAATATCTGGAGAGTGGAAGAGAGAGCAGCAAACCGGGGGTGGGGGACCCCCATATATAATTAGTATATATTAAACATAGTATAACACAGACAATTTATCATAAGCAGTGAAAAGGTTTCTAACCACAGCAAGTTCTATTATATTTAGATCCAAATGCAATTCACATAGAAATTGTGGAAAATCTTCATATCCCTGGATCAGGGAAGTGCTTGGTAAAGTGATATAACCAATTGAAAATAGATAACCCCAAATATGTTTGGGAGTACATATATCTCAAGAGTATATGAAACTTTTATAAGAAAAATCTTTATAAGTAAAAATGTTAGAGAATAAACAAAGAGCACAGGGGGATCGAACACCAGAGCATGAAGCAGAACACCAGGACCAGGCTGTTCAACACGGACCCAAAGAGTATATTCCGTTGATGAGTGACAGAATATCAATATCCACATTTAGACCGAGAGGAGCCATAGAGTTGATGGTATATATCCAATAGCTCTCTTTTCTGCTGAGTACTGTGAGTTGAGCAAGAAAAAGTAGCTATTGGATATATACCATCAACTCTATGGCTCCGCTCGGTCAAATGTTAGATATTGATATTCTGTCACTCATCAACGGAATTATACTCTTTGGGTCGTGTTGAAACACATGGGCATGGTGTGTTCTGCTTCATGCTATGGGTGTTCGAATCACCTGTGCTTCTTGTTTTATTCTCTAACATTTTTACTTATAAAGAGTTTCTTATAAACGTTTCATATACTCTTGAGCCCCCTTACCTACCCTCTGGCCCTATTCTCTTTACTGCATTCCTCCAAATTACCTCATCCACAATCGCTTCCGGCCTTTTCTTCCCCTTACACCGTTCCATCCTTTTTTGTCCCCGCTTCAGACCCCACTTTTCCAGCTCTCCTGCACCGCCAACCTTTAGTCCTACACCACCTCACCTCTATCCTTTCATCCTTAATTACTCCCTGTTACATCCCCCTTATCCTTTTCTACTTGTTCTGTTGTGAATCCCTCGCCTCAACCACCAGGCGCCCTCAACCGCTCGCTTTTTTCCAACCCTGTGTGTTGTTCTTTCCACTCGATATAGTACTCCCAAAATTTGGGTTTATCTATTTTTCAATTGGGTATATCACTTTAACAAGCACTTCCCTGATCCAGGGATATGAAGATTTTCCACAATTCTATGTGAATTGCATTTGGATCTAAATATAATAGAACTTGTGTGGTTAGAAACCTTTTCACTGCTATGGAAATTGGCTGTATATACTATGTTTAATATATACTAATTGTATATGGGGGTGCCCCACCCCCGGTTTGCTGCTCTCTCTTCCTCTCTCCAGATATTCTAGACCTCAGATTAATATCTGTTTATACTTAACTATTGGTACAAGACTCTCTCTCCTTAGTTAAATGATTAGATGACTTTATTGTGTAACAATTATATTTTTAATTATTTGTATAAATGTTGTATGTTTTTTTATTGTACTAATGTTAATTGTGCACACACCTGAATCATTTTGTTATTCAACCAATCAGCTGATCTTGTTGCTGATATAAGGCATTCTGGGAGTATGATACTCCATTCCCTGAAGAAGTGACTGTGCGTCACGAAACGCGTTGGAGTTTGTTCTTTTGAGTGTCCTGACAAATATTATTAGGCACTGACACATTATTAGGCACTGACACATTATTAGGCACTCTTTGCTCAGTTGAGCTCTTCCTGGACTTACCTGGACTATTGTTTTACAAGTATAGAGACGCATCTATGATACGCTAACCACTGAGATCAAGACGCTGAGACCCTGCTGTTTGTCTCCCTGAGGCGGGGGCTGTGATCAGCTGGAGACTGTGTGATGCAGGCATCACTTCGTGATTAAGCCAACCGGTGCGAGGGATTACCCCCCCACATACGGAGTACTACGCGGAAGGCAGACGTATGCGAATATGTGCTGCTGTTGAGGCGATCTACTAAACCAACAAGGCAAGCTGTTCTACGACAGTTGAACCCTATTTAATTCGGCTATCCAGTCATCCTGGAGGAACGGAGATGTGGAGGTGAACATCAGTGGCACTCCTGAAGTAAGACCGGAGCCTTTCAAAGAGGATGACCTTCCAGTTTCTTGGGATCCAGTGCAGCAATTGTGGGACCGTCTCCTTTACAGTGGTTAATATACCTACATGCCTATTTGAATCTATTTTCTTGTTCGTGCATATCTCACCTTTTTATAAATAACTATATTTTATATACAACACTATGAGGGTCTTGTGCTTTTTTCTCTCTTTAGCTACCTAGTTGACGATGTCCTGACATCTGCCTATCCAGTTCCACAGCAGACCCTCGTTCCATAAGAGAAGTTTTATTATTGTTTAGTGGTGTTAAAATTTCTCACTATCACTTACACACTCTTTTATAACAGACTGTTTATTTGTGATTATTTATATTGAGTCACTTTTAGTTAACTATACCATTTATATGTCAAACACTTTTTAAGTACAGATTTTTAATGACCATTGTTTTACACATATATTTAATACACAACTGATACGCTTGGACATGTTTTGTTCTATACTATCGTAATGTTTGAAAATTAGGAAATTGAAAAAAATGCTGGTGGATTAATCCATCGTTAAAAAAAACTGGTGTAACATAATTTTTGTAATAATTTTTTTACATGGTCTACAATAAGCACATTTTTTTTCTGTCAATCAAATAAATGCCGTGCACATTCCCACATTGAGCTAGGAACGTCGTGACTATTAATTAAATAGAGTAGGTGTGCTAGACAAGGAGTTGGTGTCAATCATGCAGCATGTGGCCCAGTTTTACTGATACATCTAATTTATCTTAACAATTCTCTGGATTCCTGCATTGAGTTTGGTATTAAACCTAAAGCCCCCCAAAATGAAGAGCACATATAGACATTTATTAAACGACATCCACAGATGTCTATGAAGCCTTCAGCACAGAAGTAATGTGTATTATTCAATATAGTTTTCCCACTAAAAAAACAGTAAGAAGCAATAAAAATAAAGTCAGAAGTTGGAGTTTTGTCTTGGGGTTTACGAAACCTCCCTGCTGATTTAAAGAGGCACTCTGCATGGCACTTTAAATAAAAAATAAAAAATCTGTTTTTTGTTTTAATGTATGCAGCGTTTGATTAACTTTATTGAAAACTAATTACCTAAGCTGCCGATCGATTCGTTCTCCCATAATCAATCAGCAAAGATCCTGTTTCCGAGGGTTCACTAAATGGCCGACTTTCAGTTTCAATCCTTCAGTCAGTGTAAATCAACAGCTACAATGTATTCTTATATTACCAAGGTAACATTGCCTATTGTTACAGGTCGCAACTCAAACTGCTGGGAATATAAGCAACACATTATCACAAAGAGGAAAGTGTTGCAAAGATCTTGCGGTGCTGGGGAAGTGGGCTAAAGTCTGCTATAGTCATCAAAGGATGCTCAGTGTATTAAAACTCATTTAAAATGACATTAAGAGTTGAATGAAAATTAATTTTTTTAGTAAGTATTATCTAATACTACAGAACTGATTTATTAAAAAAAAATACAATAAAAATCACATGTAGGATATTGCATGGATTTCTCCTTTAAACGGAAATTAGTTCCATGGAATATTTTTACATTTAAGT
Source organism: Ascaphus truei (assembly GCA_036426205.1). Classification (NCBI taxonomy): domain Eukaryota; kingdom Metazoa; phylum Chordata; class Amphibia; order Anura; family Ascaphidae; genus Ascaphus; species Ascaphus truei. The sequence continues at coordinate 25,817,930 of CM071580.1, forward strand.
TTCTTACACTAAAGGAAGAAAAAGTGGGTAAATTAGTTGAAACAACGACAAATATTATGTGGCCATCATTGTTGACAAGGATTTAGCTTTCTTGTAAAAGTAAATCACGAACAATACGAATAACACTTGTTATTAGGATCATTAGTGATTCCTCTTTAGGGAGGCAAAGTAAGAAAACTGTTTGCGGCTGTACAAGAAGCTCATAAGCAGATGTGTTACCATTAAATGAACGCTGTGTCAGTCTCATGTGGTACCACTTGGTGTAGGAATGTTCTTTGCATTATCAGCAATGATAGCTTTAGCAGGGCTATTCTATCAGGGAGAAGGATACAATGGCAGTAAATTCCAGGTGTCAGTTCTTTGGGGGAGTCACTTTATCTCCCTGTGCCTCCGGCACCAGCAATATAGATTGTAAGCTCATCTGGACAGGGACTGTGTCTGTAAAAAAACCCTAATGCTGCGTAGCGCACACTATACTGTAATTGTGACGCGCTTTGAGTCCCATTGGGAGAAAAGCGCTATGTGAAGTAAAGTTATTATTATTATTATTATTTTATGGGGGAACGTGTGGAGCTGAATAAAATGCTTCTACTGCTACATTTTTTTAATTTAAAGCAGATTTTTTTTATTGTACTACTGTATATATTTACCTTTTTTCTTTCTTTGCTTAACGTGACAATCCCTTCTTGAAGCAAAGTAAACTAATTCCACTGATATCTTTAAGAGGTACAATCTGGGTGATTAATTTACCCAAATATGACACCTATGGGCATATGGATTTAATTTTTTTTAAATATTTAAATATATATATATATATATATATATACAGCTCAACCCCGTTATAGTGCGATCCACTACAACGCGGATCCGCTTATAACGCGGGCTCAGCATGGCTGCCGCTTAAGATAAATGGCCGCCACGATCAGGGGTTCCACAAGGACTTACCTGCATCTGCAGCTCTCTCCCTTCTTCATCAGCTTCGGGCATGTGTGTGTGTTTTGTTTAAATAGGGCTCTTGTTGCCTGTCCTTTCCCCTATGGCTTTTGACACCCAAAGACTACATCTCCCAGCATGCTCACTGCCTGACTGAGCCTCGTGATGTTAAAGTTTGCCAAAAAAAAAATTTGGGGGCAAACTTTAATAACAAATCAGAGAGATATTTTTTAACGCGATCCTGGTTATAACGCGGTCTCATTATGTGGACCCAGAGTACCGTGTTTAAACTGGATTCAGCTGTATGTGTGTGTGTGTATATATATATGTGTGTGTCAAATGGATATATATATATATATAAAACTTGTGAGCACATTCACATGTCTTAGATTGGTCGGCAACCCTGCTTTTTGCTATTATCACCTAGCGTAAAGTGCATCTGCTGCAGCAAGGGATTCTGGGAAATGACATGCAAATGAGGACACAGTGCCACCTTTTGTCTCAAGACCACATTACATGGAAAACCCTCAAGCCAATGCATGCTGCTTTAAACGCAGCTTTTAAACATAGCCTGGGTTGAGATGCAAAGAAAATAAAACCACTCATAGACAGACTGTTTCAACCTTGTGGGTCTCATCAGTGTGAGGTTGGTTATACTGGCTTTGCCAGTTGAGACTTTATAGTAGGTCTTCAACCCACATTATTTAAGTTATGGTGGGTGAAAAGGTGACTAAAAACCCTCCACCATAGAGCATATAAAAATATTACTTGTGAGCATATTCACATGTCTTAGACAGGTATGCAACCCTGCTTTTCACCATTATCACCTAGCATACAGTGCTTCCACTGCAGAAAGGGATTCTGGGAATGAAGCGGGCCTAGCCTGAATGGGCGTCACAGCAGGTGACCGGGCGACTCGGCCTCCCCGAACCGGATTGGCCGCAAGAGCGGCCGGGGGAGGGGCTGCAGGGATATAGCCAGCAGCCAGGAGGGAGGTCCGGCCTCTTGCTCCTGGCTGGCTAAGGATTAAAAATATATATATAATGCATATGTATTTAAAAAATAACAATGTTATACTTGGGAGGGGTTTGATTTCCTCTGGTGTTCTTGTATGATCAGCAAATGTTTGTACAGCCAGAGCCCCCTCTCATCACCTCCCCTTATCTTTACTGCTTGTCTAATAAGGGCAGGATGGGCTAAGGTCAAAGGAAAATCTAGAGTGACCAACACTTTCTCATTTTGGGGCCCTAAGAAATTCAACTTGTAAGTAATTAGCAAAACAATGAAGGCAGCGGAACCTTTGCTATTAGATTGCTATGTTCGATTGATCAGAGAAGCTGGGAAGACTGTTACATTTTTGTGTACAAAAGTAGGATTTGGCTAAGAGGGATTACACCTTTCAGGCTCTGCCACCTTTTTTTCCCACATCACTGGATTTAGAGAGGCAATGATCATAGGAGGAAGTCGAGGAGTAGGCTAGGTACCGAGTGCAACTACAAAATGGGATGTAATATGGGCTGCGCTTGTAATCCATGCAGTTTATCGCTTTCATTACATCAATACAATTCACTGTGCCTGATCTCATGCTGTAAGCTCTGCAGCATTAAACAGTATCAAATGCAGTATACAAATGCAGTATACAAATGCAGTATACAAATGCAGTATACAAATGCAGTATACAAATGCAGTATACAAATGCAGTATACAAATGTTCTACAATTAGCTGATGTGGCACACTGATATTATGGAAATGTCAAGGTGCAAATGCAAATGTCATAGAAGATAGTCCTCTTTATTTGTAGCCGGATTAGGCATTATTGAGTTTTTATACATAAAATTAGGAGTAGAAAAACTATTTTTTAATAGAGATGTGTGAACTTGTCCACTGAGCTATTATTGCCGAGTGTCAGAAATGCCTCATTGGCAAGTAAAATGAAATAGCCTTTGCTACTGTTTACTTTCTGCTGATTTTTCTAGTTAATAAAACATTTTCTAGTGATTCATTGCTGATTTTTCATAACAGCAAAGCCAATATTAGCACTTGGAATTGAATGATGTGACTTTTGCTCTGATTTTCTGATAAAGATTGCCAAATAACACTGCTAATTAATGCTTTCTAATGTAGACAATCTTAGGTAAATTCAAATTAATTTCTAAATGAACCTCTAATTGCAAAATAACAGAATTGTATATGTTGTCAGCACACTATCATTCAAGTATTCTTATTTGTACATTTAAATGGAGGTGGAAATGTGGAATTTTAAGTTTAGATCTGCTCTAGTAAGCAGTAAAAGTTAAAACATGTTAGTGCTCATTGGTAAGTAACTACATGTATGTATGTATGTATGTATGTATGTATGTATGTATGTATGTATGTACAGTATATATGTATATTTGTATGTATGTATGTATTTATTTATACAGTGTGCTTTACACTTAGCACTTTACAAATACAATACAGTACAGGGAATTATAGTACAATAAGTGCAACAAATAAGATCAGACAATAGGAAAATAAATACCTGCCGCGGAGAGCTTACACTCTAAGTGGTATGTTGGGAGTTACAGAGACAGCAGGTGAGGGAATACGTGCTCTAGATGGCACTGCTTGGCAGGGGTGACTGTGGGACAATCGCTATGAGTCCAGATTATTGGGATGTCTCAGTTAAGAGGTGGTCTTCAGGGTAGTCTTGCAGGTAGGGAGAGAAGGTGCTTGGAGTGTGAGGGAGTTCCACAGGTAAGAGGCAGTGAGGGAGAAGGGTTTAATGTGAGAGAGAGCTGTAGAGGTGAAAGGGGTGGAAAGGAGACAGTTATGGGTAGAGCGCAGGAGACGAACAGGAGCATAGCGAGAGATCAGAGCTGATGCACATTACATCTCCTACTTTTGACAAGCTCTGTCTTTTACTCTGGCTAAGTACGGTGGGAATTTGTGGCACGACCGCAGCTAAATGAATAACCCCAAATGCATGTTCTAGTGTGGATGACACTGTGCACTTCTTCCCACTTAGCATGTAAAACAAATCAATTAAATGCTACCTCAAATGTTTGAAATTATTATAAATAGAAAAAAGTAAGCAAGCGAGCCAGGAATAATAGGAACAAATTCACCTGGGGAAATGAAATTACCAAACCCTTATTATTTCATGCTAATTAAGTCAACACACTTCATCTCAAATGTCTGCACATTAAACCATTTTTAATGAAATCAAAAATTATTTACAAAGATCTCTGGAAAATCATTAGCACAGACGGAGGTTTGGAAAACACATGTAGGATTATTTATCCGCTTACTGATAATAAGAATACCGTAAACCAGCCAATCACGGGCAGTCGTTTCTGTTATTGTTTACCAAATAATGTCCTACTTTACCAGTGCCGGTTGCACACACAGCTCTAGTTAAGTTGCAACGGGTGAAGAATTTAGGCTTAGATTTCCTAAGCCTATTTAACGGGATGTTATCCGAGGGGAATACCAGTTAAACATTCACTAAAGCCAATAATCAGGAATTTCTCAGGGAAAAAGCGTTATTTGTAATCACCATTACTCTAGATCAGGGATTCCAAACTCCAGGCCTCAGGCCTCTCCAAAAGGTCAGGTTTTAATGTTCTCTCTGCTTCAGCACAGGTGGCTCAATCAGTGGCCCAGTCAAAGACCGAATCACCTGTGCTGAAGCAAGGATATCCTTAAAACCTGACCTGTTGAGGATTTGAGTTGGGATCCACTGCTCTAGATGTATGCAAATAAGCTAATTACAGCCTAAATTATATTAATTCCATATTCCCTAAATGAGACCAAATTAAGTCAATCATTAAAAAACAACATTATTGAACTGAAATACAGAGAAATCACACCAAATTAATAAAGACATTGGAAGGTCTGACATGAGCAGCCTGGGATAAATAAGTACAGAGTCAGTAACCCTACTGACAGACAGCTGTTTCGACCTTTTGGGTCTCATCAGTGTGAGGCTGGTTATACCGGCTTTGCAATATGAAGCTCGGATAGGTTTCAACCACATATTAAATAAGTTATGGTGGGTAAAAAGTGACAAAAACATTAGAACAGAAGCATCTTCCCAGATATAGATAGGAATTCACAGAAACGTTATTCGCATGTTCTAACAGTAGCTAAATGTGTAATTGCTAGTCAATGGAAATCCCCCGTGTCTCCCACATTGAGTCATGTTAAGAATAAAATATGGGAAGTGCTAGCCATGGAAAAACCGACGGCTTACTTGGTAGATACCGTGGGAAAATGTTATCGAGTTTAGACGCCCTGGTTTGCCTACTCTGGACAACCCAGGAGTGATAATCCCTTGTTGCAAAGTTTATACCCTAATTTAGGAAAATGTTTTATGTAAAATACATCATAAGACTTGATTGATAAAGTGATAATTGGTGGCTCTCCTGCTCTTATCTACTTTCTCTATTTATCATTGTTCATATTACTTTTACCATTATTGTGGGTGCCTGTTGATTTACATACTTCCAAATAAATTATCCTATACTCCAAGTTGGGAGATAACTCCACTCTTCTGAGCTAAATCCCTATTTCATTGTTTGGATGGGAGTGACGCTAAGAGGTAATGGCAAGTTATTTGAAGATAATGCAGCTCAATTACGGACAGCATTTTTGGATATATATACTGTATTTACTTTAATGAATAATGCGCGAACGCAGAAAAAACAGCTATTCCTGTTTTAGATAACGTCACAGTGTTTGTCCGGATTTAACACGGCTAGTGAATCTAGGCCTTAGATGGTATTTGAAATTAAATAGGTAAAATACAAGGTACACCCCATATAAATTCTAGCAAACTGCCTAATCCTTATTGCAACTATAATTCTAGTAAGGGACTACGTTAATGTATGGTAACCTATGGCTAAAACCTCACAGCATATAGAATTAAGATTATACCACCACTAAACAAGATGCCAACAGAAACAGATAGCTATATAATCTCTTAAATGGTCCTTCACCAATGGAGATGTACACATGTTTTGCCCAAACTTGTGAGTCATGTAAATTTAGCTGTTTTTTTATTCTAAACGATAAAATGTGCCCAGTTTTCAAAGCTCACAAACAGTTTGCCAAGCCAATTCCCAACCCTGAAGTCTGAGCATTGTTCTGCGATAGATTCACCGGCAAAATTAGACCATTTCGGTCTAAAACATCACTTTGAACAGAATTGTCGAATTTTGCTTGAACCTTTTCAATTGCGCCCAAGCTCTTTCAGTTAAAAAGTTGTAGCTTACGTTTTGCGTATTTTCAAACTCTTTTAAAAGTTAAAAAATAAACATTGGTGGACTGAAATTTGGCAGGTTTGTACTACTCAGCACTACAGTGGCCTGCAGCACTTTTCTGATTCTATGTAAATGCCAACCCGTGGATTTAAAAGAGATGGAGCCAGACATGGTTCAACTAACACAAGGCTGGGGAAATCAATGCAGTAAATATTAAATATAGCATCACTGGAGATAAATGGACTATTTCAGTGTGTACACAAATGTACTGGTGGACCCGCTGGCACTTTAGAGTTTAAGTAATAGGATGCTGAGTCGCTTCTTCTGTATTACACTTCAGTTGCTGCCAGTTATGACCCTACACACCTGTACACTTCTGAGATCATGGGGTAAGTTGGTGGAACAATCACTGTTCCTTCACAGAGAGCAGATTCGTATATATATGTTTAAATCTACAAAAGCAGGATAGGATCCATTTCTACCTGGCAAGTGACAGGTGAAAAATTGATCTGAGTTAGCACTGAGGCTCATGCTAGCTCCCAGCGCCCATAGCATGAGATAAGGGTGCTACTCCGAATCTGGAACTGAGCTTGTCCCAGTTCTGAGAGTACACAAAGAAGGAGGGACATGAGACTAATGTACCTAGGAATGGAACTAGTGTAGTATCTACTTTTAACAAATGTTTATACTGAACTTTATGAATAGGCTTCAATTATGATCTGATGGTCAAATACTTCTGGGTATTAAGACCTCAGAAGCTAAAATTGATAGATCATAGAATAAGCCTCCTGTTGCAGTTTTTGTGAATACAATGTAGACATTGAAGTTTCTGATTAATTGAATTCTGGTTATGTGTTGCTACCCTGTTAGAAGGCTTGAGAGCATCATATTGATAGAATAATATGCTCAGTACTGCTGCTCAATAGCTGTATATCACACAGTGTTTGGGATCTGGGAATTCAAACATCTAAGTATAGTATAAATGTAAGCCGTAGAAAATACTCATCAACTTAATTAAAGTAGTTGTCTCAATAACTCAAAACTTTTGATTATCACTGAACTATATAGTGGCAATAAAAACGATCTTGACAGTAAAAAAAATTACAACGTGAAGCTTGTGTGCTGATAATGAGCACTTCACGCCTCAAGTGTGATAAAAGCACGTGTGAAAAGATAACAATAGCAAAAGGCAACAATTATTTATTTTTAAATATGTTTCATTTTTTTATAAGCAGCATGAAAACCGTGCCAAGAGGAAAATAAAACGGAGAAATTACACAAGAAATATGTAACTTGTAGGAAGGCACAGAAATTAACTTGGGCTTTAATGGCTGAAACAGTGGTGTTTTACGAGTTCTCATTCATAACAGTAACAAATAGTACAGAAGTGATAAGATTTGAATCAATAAAAGCTCCACAAAAGGGAATAGACATAAAATAAGCAATAAAAGGCCATTGTTTCTGTTTGTGTCACAGGAATGAGAGAAAAAATCAGAAGAAAACAGGAGCAAAAATAAACTACAGCTCTCATTATGTAGGATCTGGTGAGTATATAGCATACAGATCTCATTATGTAAGATCTGGTGAGTATATAGCATACAGATCTCATTATGTAAGATCTGGTGAGTATATAGCATACACATCTCATTATGTAGGATCTGGTGAGTATATAGCATACAGATCTCATTATGTAAGTTCTGGTGAGTATATAGCATACAGATCTCATTATGTAGGATCTGGTGAGTATATAGCATACAGATCTCATTATGTAGGATCTGGTGAGTATATAGCATACAGATCTCATTACGTAAGATCTGGTGAGTATATAGCACACAGATCTCATTATGTAGCATCTGGTGAGTATACAACATACAGATCTCATTATGTAGGATCTGGTGAGTGTATAACATACAGATCTCATTATTTTGGATCTAGTGAGTATATAACATACAGATCTCATTATGAAGGATCTGGTGAGTATACAATACACAGATCTCATTATGTAGGATCTGGTGAGTATACAACATACAGATCTCATTATTTTTGATCTAGTGAGTATATAACATACAGATCTCATTATGTAGGATCTGGTGAGTGTATAACATACAGATCCCATTATGTAAGATTACGACCTAGTCAAGGGAATGGCCCATATTGTGTCTTCCGGCAAGGGAAGTCACTTTGTTACTAGTGTAAATGACACAGTAAGTGCAGCTGCAGAGAGCGTTATGCTAATGAGCTTAGTGCTTAGCTTCATCACGTTGTATGCAAATTATACTTATGCTGCGTGGTACAGCTAACTGAAATTTGAATCCAAATGCTTGAATATGTATCATTATTATATTGCACATTATATAAGAAAACAATGGTAATGAACTAGACAATCAACTGAAAACATAATTGACTTTGTTGCTCGTTAATTTACATTTGTGCCGAATACGTAACCGTATTCACAATTTCAATGTATATGGTATCTTTGGTATAGAAGTACTGTATTATAGTGCTATTTTAGTTCATTTGCATTTAGACTTTGAATAGAGATTGACATTTACTATCTTGAAACAATATAAACTGGTGTAGCTTTTTAATGTTTCTTTCTGTTCTGATACTAACATGATTATTCTTTTTGATGCAAGAGAGACAGTTCTGTTTTTATCAGGAACAATAATGAAACACCGCCGGCAACAACACAGGCCTAAAAAAATGCTCTTGATAAAACAAAACATCTTTATTCTAAAATGGCATTATCAGAAACATTTAAAATATATACATTTTCTGACTTTTTTTATATCTTGAGTATTGTAGGAAAAATGGATGCCAGGTGACAGCAGCTGCACGCTCCAATAGAAAACAACATACAGTACGTGGCAATGTCGGCACTGGTCAGCCTCTTCACTGCTGTAGGAATGGCACATCACTGCTTCCTCTAGTGATTAAGTGGTTAGATCCACATTCATGTAGGATGTTACAGTGCAATGCATGATGCTCACAGATGTACAGTCTATCAGCATTGAGATCTTGAGAGTTAACAGGCCGAGGGTTAATGGCTTTCTGAGTCCGCGAACCTTTCCCAATCTTGCCCATAGCGAAAGCAAATTGAGCTGCTGTATTTCTGATTAAAGTAAGGCCGCGTCCCCGCTGGTGCTGAGCGTGCTGTGCGCTCGGCGCTTGCCGCTTTTACTTATTGCAGTCTTTATGTGGAAGTCCCCGCTGACGTGGTGCGCGCGTGCTCGTGTGCAAGCACGCATGCTCACCCAAGCTTGGCGCTTGAGCAGACAAAAAAACCTGACTTTGAAGTGCGCTCAACTTGCCCGCAATGCCCCCACGTCCGTGCTCATGCTTACAGAGTTGGTGATGTCACCGCTCAAGCATGAGCGCGGTAAGCTCCAGCGGGGACGCAGCCTAAGGTCCATATTAATGGCAGTTCTATTGACTGTAGTGCATCGTGCCGCATACCACAACCACAGCATCTTATACCCCACTCCTCCACGTAGGAAGAATTCTTATTTTGTTCTTTTATGGACAGTGGGGGGCAGAATAAAACCATAGTAGCTTTAAAACATAACATTGGGTTGTTCATGTTAATATGGCTATGAAGCAAAAGGTGACACTGTGTGCTCATTTGCATGTCATTACCCAGAATCCCTGGCTGCAGTGCATGCTTGGAGATAATGGGGAAAGGCATGGGGTTACAGACCTGTCTGGGACATGTGGCTGTGCCCCCACGTGGTATTATTTGCTGTGCACTGTACTGTGGAGGTTTTGCCACTTGTTTACTCACCATAACTTATTTAACGTGTGGTTGAAACATAACTTTCCATTTCTCTCTCTGTCCTGCAGCTCTTCTTATCAGTATGGGGAAGAATTACTTTTACTAATTGGAACAAGGTTAATAATAGTATTCTACAGTACCAGCAACAAAAGTGAATGCTATTTTAATAACTGATATAGTAGTGGCAATTTCCTCTCTTAATAAGCATTGCTATGAAATATTTTGAAGGTTAGTTAAAATTGTGCCCTAATGTTTCTTGACTTGAATGGAACAAATAACCGAAAGACTTGTACTGTGACGCAGCATTAGGATTATTAGCTACTAAATACGTTAAATCTTCATTAAATGTTGCTGCAGTAACACTATATGTGAATACGTGTGGCCTCATATGAAAACTATCAACTCTGTTGATATTTATATGTTGTAAAATAAAATATGAACATGTGCTCTTATTTCGTTACAATTACTGCACTTTCTCTAGTTTTCTGAACTTGGTACCAAGGACAGGTGCTAGAATCTAAATTACATTGATATACTGTATGGGCTATTTACAAAGACAAAAACATGCAAAATACAGTACAAAGGAGGAGGTGCACGCGAAACCGATGAAAATAATTGACTGGGAAACCTAGAACAGCATAGGCCCTCCAACAGATTACAACAATCGTTATTGCCATAGTTCCATTGCCTTTGGGACCTTTCTTAAGACAACAGGTTTCTCTTGGGACCTTTTAGTTTCCCCGAAGATTGTCAACAATGTTTAAGTTCCCTCAAAACATTAGCACTTCAGAGCATGAAACATTGTACTATAACGATGGCGCATGCGCAACGCCTAGGTGTATGGATGCCTAAGTAAGAGGCTCCATCCCTGTCGGCAACTAATCTATACAGCACAAAAACCAGGAAAATAACAGTGAAAAACAAATTCAGTTGCCTGAGCCCCTAAGGATGCCAAAGAGAGCGGTATCTCGAAAGAGAACATTGGTGGTCACAGATTATTTCCAGAAAGGAGAGCCGCCACGAGTGAGTGCAGGGGAGGAAAGCAGGCAAATGGCGGGCTCCGACTCAGAGAGTGACAGATCCACAAGCAGACCCGCGAGTACAGCAGAGGCTACGGATCAAGACTGGGTCACAAGAAAGGACATGAGTGTTCTGCTCGGAGATGAAGACCTTTTTCCAGAAAGAGCTCTGGGAACTTAGGAAAGGCATAGACAGTTTAGGTGACAGAACATTGTACTATAACATGCTATATGCATGTAGCTCTAACCTACCAGTCACTAGAGAGTCACAATGCATAATACACTGATTCCCTTTACTACTGTAGTGAGGTCATGGGGATATTGACTTAAGTCTTTTTTGATGGAAGGGAAGTGGGGTGAGGAGCAATTGTATGAGAATAAAAAGTATACCTGTAAAATCTAATAAACATTCTCCAATAACGATACCACTGGTAAAGATAGTTAAGAGGTATTTGGCCAAGATACATACTGTATGTAGCAAGACTCATTATCCCTGGCACCGCAGATAAAGAAGTAATAGTCTGCGGCACTGCGGACAGTGTCTGCTGTGATCGAACTGCAGGGGGTCCCTGCTTCTGAATGGGATGTCCTGCAGCAGTAATCCTTAGTTGCCGCAACCACCGCATGCACCGAAGACACTTATCCAGGCTACATCTGCAGTGTTAGTACTGGAATTGTTGATAAATAATACCTGGACCCGCCAGAAATTGCCCTTTTGTTTTTGTTAAAATCCTGTAGTACTGAACCTTCTAGGCTATAGAGAGTTCTTAGGTATACATCTTGGCAGCAAAGCAAATATGCATGCTAGCTGCTATAGCCTCTCACTACATGAGCCTATAACTGAAGGTAGTGTATATATATTGTGTCCAGTTAGTTAGAGCTCCGAATAGGAGCCAGTTTTTGTGTTTTGGTTCTCTTGGTGGCAATGTAAGGATCGCTAAACTGGACATTTTATAAAGGATCATCTAAACAGAGGAAATAAGCATGCAGTAAAATTGTACACACTTTTTTTGTGGTATGCAATGCCTCCCTTACTGCAGCAGAATGCTATGCGAAAAAGACTGAGGAAAAACAAGAGAGAGGCAAGATGTCAACAGAGCCTTGTCACAATAGGTTACATACTGCAGTAACAAAATGCAGGTTCCCAAGGGTTACGTATAGATGGTGGAATGGAAACGTCATGTACAGGCGTGTTGTGCAGCAATAAATCAATGTCCAGTCCAGTACTGGTGGGAGATAACTCACTCAGGGATTTGTTAAAGTCACATTATTCGCAGTGTAGTCACAGCAATCAATCAGTATTCCACTCCAGTGATATCCATGCTGAGGAACACTGTTACTGGGTGCCAATAAAGCAGCTGTTACCCTACTTATTTTGGAAGGAACATTGTTAATTGGCGTTATCGTTTAACAAACCTCTCTGTGAGAACAATACATTCTCATAGTAGAATTAAATTGGTATAAATCAACAAAATTCACATTCAAATTGCATTTTCCTAGAACTAATCTGAAAAAGAACGAGAAATCGTCAGAAACAAATGTGTTTTCTTCTGAAAATGACATTTTTTCCAGCAATTTTTTCAGGTCAATATCCGGTCATTTTATTGGAGGGTTATTTCACAATAATCTCTACAGATAAATAATAGGTTAGAAGTTTTTTTTAGAATTGTCTTTTTACCCTACACACTGTTTGTAGCTTTTATTCACTTCCTGATGTCCGTATCATAGATTTTAGTCTTGATCGGAGATTTTCAAAAGTTTCCAAAATGCTTCCACAATTTTTTTTTAGCAGTGAATTGAGCAAATTCGATTTCTGGAGAATCAGTTCACAGAACGTTTACGTTTTAAAAAGTTATCAGCAATCACACATTTCCACCATCAATTTGCTGGGGGTTTTCCTCAATGAATCACAGCTGAGTTACAATTCGCAAACAATTTGCCAAGCACTTCAATTTTGTTTAATGCTGTTAACTACATAACATAAGATAATGACTGGCCGGATTCCTACAGTATTTACTTATCCTCTTGTCAAAAAAAGTAGCCAGATAATGAAAAAGCACGGTTATGTTTTATAGAGTGATGAAAAAATGCCACAACATTCCAACTTCCACCACTGAGGTCATACTGAAGTTCAGACAACCTAAGAGACAGACATAGGTACAGAGTGCCAAATAAGTCACCATGTCCGGGATTGTGAGTTGGCTAGATAAGTTGGTTGGTATGTAGCTGTGTGACCATTGAACAAACTGTAATGGGTTTATCAAAAGGAATACATTTACACATGCACAAACTGGGAAAGAGTTTAACACTAAGACATACAGTATGTTAGCTGATAACACTTTGTAGTGTATTATTTTAAATGCCCAATGTGGCAACATTTATATCGGTGAGACTTCGAGTGTTTTTACTAGAAGTATTATTGAGCTCAAGAGTCGTATCAGACATTATTCAGAAGAATCGCCGGTGGCTAGACACTTCAATGAGTATAAACATAGGGTTAGAAAATTAAGGTATCAAATCATGGAGCAGGTGTTCACACCAAGGAGGGGAAATTATTGTGGATTCATAAATTGAATACTATGTCCCCTAGTGTGGGTTGAATGAGGAAAAGTATTTTTCTTGCTTCTTATAAATTATAGGATTTCTGAACATATCGTAGGATTAAAATGCATGCCAAATGATAGTGGGAATGTCTGTGTGCTTGATCTGTCTGTGGATGGGTGTGGAATAGTGGACAATGCATTTATTATTTGTTGGATTTATATTTACATACTGTATATGCTTTGTCCATGATACATTTTGATATATGTATTATATTTTACTGTATGTAAACATAATTTTGTGCTCTTTACTGTATAGATGCATGCAGGTCTCTACAGATTATGTTGAAAAGAACTATGGAATGAAATGTAATTGCTCAAGAAAATGATCATTTATCTCATTTAGAACTGAATTTTCATCATTTATTAATGTAATGTTTCTGCCTTTTTTCTGTATATTTCTGTGCTGAATACTTTGCATCTATACAGCCTGATTGTTGCTGTTTATTGTTATTTGCATATTGTCACATTGTGTTCACTCACTTGTTAAGAAACTGTTTTTGTATGTTTCAAATGTTTAAAACTTTATTATTCACATCATATTAGTAGGATTCACATAGTATAGCCTTGGTCCGGACATTATTGATGTCATGCATTAAATAGACGCTATGACGTCAACGCGTCATACGTCATGACGTTTTGTTGACGGCAGATGCCAAGATGACGGCTACCTAGACCTGATTTTCACGTGGGTGAGTGCCTATTTAAGACAGGCTTCTATTAGACTTTTAGTCTTGACAAATGGCACCGTTGCAGCCTGAAACGTTGAGTCTCTTTCCTAAGGGGTCAGCCTGGAATTTATCTTATATTACTGGTGAGGTTTTTTCCCCATTTGCGAAATTCTTGTTTATACCAAATTTCTTGTATGCTTATACTGCATATTTTCTACTTGTGATCATTCTGACACTTGATGGAAATGTACCTTCTTTTTGTCTTCTAAAATGGTAGTTGCCACACTCTTGACCATTTCTTTAAGCTACCTAAATCATTAGTCATTTTTTTATGCCCCCTGGAGTGTCAATTACAGATGGGCACATTTTTTTTCCGTGGATTTGGATCCGCCTTGGATCGGCCGGTTCCTTTGGTCCGCGGATTACCGCAAACCGGTCTGAAAAAGGGCGATTTGTCTTTTTCTGGATTTTTTTTGTTTTTTTTTTAACACTGACAATCCAATCCTCGGATTCCTCAATTTTCTGGGGAATTTTAACAATCCAATCCGTAAATTCAGGAATCCGGTGCTGGATTTGAACAATTCAATCCGTGGATTCAGGAATCCGGTGCTGGATTTGAACAATCCAATCCGTGGATTCAGGAATCCGGTGCTGGATTTGAACAATCCAATCCGTAGATTCAGGAATCTGCAGCGGATTGCTGGACCCGCGGATTGGATTGTTAGAATCCAGCACCGGATTGCTGAATCCAGAGATTGGACTCTTAAAATCCACCAGTGGATTGTATCCAATGGTGATTTGGATTAATCCGCACGGATTGAAAAAGGAACACTCCGTCGACTAATTTTACACCACGAAACGCATTTTGACAGATTCGCCCATCTCTCGTGTCAACCTGTTGCAGATCTTTGTGTCATCTGCAAAAAGGTGTACTTTTCCCTCAAGCCATTTGTAATAAAGATAACTCTCATCTCTTACCTATCCTCCAACCAATGTCTTATCCATTCTACCACCATAGAGTCCAGTCCCAAGCATTGCAAATTGTTTATAAATCTTCTATGTGGGCAGTATCAAAGGCCTTATTAAAATCTAGGTAGATACATTTACTGCTCCACGCTGACCTATTGCTTTAGCCATCCAGTCAAAAAAAATCAATTAGATTTGTTTGACATGATCTCCCTCCAGTTAACCCCATGCTGCTTGGGATTGTGTAGGTTGTTAACATAGTCAACAATTCTATATTTCAGCTATTTCCCCACTACATAAACCAGACTTACAGGCCTGCAGTTACGTGATTCTTCCCTACCTCCATTTTTGTGCAGTGGACTACGCTTGCATGCTCTTCTTCAGTCATCTGGAACTACACCTGTTGATATTAACTGGTTAAATGGACCTGTTAGTGGTAATGCAAGCACACCCCTAAGCTATTTCAAAATCCTTGGATCTATCCACTTCCAGTTTTGGAAGCTCCAGTAGGACTTTCTCCCCTTTAAATTGACTTTAAATGGCAATTCATCCTACAATGAGCAACCACTTTACCTTTTGATTCAACATAATCCCTCAATTCCTTTTAGATTGTTAACACTCACGAGCAGGGCCCTTATTACCTTTTTGTATCTCTTTGTGCAGTTTATCCTTATTTTTAGAGATGGACGAAACTGTCAAGATCCGTTTCCCAGAATTTCCATTCAAAACCCATTCGAAATCCCTTCAGCGGTGTAAAATCCGTCAACGGATTGTTCCAGTTTCAATCCATTGATGGATTAATACAAAACCGCCATGGGATACAATCTGTACGGATTTTTAAGGATCCAATTTGCGGACCAAAATAATCGGCCGATTCGAGACTGATTCTAAATGTGCAAAAAAACTAATTCGCCCATCTCTACTTATTTGTAAGTAACTCTGTTTATGTAATTATTAAATCTCTGTACCCCTGTTGTACCTTGCTGTGGCATATGTTTTCGCTTTACAAATAAACAATAACACCATAAATAATTTCCCATACTGAAAAGTCAGCCCAAATGTTATTTGTTGAGTGGTTTGATTCAGTCTCTGCTTTTATACAAAACCACATTTATTGATGATCACTGGAACCCTTGTTGTTCTAACCCAGAAGTACATCTGATACTCTGTCCCCGTTGGTAATTATTAAGACTAGGATTGCTTTATTGTGAGTTGGCTCTCTCACCCATTGCTTGAGAGATGTCCCTTACATAGAACCCAGGATGTCCCTGTTTCTGGCTGAACCTGCAAAAACACATGCCAATACACATGTGGCTGATTGAAGTCTCCCAGAATGACTACCTCCCTTTTAATTTGCCATTTTAGTGATTTCCTCTATTAATACCCTATCCAATTCCTCATCTTGTTGGTAGACCACCCCAGTTTGACTGACATCCTTCCCACCAGTTTCTAGGGTTACTCAAAGGGACTCAGTCTTTTCTCCAGTACATTTGTTGTTTTTCACACAAAGGGCAACTTTCTTCCTTCCTACCGTGTCTTTTCTAAATACAGTGTAACCTGGTATTGCTATGTCCCAGTCTCCATTTTCATTGTTTCCTGTAATTCTATGACTGCAGTTGCCTCAAATTTAATGAAGTAATTACGTTTCTTATATTTGATATACATCATTGACAGACAGGTTTATGTCACCGTGGACCGGTTAGTGAGAGAGGGGGAAATGATTACCTGATATAAAAATGTCATGGACTAAATTAGAAAGTTAGCATAAATGTTATGCCGATACATTGGAGAATAATATATATTGACTCTCTGACCTAAAGAGGGGGGGGGGGGGGGGGGGAGATTCCAGCAATAGTTGAGGACAACCGATTACATTGAGTGATATGTACCAAGATTTCGCAATTTGCTCCAAAATATGAACCAAAAATGTTCATTTGTGTCAATTTGCGCCAGCCCAGCAGCATTTGTAAGCTTGTTAATCTTGCTTTTTATAGTACAACTCCTAAAAGGACTTCCATAAGAAAGATACTGAGCTAGCAAGCCTAAGGCACCTAGTGACTGGAATGGTGTACTGGTGTCTGACCCACAGGATTAGAACCCACACAATCTCTGTTATAAAGGAAAGCAGTTTGAGCCGTGCGAGCTAAACTAACTGATATCTATACTGTCACAGTATTCTTTTGAGCTCAAATTCTCACTGAGTGCTCATACCTATGCAAAGCACCTTACCCTTTTCTGGGATAGAGAAGCATATTTAATGAGCATTCTGCTTTGAGACATCTTCTGGCGCGGGAAGACACCTCACAGTCAATTTATATAAATAGGCTGTAATGTATTCCATCACTGAAGGTGCCTTATGGCAGAACAATGCTTAGTAAATATGGCCCCCAGTTCTCATCCTTTATAAGATTAGAAATACTAACTCCAGTCACCAGGTCCCTCTGTTACGTTACTTTCTCCCAGCATTTGCTTTCTTTGCTGCGCTTCACCTTGTTTTTACTTGTGTGTGTCAGAAAACCTGTGTTTTATTTGATCTTCCCTGGCCTCAGTGACTCACAGCCCTCAGTACCTATTATTACTTTGTGCTTGAAACACTTTCAAGGTCACAATCAACAAAATAAATCTTCCATGGATGCAAGCTAGTACATAGTGGTGCAATGATATGACAGCGAGACTACCCATCAGCTGGTTTCGCTCACACTATGAGAGCTGCTGCCTAGAAAAGTAGTGGTTGTGGATTCTAGTTTTGTTGGGTCTTACAGCAATACACCAGTCCAGTAATTACGGAACCTTAGCCTTATCACACCTTGAATATGGAGTACAATTTTGGGCACCAATCCTAAGAAAAGACATTATGGAACTAGAGAGAGTGCAGAGAAGAGCCACCAAATTAATAAAGGGAATGGACAATCTAACTTATGAGGAGAGGCTAGCTAAATTAGATTTATTTACATTAGAAAATAGGCGTCTAAGAGCGGATATGATAACTATATACAAATATATTCGGGGACAATACAAGGAGCTTTCAAAAGAACTATTCATCCCACGGGCAGTACTAAGGACTCGGGCCATCCCTTAAGGTTGGAGGAAAGGAAATTTCACCAGCAACAAAGGAAAGGGTTCTTTACAGTAAGGGCAGTTACAATGTGGAATTCATTACCCATGGAGGCTGTGATGGCAGATACAATAGATTTGTTCAAAAAAAAAGTTGGACATCTTTTTAGATGGGAAAGGTATACAGGGATATACCAAATAAGTATACATGGGAAGGGTGTTGATCCGGGGATTAATCCGATTGCCAATTCTTGGAGTCAGGAAGGAATTCATTTTTCCCCTTAATGGGGTTTTTTGTTTGCCTTCCTCTGGGTCAATAAGTAAGTATAGATATAGGATAAAGTATCTGTTGTCTAAATTGAGCATAGGTTGAACTTGATGGACCTATGTCTTTTTTAACCTCATCTACTATGTAACTATGTAACTATGTTATCAACTCTATATAGAGTCGGTATGGAAATCCTTTTAGGAAGTGGGAGATGAGACTCCTTTAAATATACTTTGCATATCAATTAGCATATCTTCCAGCCAGGTAGCTCAGGTGCGCTCCTTTTTCAGCATAGGCATGTAATGTCTCCCTATTGTATTGTATGTCTTTATTTATATAGCGCCATTAATGTACACAGCGCTTCACAGCAGTAGTACACGTGGCAATCATTTAAATAACAAATACAAATAACGGGTCATGGGAATAAGTGCTTCAAACATAAATGTAACAATTAGGAAGAGGAGTCCCTGCCCCGAGGAGCTTACAATATAATTGGTATGTACTAGGAACGTACAGAGACGAATTCATTTGGAGGGAGGATTGAGGGGTTTTATATATATACACACACACACACACACACACACACACAATTGAAGATACTACTAAAATAGTCCTCGTCGTATTCCTCCTCCTAATCTTCATGTTGGTGTGTGGAACACATTCGGACGGGTTCGCCTATCTCTAGTGCTAAGCTGTTGCATGACTTTGCTCCAATTCATACAGGAGTAGAGATGGGTGAATCTTGTTGGCGGATTTGGATCGGTCGGTTCCTTTTGGTAAGCTGATCAATCTTAAAAAGGGTGATTTACGTTTTGCGGATTTTTAATTATTATTACCAATACCCTCCTCAGATTGTACAACCCATTGATGGATTTGTAGAATCCATGCCGTGGATTCAGAAATCTGTTGGCGGGTTCTTAAGACTCCACCGCGGATTGGTGAGTGCGCGGATTGGATTCTACAAATCCGTCAATGGATTGAATCCAATAGCAGTTTTTGATGAGTCCGCATGGATTGAAACCGACCAAATCTGTATGCGGATTCTACACCACAAAACAGATTCTTGCGGGGAATGCGTGAAAATCCAGGAAAAGGATATGGGTGGATTCGCCCATATCTTTTTAGGAGTAAAAGCATGCTAAAGCTTAGCACCGTTTTGTGGATTTGGACCTAAGAAAGGTAAAACTCTGCTTCCCTGAATCCTTTAATCTCTGGGGCGGCCAAAATGTAGAACTGGAACCAACATTAAATCTAATGCCACATTTCTCTGTAATAGTATAAATTATTTCTGTGCTCTTTTAATGTTCCGTTTAGTGGAGGCCTGAATTAAAATCAGACTCAGAGGATCAGTGTTTTTTCAGTTTCTTAAAACTATTCCTCCATACTCAGCAACCTAATTACATTTTGCCAAATAAGCAGAACTGCTTCTTTAGTAATCAATCAGTGAATTCAGATCATTCCTCTTGAATTGAGTTGTTGGTGTTGAGACAGGTGTATGATGGAAGTTCACTTTTGCCTCCTGAAATTAACTTGCGTCTTAAAATAACTAATCACTGCGTTTCTTTCTTTTTTTTTGCAAAAATAGTACTTATTCAGCACAAAATCCATATCACTATAGCAATTACTCATATGTAAACTCATATTTATAATATATTATTACAGTGAATTACAATAGTTAAATTACATTAAGTCAATGACACCTAAAATTGTGCACTATTTCATTTTACATTGCATAGTACTTACAGAAGAATCTCAAATATAATATGTAGTATTCAATTTTAGATGCCACATTTTTCTGTAGAATTCAGTATCAGATCAACGTACGACAAAAAGCACTCCATCTGGAAAAATGTATAAAATATGTATATTATAAAACCATAACAGTTTACATCAATTCAATTTACAGACTAAGAATAAAGCAATTAAAACATGCAACATTCTACCCAATTTAAATACTTATTTTTAAAGCTGTCTTGTTGTCGGACTAATTACATAGTTTTTTTCTCCACCGTCCTATGTATTGCTGTCATCCATCATAATCATTCCTTCCTCTACCTCCACGTTTCTGTCAGACTTTGAATCCTGGCTGTCCTTTCTCTCTTCTGACTCACCACCCCCATCCTATGAGCCTTTATATGTCATATTAATGACTTCTGTCTCCTAAGCTTCCAGTTTCTTCTCCCTCACTTCCTCTTATGGCCTTCATCAGTGCTTGCTTCCAGTAAGCATAATGAGGACCACTACTTTACTTCTATCTCTCCGCTTTTAGACTATCGCCTAATCTCCTTTGCTGTCTCCATCTCATCTTCAGCTATGCCACCTGTCTCCCCTCAATATTCCAGAGACAAACGATCCATGAATCTTCAAGCTCTGGAATTCGCCCTGAGCTTTAAACTCTCCTCTATGGATCTTAAAAATGACATCACCACTTACAACTCTATCCTGGACCAGCATGCTCCCTCTTTATGTCACTCTCACCATTTTAGCCCTCAACCTTAGCTTTCTATGGTCCTGCACTTGCAACACTGAGCATCTGTGGAAGTCGTAGATTCTTGCAGATTTCCACCACTATAAATTCCTCTGTCCAGTTACAATTCAGCACTATTTATAGCCAAGCAACGTTTTTTTCTCTACATATACAGGTATCGACACTCACAGGGTCAAACCAAAGTACCTTTTCTCTCTGTTTAACAATTCTCAAACCTTCTACTAAGTGTCTCTCATGCCACATCTCTCCTCAAACTCCTCTGTGCCATCCTCTACGTATCCTCCTGAATCCCCCTTTATCTACTCTAGATACTTTTCTCTCATACAACATAACATGTTGTTCTTATCTTCTCCCTCTACTACCTGCCAGCTACATCCCACTCCTTCCCAACTCCTCTGACCTCTCGCTTCTACTCTGATCCCTGTACACACTTACATTTTCAACTGTTCCCTCTCCTCTGGTATGTTTCCTTCTCCCATTCAACATACTGTTGTGACCTATTCTTAAAAAAATTAATCGTTTGAATGAAGCTGAACACACGCAAGAATTCATAGCACATACAGTAGATTAGGGGTCACAGTTTGCACCAGGTGTGAATGATCACACTAACAGATTGCTAACCAGTAATTAAGACAGGGAGCGATTGATATATTAGGACTCATGCAATTGAAGTGCAGGAAAGCAAAATCATGTATAAAACTCTTTTATATGCACCATCTCATTCATTTAATTGAGAAATACATTATGAACTGTTAGTCTGGCTTATCACCAAGTCACACATTTTACCTGAAGCAGGATGTGTTCTATGTATTTTAATGTAAAAATCCCTTAATCTTTTTTTTGTCCAGACTACTTAATTATTTCCAGTAAATATATTTTAGCAACTCTGATCATTATATATATTTTTTTTGCAATTAGTATGTGTTAGAGTTAACCTAAAGTGCTGATTTTTTTTATTATACATTTAACATAAAAAACATAGTAAAAATAAAGTCTAGACATATTAATGATGGTGCCATCATATTACAATAGCAATTTAAGTGTTTATGGATTAATTATTTGGAATAAAGATGTGGCCTATGATCTTCCAATTTGATGTCTGTTGCATTTTTAGGGGGGATTATAGTGATGTTTGGTTTAGGGAAGGGCTATATTAACCTTTTGGGTGCCTATACATGTAGCTACTATGTTATGGAGTCTGGCCTTCCGGGGTTACCATGATCTAGTAGCTACGTTATAAAGTTACTGCTCATTTTTGTAGGGGAGGTTCACGTTCTGTGCTCCTCTGGCTGCCAAACCCTATATATCAGGAAGAGGAACAGAAGAGGACCCCTCCCCTTCCGTTCCATCATCAGAGATGGAGCGGTCATGTGATCGCGAGTGCCAGAGGGCCCGTGGCCCTCTGGTGCCCAAAGGTGAAAGGCTATAGCGGTTGGATTACAATGACTGGAAGGCTGGAGTAACTGAAGCAAAACACTGAGCAAATATTGGCACCTGTGTCAATTTGTGGCGACATATGTCGGTGTCTTTCAAATCTTGCTTCTTGCATTTGTCACAGATCGCTTTGGAGCAGAAGTACATGGCGGATTTCTTTGGCGCGAAGACATAGGAAAACTGCCACAGCTTTAGGCGCAACTTTTGGTAAATTAATTATTATTATTAATTATATTATTATTATATGTTGCTCTGACTCTCTCCTCCCCTAACTCCTTTTGTAATTACTGCTCATGGTGCACATTTGGGCAAAAACTGTAGCAAAGGACGACTGACGCAGAGTCACAGTCTTACAATGAAGCAGTTAGCACTAGTTTTGGGGAAATGCTCCAGTGCACGAGACTTGATACATATCATACTATAGGTGTAAAAAGCATTTATACATTATCCATCGGTGCCCCTGCCCTGAGGCCCGTACTTACAGAGGCCCCACACTCTTCCCCACAACAATGAAACTGATTGTCGGGGAGAGAGCAGGGCCTCTGTAAGTATCTGCTCGGTAAGTAACCCTCGGAAGGAGCATGGACACCCACAAAAGACATGAGACCTAAATATATAAAAACTGATGGAATTCCATTCAACAAAAATAATGAGACAGGGAAAACAAAATGGAGTCTGCAAAATGTGCCGAGCTGCACCAAAAAGCCATGGTAGCGGGGGGACAGACAACAAAGCAAGAGGGGGGCACAAAGTGCTAAGGGAAAACCTAGAAAATCTCAAGTAAACAGCAGTGCTACATGCAACAGCAATGGTAGCAAGAGACAAATAATATCAAGGATTGCAAGAATAACAAAAAGAAGGTGCCCGATAATCAGTATAATCAGTTAATCTCCTAATATTAACGCAGTAACCACCACAGTGGGAAAGGATTTTCATGTTACTGTTGTTGAAGGCTGCAGGTGCAAGTAGTACAAAAGCAGGAGAAAGCTTTGGAGGTGCTAGTGTGATTATAGCAAGCAGCGTGCTTAACCTCCAGCAGGAACAGAACATTTTCTTTTTCATCCCAAGCAAACATTAGATTGCGCAATCATTTAATAATTTTCCTTTCTGCAGAAATATTGATGTCAAATTATTTATTTGTGAGGAACATCTTTATGATTTTCTCTCTTCAGTCCAGATCACTGCTTTGGATAGGTGATAGGTAACTAAGCACATAATGACATATGTTACATAGGCATATCAATGTAAAACACTTTCTTTTGTGATCAGTTAATTCACAATCCTATAATAATCCTATTTACAAGTACAACTTTTCAGTTTCTTTCATCCTTTAAGTCTGAACCTCAAAGTATCCCTAACAAAACCATGCATCATATCATATCTACTATCATGGCTAGAATAAACATTTTAAATATGAAACACCTACAAATGGTACAGAATAGAAAATTAAGAGTGTCAGTATTTGACAAATGTAGTCTAAAGGTTTACCTTTTTGATTCACATGTAAACTCTACTCCAGCCTTTCAATCAATAAATAGATCCTCTACTTTCTATCTCAGAGTTTATGGACTTGGCAAGCACCCTAATGGATAGTTATTCGTTTACCAATGGCTTGGTGAGCGCCCGTTAGGAGTAATTCCACTTGAAAATGTTTGCACTTATTTGCATAGTAGATTCATATTCATTTTTCGCTCAGATTTCCTCTGACACATCAATCTGCAATCATTGTTTATTCAAGACTACGTGGCTGTGTTTTATCTGCCTTAGATGGTACAGTTTCCAGCTTGATCCATGGCTAAGAAAATGGCAAGTGAAACCCTTCTATCTCCTTAAAGGAAAATGTGTTAGAAAAGGCATTCTTACAGAAAAGGTGTACTTAAAACTCACTTCTGTAGTTGCCTAAAAAAGCACCATTCATAGAACATCAGCTGCCTGGAATACTAAGAAGTGCTCATGCATCACTGCTTTGGAGACTTTTCTTAGCGAGACTCTGAACTCTGAAAATACAGTATATGTATCAAGGCAAAGAAAGTGTGCTTCGATGCGTGGAATTTTCTTTCTGCTGCCTCAAATGTAAGATGCCTGTTAATTAAATTTCAAAAAAATTGATGCATCTCAGGAAAGAGGGTTTTTATGCCACCTATTATGTAGGGAGTTTTTAAAAAGTTGAGAAAAAGGGGGGAGATGAGAATTAGATGTATCCAATTATAATGTGTGTGTCACATAACTCCTGACGAATGCCTCATATTTACACTATGACATTTGCATACTGTGGTGCACTAAATCTAAAAAATGAATGAAAATGCTTTTCTTAGCAGCAATTTAAAGCCATACGTTTATTCATAGCTAGACACCAGAACGCGAAACAGAGAAACATTCATTTATCAGATTTAAATAAAGAAATATGGCAGAAATAATATGTATCCACTCCCAGTTAGTATTTCAGCACTACTGCTTATAATCATAGTTTAATAATATGGTATCTTAAGAAAATGTGCTGGATATTAAAAAGATGGGCTGAACTCTGTTTCCCTAAATCCCCTGTGACCTGCATTGGTTTTGAGTAGGATTCTAGTGTTTAACAACTGCCGTCAAATATGGCAGGTAAAATGAATCATAATAGTACTTTTCAGTATATTGTTTCTCTTTTCTACACCTGTAGGGAAATAAAATAAACATCTTGTAAAACTGCCAGAGGTTTTCTAAGTTGTATTTGTACGTATATTATGTATGTAATAGTTGACCAGTGAAACATCATTTAACAGTATTACTTGCTAGAATCTACGCGGCAGACCGTTCCAATCATGCAATGTATTATTTATAGTGCTATATAGTAATAGCTACTGTACCTGCTAATCCCCTTCATTACCGACAATTCTTTGGTTGCTTGTGCGAGTCATTGAGGTTTCAGGCACTTAGTTAAAGAGAGGGCTGATTGTCTTAGCATGTAATAAGCAACAGGATTTCCCTCAGAATAATAGGGATCATTCCACACATGTTTGCACATGTCTAGTACAAATGTAAACGTGACATTTGATGGTAGCACCGTGCTGCATAATATTTTTTTTCTGTTGGTTTAAGAGCATGCTGGGATATTGTGCAAAGAGTGCATAGAATGAGCTTGGTACATAAAGATATATACCGTATGCTAGAAAAATCATTAGGCTTTGAGATGTAATTAAATCCATAAGATTTATCCATGTAACCCCCCAGTTTTGCATCAGTGCAATTACCAGTTCAGTGTAACCCCCTCTTATTTGCCTCAGACTCGCGCCTACTGCTGAGGTGGGGGCTGGAGTCCTCCTTCTCTGTGTGATGTTCCACACGTGGCTTTAGGTCCCACAAAAGGGAGCAGGCTACAGTAATGTTTGTAGCATAACAGTATTTTTAAAGAGTGTGGCAATGGACACTTGTACCTTCTGATCCTTAGCAGAAGGATCATTACATGCATCCATATAACATAGTAACATAGTAACATAGTAACATAGTAACATAGTAACATAACACTCCCCACTAATCGCTACGCGGGTGTATGTCAGGGCCTGTTGCTCAGGCGCCCCAATCCTGCGAATCAAGGCCTGTGTGATGGCGCCGACACCATTGGAGCTCTTAACAAATTATTGAGGAACCAACCAGGAGAGGAGCAATCCTGGATTTGGTAATATTAAACAATGTAGAAGTAATAGCAATTAGTCAAGTCCTGGAACATTTGGGTAGCAGTGATCATAACATGGTCTCATTTGAAATAAATGATCAAAAAACAGATTACTAGGGTTCAACAAAGACCCTAAACTTTAGAATGGCAGATTTGAATAAACTGAGGACTAATCTAGAAGTAATACATTGGGATGATGCTTTTGCAGGGAAAAATGTAGAAGATAACCAACCAGCTAGACATGTGTGGGCCCCCGGGCAAAAAAAAAATTCAGTGCCCCTCATGTATCTGCTCTCTCTCTCTCTCTCTGCCCCCTCTCTCTCTCTCTGCCCCTCCCTTTGCCCCCTCTCTCTGTCTGCCCCTCCCTGCCCCCTCTCTCTGCCCCTCTCTGCCCCTGTCTATACGTCTACTAGGCTGCCCTCTGCGGGTCGGCGGTCAATGTGCCACCCTATCAAAATCTGCCAGGTCCGCACGTACTCAATGCCATAGCACTCTTTATTCTCTCGCTCTGAACAACCTCATTCAATATTAAACATGCAAAAATGGCCCACCCTCTCGAGGGGCTGACTGTCCCTGCACAGTCTGCCTCTGCATGCCCCTCCTACTCGCTTTATGGTGCTACCTGCCCTCTGTCCTCTAGCTCTGCCTGTAGTCTGATCCTACTCTCGGGTTGATCTGTGCTTCCAGCCAAGAAGAGAGAGCCTGGGCCTCTACTCATACTGCTTATGTGTTGCTTCATACTCGTCTGACCTGGAGAACCCCTCGGTCTCAATCGCCAGGAGGAGGCGCCTCTCTCTCTCTGCGCAAAAACCCCCCTCAAATGCACCTCTCGTCTCATTCCTGCCCCCTCCTTCCTCGGTTGCGCGCGCTCGGTCTCTTTGCCTCTCTCTTTGGTCTCTCTCTTATGTATCTCTCTCTTGTAATTCATTTTTTCTTTGTGTCTCTTTTCTTCCTTTTCATGTCTGTTTTTTCCAGCCCCCGCCCACTGACCAAGGCCCCGCCCCTTTCCCTCCTTCTTACCTTTCCCAGCCTGTCTCTCAGGCTGCAGTTCCAGCCCCACCCACTGACCATGGCCCCGCCCCTCCCCCTCCCTCTCACCTTTCCCAGCCTGTGTCTCAGGCCCCAGCCCCGCCAACTGACCGAGGCACCGTCCCTTCCCCTCCCTCTGACCTTTCCCAGACTGTCTCTCAGGCTGCAGCTCCAGCAACACGCTTCACTAGTTGAGGCCCCGCCCCTGACCTAGGCCCTGCCCACCTACAGAGGCTCTGCAGAGGAAGGGATTTCCCTTCTGTCCTTCCTACTGCAGCTCAGGGCCCACGCCCCACCCCCTGCCCGATGCCCTGCCCCCTTACCCAGGCCCCGCCCCCTGACCCAGGCCCCGCCCACCTGCAGAGGAAGGTATTTCCCTTTGTGCTTCCTTCCTGTATCTCAGGCCCCGCCCCCTGACCCAGGCCCCGCCCACCTGCAGAGGAAGGGATTTCCCTCTGTGCTTCCTTCCTGTAGCTCAGGCCCCGCCCACCTACAGAGGCTCTGCCGAGGAAGGGATTTCGCTTCTGTCCTTCTACTGCAGCTCAGGGCCCCACCCCCTGCCCGATGCCCTGCCCTCTTACCCAGGCCCCGCCCACCTGCAGAGGAAGGGATTTCCCTTTGTGCTTCCTTCCTGTATCTCAGGCCCTGCAATGTGCCGCCGGCAAGGGGGGGGGGGGGAGCGGTGCCCCCAAAAGCACTGGGGTATAGCTATGCCCCTGCATGGGCATTTTGTGGTGAGGCGGGACGGATTTGGCCTAAAATTTTGGGGAAATTCCGGGGAACATGTTTGGACTGGTTTGCCCACCTCTAATCCAGACTCCAGCATCTTTTCAAGCAGCAGATCATTTTTTTTTTGCATTGAAGTGAATATTGTCCCACTAATTACATGCCTACGTTGTGTTGTGGTACAGGGGACTGAACAACAGATGGAGCCTCTGTCACCGGGTCCCCAGTATAAGGCTGTTAACACTGTATTAGTATTATATTGGGGAGATTTAGAAACGATATTAGAATTCTCAGTTTTCTACCAATACCAATTTGTAGTTGAATATTTAATGAGGTTGAACATTTATTAGTTATGACAGATAAGATCAAGCTTCTAGATCTTTTAATATACAGAACAAAATATTGTTTACAGACTACTCTATCGAAAACTGCTTACGTGTAACACTTTTTATTAAGATTTGATTAGTTTCCTCCTCAGTACCATAGGGACAACTTTTACGAACAAAGAGAATATGTTCTGAAGGAGATTAATTCAAACGGCAATCAAAAATTGTTAGAGAGATTTATTAATAACCTTCCAATCTCCTAACTGGGTTACAACATTAAATACTTTTGGTTGATAGATTCTGTTAGAAAATAAATCTTAAAAAAAGAAATACCAAGAATCTATTTAATTGTATTAGTTAGTACTTAGTAGACTCAAACTATGTAAAACAAATCTCATTAAATAAAATCTACATTACATATATATACATTATATATATATCATACATATATATATATATATATTAGAAAAAAAGAAGAGAAAAAGCGCCTTGTGTAAAATCAGATAAATTTTTTTTAATAAATCATGGACAAGACTTACAATTTGTCAATAAAAATAAGGCATATTATGGGACCAGCCCATGCACCAGACTGAAGACCCCACGGTCACCTCTGCATAATAGCCTCCGAAATGGTTCCAGATCTTGTGTCTGTAATCGCCGCTGTCTCCAAGATGGATGTACTTCACTTGAAAGGAGCTTGTTAGTAGCGTGCGGCTGCCATTACTCTCTCACATGGAAACAGGGACCCGGAAGATCTTCACTCATGTCCTCACGTCCTCACACTGGTGCCTGAACTGCTCGACCACCGTAGTTTCAATGGCACGTGACCCTACGCGTTTCTTCCGTCTCTGCGGATTTCATAAGGGGATGAAACCGGGAACCAGCACCTCCAGTTCCTTGCTTCTGGGGATGAAGTCATCATAGATGACGAAACGCGTAGGGCGTGGCTAGACTGAGGTTGTCACTTTCCCACGAACATTACCATTGCTGGTTGAGAGACGTTGCAGGCTGTGTGAGGCTGAGAAAAACGCTGGATCCTTTTCCCCCGGTGGCTCACTGACCAGAAGCAAGGAACTGGAGGTGCTGGTTCCCGGAGGGACTTCCTGTGCGGGGCACCCGACCGGAGGGACGTCACTTCCGGTTGCTCGGATCACGCAGACAGGAGAGGACACCATTGCTGATATCGGACGGCAGTACTGGCTTATGAGAGCCTATCTCATACCTGCTTTTAAACCCTGTACTTTTGTGAGTGGGCATTTCACAGATTTTATTGTTCTAGAAACTAGGTGTGCGCCTGTTTCTTTTCTTTTTTCATATATATATATATATATATATATATATATATATATATATATTCCAAAAGAAAATTAAATTACAACTTACAGTAGAACTAAAGATTTACCTAGGGTTGAACATAAAAGAGTGGCAATTTCGGTAATAAATTGGTCCAGTTAGTTTGTTTGTATTAAAAGGGTACAGTACATGGCTTAGTAAAGCACTTTGAGGGAAATTTAAATGCAGCCATTGAAGCAATACTCATAATACTGCCACATTTAAGCACCCATACACTTGTCAAAAGGAATGTAGAAAAGATATGAATTGCTCTAGCAACAATGTTATCTATATGTTGCAGTGTGTGTTCCTTCTGCTATATTGGCTGTAGATTCAAATGTTGAAGGATACTTCAGTTCACCTAAATCCAATATTGGGAACAACAATACAGATAGCCCTGTTGCTGCTCATTACACAGTAGTACATAATAGTTCCCCATTAATTGTAAAATGTATAGGTATTGTACAGGTGAAAAGTGACTGTAGAAGGAATAACAGGGTTTCAAGGGAGGTTTATGGTGGTTTATTGGTGCTCTGAAGGATTAGCTAAGGAATGTTTTAAGTAGGTTTCTTTAACTGATGAATATTTATGCAATTAGCAATTTTGTGAAGAATAGAAATAATGTTGGGACATGGTCATTTTAAGAACAGATTGTACTGCACTACATGCACCTGTGTGCGTAGGTTGTGCCCTATTATGGGTTCGCTGATTGTCTAGGAATATTTCTTATCTAAAATCTGTGACATATTATGCATGTAGGATATTATTATTAATACATCAATATCAAGCCCAGATATTTAAGCCACACGATAAACCCAATATTCTGGATTATGTAATAAAATGGTAGTAACACTTACAAGTAAATTATAAAGAAAGTAAGTGCAATAATAACCACTGATAGATGTGACCCTGTAGATGCAGACATGCAGCAAACACAGATACAGGCTGGAGACTGGAGATTAATGCATCGGGTGAATATACAATACGAGTGCACAGATTTATATACATTTTGTATTGAATACGTTTATATAAAATAATGTATACGTTGTTTGTGCCCCCCCCATTTTTCTTTTTCAGACATGGTAATTTTACCCTTGATCATGGCAGTCAGTAAGTGCACTGAAACAACTCGAATCGATCCAGTTTTTAATATGGAACAGTAAACATTACACTGATACTCTTATTTTCATAAAAGGGAGAACCTCCTTCAGTGTGAATATTTATTCCCAATGGTAACAGAAGTCATGTGTGGAGACGTATCATTCCTGTAGAGAAATATAGGAAGGCAGCAGGATGCTCCACCTTTAGTAGAAATGGGTGTAGTGTACCTTCTCTCCAATGTTTATGACAAGAACATGTTTCTAATAATTATTAATATTAGTATGATGTCTAATTACTGTAAGTTAAACAATCTACATTCCTAGAATTTTCAGAAGGGAGGATGTATAAGGGGAACAAGGAGTAACTCAATGGCAGTGTCATTGCCTTTCACGCAGGGAACCCGGTTCGAGTCCCAGTGTCAGCTCTTCTTAGGCAACTCACTTTATCTCCCTGTGCCTCAGACACCAACATTATATTGTAAGGTCTACGTACGGCAGATGCACTGACCTTGGCCCCTTGCAGACACACGTACTAGAACACCCTCATACTGTCTCTAAGTTCTCCCTACTTACCACTTAGATTGTAAGCTCCTCAGGGCAGAGACTCCTTTTCTAAATGTTACTTTTATATCTGATGCCCTTGTTCCCATTATGTGTTATACTATGATGTCACGTCTTTACTGCTGTGACGCGCTGTGTACATGGCTGGCGCTATATAAATAAAGACGTACATACATTCTATATAAGAAAAAAATATTATAATAGCTGCAATTTTAAAGCTTTTTGGTACTATTTTACAAGTATTGTGAAGGCTCCTTATGATTCACAGATACTTCACATTTCATGATGTAAATCATACATGCAAGTCTGATTGCAAAGTTTCCAATCCCAGGGTAATCAACAGGGTTATTTTCTTACAAATGTAACATTAGGGTTTTATGAAAATGACATAATACAGTTTTGTGGCGGATACAAAAAGACTTGAAGGTTAAGATTTGGGATTTGTATAGGTGCTCCCTCTGATCATATTCGCTGATTCGATGGAGCGATGAACACGATCGGCCCCTAGAAAATAACCTTAAATAGCATAATGTACCCAGTACTTTATAAGAGCAGTCAAAGAATTGCTACTGACATCTATAACTACTGTACTTCTTCGGTCCCTGGTACTTATTAGCCCCAATATAGAAATTTAAATAACATTTACTCACTGATGCACTTCCAGACACAATGATGCACAAACAGCACACACAATTTAACACACTGATGAACACACAGATTTCTGAAACATAAAATACACAAAGTTACACACAAACCCACAAATGTTTATATGTTGTTATTCACTTTTTAAATTGGAAAGTCTATGTTTGTTTGATAATGGGTTCGGAGCTCTTGGTAATACCTTAGTAACATGCAGACCAGTCTGAGACGTGTGAATGGGCAGTGGAGGGTGTTTGTCCCTAATTTACTTACTGTAACTTTTGTGTCTGGTTGTAAACCCAGTCATGGAAGACCAGGCGATTTACACAGGGATTGTCACCGAGACAGACTACGGACTCCCTGGTGCTCTGTCTTGTAGTTTTCCCCTCTTGTTTGAATTGCTGGAAGAAGCAGGGCTTAGCCAATCCTGGAAGTCTCCTTAAACTTTGGGCTAATCATCAGCGAGAGGATCGGCTCGATCGTCCAATCACAGGTGGTGGTGTGTCTTCAGTTCCTGGCTGTTTGCATAGGCATGAAGTCAGAGTGGTCGGGAACTTCATACCGGTCAATCGGAGAAGTTCCTACGCGGCTATTGCTCAGCCGGTTCTATCCGCCTTGGAGTTCCATGCGGGTGACTGGTATGGCGCCAATCTGTTGCTAGAAAAAAAGCTCTGCTTTTGTTCTGGGATGAATCACAACAGGCAATCTTTGTACCCGAGCCTCTGCACACGGTGCGCCCACAAAAGTCCAGCAAAACGGCCCGGAAATGTGGAGCTACATGCGCTTACACGAGTTATTTGTTTCAGAATTGTATGGCTAAATCTTTTCCGTGCTGCATACTCCATACGGGAATTTAATTACAGTGTTACTGATACATTCCGTCATAGGGGCAGGTTATTGGCTCACCTGGTTTCTGCTTTACAGAGCAGGTCCTTGGAGGTGCATGGCTCCTTCCTTCAGGAAAGAGCTTCTTACCAATTCTTTAATTAGCATAAAGGTATTATACACCTCATTGTCAGTCTGCGCTTCACCCTCCACTGAAGAGCAGGGGAGTGTCTGTGGCTGACAGAGAGCACAGATATGTGTGAGTATTAATTTTCTCACACTAGGGTATTTGTGCTGTCACAGTTTACCTTTATAATAAGGGAACTTTGTTACTGGCTTTGGTCGGCTTTTAACTGCACTAAATAAAAAATAAGCATATGCTTTATTTATTTAACCCCTTCAGGGCACTTTCACATACTGCACAAAGTTTAGTCCATGGGACAATAAGAAATCACATATTCCGTGCAGGTAGCTGCTAAACGGAGGTTACCTTGACGAGGTTGGCGGCTTGAAACATGTTTTGATCAAAAGATGCAACCGAATAACTTTGTTACACAGACTTAGGTTCTAAATGTGAAAATGCCACTAGTGTTTTTTGCCCAAATGGTAGGAGCGCAGGAATTATTATTTGTTTTCCATAAATGTAAGGCCAGTCCTTTTACCAGCTGCATACTTCACAATAGGGTCATGTTTAAATGGATAAGAAGAAAAAAATGACACACAAGTGCTTATTTGCATGTCATTACCCAGAATCCCTGGCTGCAGTGGAAGCATTGTATGCTAAGAGATAATGGGAAAGGGCGGCTTGTAGACCTGTCTAAGCCGTGTGACTGTGCTCACACGGGGTATTTTTATTTGCTATATTATAAAACAAACTTTAGGAAAACATTGTTTAAGGATGGGAATATAGAACTCCATGACGCACAGAAGAAAATCATTCTGGAACAAATTATAATTGTTTCAATCAAAACAGCAGCTTAGGTTTGCAGTTCTGATTTTGAATTATTCCCACTACTAGATTTTCTAATTTAGCATTTCCAAACCGGTCAAAGGAGGATTTTTTTTCTTCTTCAAAATGCATTTTAGGGATTGTTTTCCACCTTTTGCACGAACAGATCAATACTTGCAGCACATTTGGTGCAATTGAAAAAAAGAGTAGCAATATATTAATGACGGTGATTTTGAGTTCATTTAGGAAGCAGATCTTAAAATGAAATGACCCTTTAACAAATCAGCAATGGAAAATCCAGACAAATCTAAAAAACTGGAAATGATACTTAAATGTCAAAATAAAGTTAATTTATTAACTATTAGCACTAGAGCAAACCAGGATTGCCACCTCTCCGGGTTTGACCCGGAGCCTTGGCGTTTCAGCCACGTATGTCCGAGCTACGGGTTTACCTCGTAGATCTCCCTGTGGTGGCGGTGTCTCCTGGCATCCTCCCGGAATCCTCCCGGCATCTATCCCTGCAAATCAAGCCAACATGTCCGTGCGATGTCAAATTGTGCCGCGTTGCCATGACAACAAGATGCTACATGACATCACGCGATGTCACGTTGCCATGACAACATGGGGCCCTGTGACGCCTTGGCACCATAAGGCGTCTTGTTGTCATGGCAACTTGACGCTGTGTGATGTCACGTAGCGTCTCGTTGTCATGGCAATGGGGGTCATGTCACACAGCCAGCCATATTGACAAGATTTTGAGGTGAAGATGCCGATGCAGGGAGATGCCACCGCAGCTTAAGATAAAATATATATAAGAATAAGATCAATCTAAAAAATGTTATCTGTGGGTTAGCCTTCATTAGAAGGTGAACAAAAACGGAGAACCATCTCCTAAGCCAGTGCTCTAGGTTATGCAAAAAAGCATCCAAAGTGATAAATCACTATACACTTGTATCCTCAGGGAATATATCCTATGTAGGAGCACTCTTGTTGGTATGACCAGGTGAATGAATGTGAGTACTGCTGGTACTCTTTGACATAGTGCACGGATTGCACGAAACGCGTCAGAGGTTCCTCTCAAGACTCTTGTTTTAGTTCCATGTTGTCCAACGTTCATTAAATGATTATTGGTATAGTGATCCAGCATCTGTTTCCTTTTTCTGCATTTGGAACGCATCAAGCACTCGTTGGCACGCAGTGCACCGCCAGTATCTTCCCTCTTGGGAGGAATTTTTGTTTTCATTAGAAGGTGGCAACCGTGGAGCAAACAGAGGTATGAAGACCAACATTCTGAGCTCCTTCTAACGGTTCCATCTTCATCCTCCATCCAATAGGCTGTGAAGCCACCCTCCCCTGGTCATGGCGTTTGATAGAAGCTTTATTCGTTTGAATAGGGTTTCAAGTTCCCAAGACGGCATGACAGTATGTTGCATAGGGGCCAGAGATTCAATAAGTAACCAATGGGACTACTTACTGACGATTCCTGTCTGCAAGACTGGGGCGAAACTAGGGGAAAAACAGCACTAAAAGGAAACCAATTGGTGGTAGCTGTATGAATGCAAAAAAACCCATCTCTCCCACATACTGTAAGCATCATCTTATAATTTGGGAAGTGTCCGAAGAGTTAGTGATGGCTTGCATGATGAACAGATTAGATGTATGCCTTTGTGCATTATTATAATTTCTTCTCTCATCTTCTTTCATCAACAAATCTGCCAGTTCTCATGTGGAGTAAACCTTGTTTAGGCCTACATATATTAAAGGTCTTTATTGCTGCATTTAAAAAAATGCGTTCTTAAAAAAAAATTGGGATTGTGTTTCAGGAATCCCGCTGTATTTACAAAGAATTATGTATTCCTAAATGGGTTGCAGTATTCAATCTCATTTGCATATACCATACAATTAATTGCAAAGGAAAGCCTCCCGGCACAATTATTATCACACATGCATCTCCTATCACATTTATTTCACGATGTATATAGGTATAGCGCTACCTATTTTGTGCCATAAGCTTGTAGGGTTCCATGTTAAAATGGATTTGGAGCAAAAGGTGACACTGTGTGTTCATTTGCGTGTCATTTCGCAGAATCCCTGACTGCAGTGGAAGCACTGTATGCTAAGAGAAAATGGTGAAAATCAGGATTGCAGACCTGTCTGAAACATGAGAATGTGCTCACGAGTGATATTTTTATTTGCTGTATGATAATGTGTCAGACTTAATCAGTACCATTTAGGTATGCATCCTTTAGAACGATGAATGAGAAAAATAGGGTGCTCAAACCCAGGACGACTCCAGATGAGAAAAATAGGGTGTCCCGCGGTGACGTCACTATGGGCAGGAGTAGACATACAGACCGGATAAGCCTTGTTGGCCTCACGCTCCATTCTGAGCATGCGCGGACATACACTATGGGCGCTTCTTACCCACAATCCCTCGGGTAGTGGATGTGGCGCCATGAGTGACGTCACGCGCATGCGCACGGGGCGAATGTGCTAATTTGGCGCAGATTTCTTCAATTTACCTATCATTAACCAGGTATATAAGGTGCCTTATCCCAGCACATCCCACACTCCTTGATAAAGGACCCCCAGGTCCGAAACGCGTAGGAGGTTCCTGTCTTTGTCCCACCAAGGGGATTACTTGTCTCTGCATGCACGAATAAAGAAGCAGTTTTACTCCACACCTGGCTCCCTGGCTGTGCGCCATTCGTTTTTTCCTTCCATCCTTTAGAACGACAAAGTTTCCAAGGCAAATTGATCGTTTTGATAAATGTGCCTAACATTATCGATGACGTAATTGCGTCTAACCATAAAACTAGCAGATGTGCCTGGAAATACTATGATTATGGACCGATAGTCAGCTAGGCTCATTGTCCCCTCCTTGGAAGATCATTTGGGTTTCATAATGAATTTGAGTAAAATGAACAAGTAAAGGACTATTAAGATGGAGATACTGTAATTCATAGGTTCTCAACTCCAGTCCCCCAGACCCTCACCCCCCCAAAGGTCAGGTTTTCAGGATATCCCTTCTTCGGCACAGGATGTTCAATCAGTGTCTGCTTCAGACACGTTGGCTCATTCAGTCCTTGTTTCAGCACAGGTGGCTCAATCAATCGACTGAGCCATGATATGGCCACATGTGCTGAAGCTGGATATCCTGAAAACCTGATCTGTTAAGGGTGTGTGGGAGGCTCTTGGGGACTAGTTGAGAACCCCCACTATAATTGATACATATTCTAATACTCCAAGACAATGGTCCAAAATATTTACATCAATAAATTCAACACAATATCAAAATATCATTACTAATTAAAAAAAGAACAGTTATCTACATTAGTAGCCCAAAGCCTAATAAAACGGAGTCAATAATAAGGTAGAGGAGAAAATAAAGTAGGTCAAAAGCTTGCACTCTGTAAAGTAGTCTGAACAAATCAAACACTTCAACAGTAGAACTCAATAAAGGTTTTTTTTTTTAGTTATTCTGATAAAAAGCCATGAATTGTCTGGCACCAAAATATCATCTAGACACATTGGCAGTATTTTCTTAATGAATTCCACTCTGCATTTCATGTACACCTGTTACTATTGCAAAGAGTGAATGTGTAAATTGTAATTACTAAACCAGAAATAACCTTGAAAATGTGAACACTGAACATCCATTCAAAAATGTCTAGAGAAGCTCAGAATCATTCTTATAAGCAATGTTAATTGAACTTGTGTAATTCTATGAAACACAAATTAAAATGTTAAATATATTTTGTAAAAGTAAAAGCAATAAGACATTGAAAGAGGACATACTGTGTAATCACTGACAAAGCCATCCTAAAGCAGGCTTGTGACTTTTCATCAATGTAGAACATTAAAATGTTCTTGTCTTGTGACCTTAGGAAAAGTTTTTTTTTTTCCCTCCTTCACAAGAGAAAATGAAAATAATTGATTGAAGTTATGATACAGCTTAGTGAGCAGCTCAGCCTCAGAGGAAGAGTTTGAAACTATTAGACTTTTTTTTTATTCAACACCTAGAGACAGATATAAGGAGTAATAGCTCAGATGCGGGCTCCATACAGAAGGGTAACCTTTGGAGAGAAACCACAGTTGACTTGATTTATTAAAACTTCCGCTGAAGTTTTAGTAGTTATAACTAACTACCTGTAATTAATTCTATTTTTAGAGGAAAAAAAACATTGTAAGTGGAAAAGCGTGAGAGGCTCTTTTCAGCACAAACATTTTCTTAAGCACTTGATGGTAATGTCTGGCATCAGTAACAATCTATGCTATTTTAAGTACTCCCAATTGCCTCTTTAAAACAATATTGTGCACATTGGCTGTCAGTAGAAATCTATTAAGTAAGGTGTTAAACTGTGCATTAAGTACATTTGGGACATAAAAAGTGCATTTGGCCTATCTTGCTGTGTCTTTACATATCTTGTTAGAGGCAGGTGCCCAGACACACTGGGGGGCCGTGGCACACACTAGGCAGGACACCTGGGAGAAGATTATTAGGACGCTCACACACAAGTATGAACAGAAGTTAAGGGAAATATAACGGGGTGCAGTGTTAGATTTGCAGTTAGGCCCGGGCCTGAGGCGGCGTGAGGCGGGCCGATCGATTGCGCGAAGGCGGCAGTTAGGCCGGGCCGAGGCTGGCAAGTAGGCCCGGGCCCTGAGGCGGCATTGCAGTAGGCCTGCCCGAGGGCAGGAGAATGTGGGGGCGGGGAGTATTTCCCCGCATGCTGATGTCACAGACACAGCCTCAGGCTCCGCCTCCCACAAGCCTGGATTGGAGGAGCCATCAGGATGGGCGGGGCCTGCAAGCAACTGTACAGCACAGGAACAATGTTGCAATTCTCTCTGTGCAGCTGCTACCTGTGTGAGGAGGGGGCAGGGAGAAGAGAGCAGGCTGCCTGTGTGAGGAGGGGGCAGGGAGAAGAGAGCATGCTGCCTGTGTGAGGAGGGGGCAGGGAGAAGAGAGCAGACTGCCTGTGTGAGGAGGGGACAGGGAGAAGAGAGCAGGCTGCCTGTGTGACCTGTGTGAGGAGGGGGCAGGGAGAAGAGAGCAGGCTGCCTGTGTGACCTGTGTGAGGAGGGGGCAGGGAGAAGAGAGCAGGCTGCCTGTGTGAGGAGGGGGCAGGAAGAGAGCCAGCTGCCTGTGTGAGGAGGGGGCAGGGAGAAGAGAGCAGGCTGTCTGTGTGACCTGTGTGAGGAGGGGGCAGGGAGGAGACGATGCCTGTGTGAGGAGGGGGCAGGGAAGAAGACAGAAGCAAGCTACCTGGTGTGAGGAGGGGGCAGGGAGAAGAGAGCAGGTGCTGGTGGAGGGGCAGGGAGAAGAGAAGCACTGTGGGTGTGAGGAAGGGGGCAGGAGAAGAGAAGCAAGC
Organism: Ascaphus truei; assembly: GCA_036426205.1. Lineage (NCBI taxonomy): Eukaryota > Metazoa > Chordata > Amphibia > Anura > Ascaphidae > Ascaphus > Ascaphus truei. The sequence continues at coordinate 25,856,896 of CM071580.1, forward strand.
TACTGTGTGAGGGGGGCGGGAGAGAGAGCAGGTGCCTGTGTGAGGAGGGGGGCAGGGAGAAGAGAGCACGCTGCCTGTGTGTGGAGGGGGCAGGAAGAAGAAGCAAGCTACCTGTGTGACCTGTGTGAGGAGGGGGCAGGGAGAAGAGAGCCAGCTGCCTGTGTGAGGGGGGCAGGGAGAAGAGAGCACGCTGCTGTGTGAGGAGGGAGCAGGGAGAAGAGAGCACGGCCTGTGTGAGGAGGGGCAGGGAGGGAGAAGAGAGACGACTGCCTGTTGAGGAGGGGCAGGAGAAGAGAGCAGACTGCCTGTGTGAGGAGGGGGGCAGGGAGAAGAGAGCAGGCTGCCTGTGTGAGGAGGGGCGGGAGGGGAGAAGAGAGCAGACTGCCTGTGTGAGGAGGGAGAAGGGAGCCAGCTGCCTGTGTGAGGAGGGGGCAGGGAGAAGGGAGCCAGCTGCCTGTGTGAGGAGGGGGCAGGGAGAAGAGAGCCAGCTGCCCGTGTGAGGAGGGGGCAGGGAGAAGGGAGCAAGCTGCCTGTGTGACTGTGTGAGGAGGGAGCAGGAGGAGAAGACGACAGCAATCTGACTGTGTGAGGAGGGGGCAGGGAGAAGAGAGCAAGCTGCCTGTGTGAGGAGGGGGCAGGGAGAAGAGAGCAGGCTGCCTGTGTGAGGAGGGGGCAGGGAGAAGAGAGCATGCTGCCTGTGTGAGGAGGGGGCAGGGAGAAGAGAGCACGCTGCCTGTGTGACCTGTGTGAGGAGGGGGCGGGAAGAAGAGAGCAGGCTGCCTGTGTGAGGAGGGGGCAGGGGCGGGAGAAGAGAGCAGCTGCCTGTGTGAGGAGGGGGCAGGGAGAAGAGAAGAGGGGGGTGCAGATTATGTTTGTGGGGGGGGGGGGTGGGGGCGGGGGGGGGGGGGGGGGGGGGGGAAGATCTGTTTTGTGGGGAGGTCAGATGCTGTTTGTGGGGGGGGCAGATTTTGTTTTGTGGGGGTGGGACAGATGCTGTTTTGGGGTGGGCAGATTTTGTTTTGTGGGTGGGGGTATTCTGTTTTGTGGGGGGACAGATGCTGTTTTGTGGGTGGGGGGATTCTATTTTGTGAGGGGGGAGTGTTCTGTTTTGGCGGGCGTGCCATGTTGCATGTGTGTGCTGTGCAGGGGGGTGCCGTGTGTGGACTGCGTGGGGGGTACCATGTTGTGTGTGTGTGCTGCGCACGGGGTGGCATGTTTGTGTGTGCAGGGGTGCCATGTTGTGTTTGTGTGTGTGTGTGCTGTGCAGGGGGGTGCCGTGTGTATGGACTACGTGGGGGGGGTACCATGTTGTGTGTGTGCTGCGCAGGGGGTGCCATGTT